>PVHT020000066.1:6944949-6995053 GCA_004024745.2 Catagonus wagneri | reverse complement strand
TGTCTCAGCGTTCTCTTAAACTATCTCCATTTTTCTTAAATCTTTTTTCATTTTTCTGTTCAGCTTGGGTGATCTCCATTACCCTGTGTTCTAGATTTTTTTTTTTTTTTTTTTTGTCTTTTGTCCTTTTAGAGCTGCACTCGTGGCATATGGAGGTTCCCAGGCTAGGGGTCTAATCAGAGCTACAGCTGCTGGCCTGCACCACAGCCACAGCAACACAGGATCTGAGCCACGTCTGTAGCCTACACCACAGCTCATGGCATCGCCAGATCCTCAACCCACTGAGCAAGGCCAGGGATCGAACCTGCAACCTCATGGCTCCTACACGGATTCATTTCTGCTGCGCCACGATGGGAACTCCTAGATTTCTTTTTCTTTTTTTTTTTTTTTTTGCCTTATCTAGGGCCGCACCCGTGGCATGTGGAGGTTTCCAGGCTAGGGGTCTAACAGGAGTTGTGCTGCCAGCCTTCGCCACAGCCACGGCAACGCGGGATCCAAGCCACATCTGCAACCTACACCACAGCTCATGGCAACGCCAGAACCTTAACCCATTGAGTAAGGTCAGGGATCAAACCTGCAACCTCATGGTTCCTAGTCGGATTTGTTAGTCACTGAGCCATGACGGGAACTCTGGGAACTCCTAGATTTCTTATTTATTTTTCTGTATCATATAATCTACTGTTGATTCCCACTGTAGTAATTTTTCATTTCAGTTATTGTATTCTTCAGCTTTTGTTGTTTCTTTCTTTTTGTGTGTATGTGGTTTTTGGGGCTGAATCCACTGTGCATGGAGGTTCCCAGGCCAGGGGTCTAATCAGAGCTATAGCTGCCAGTCCACACCCCTACAGCCACAGCAGTGCAGGATCCGATCTGCGTCTGCAGCCTACACCACAGCTCACAGCAACACCAGATCCTTATCCCACTGAGCGAGGCCAGGGATCGACCTGCAACCTCATGGTTCCTAGTCATTCGTTTCCACTGCACCACAACAGGAACTCCCCTATTGTTTCTTTTTAATATCTTCTCTTTGTTGAAATTTTCATTGTATTTGTCCATTCTTCTATTAAGTTTAGTGTGCATTTTTATAATCATTATATTAAACTCTTTATTAAGTAGATTGCTTATCTCTGTTTCATTTAGTACTTTGTCTGAGGTTTTTGTCTTGTTCCTTTGTTTGGAACATATTATTCTGTGTCCTTATTTTGCTTAATTCTCTATGCTCATTTCTATGTATCAGGTAAATTTGTTATGTTTCCTGATCTTGGAGAAATGGTCTTATGCAAGAGATATCTGATGGGGCCCAGCAACATTCTCCTTTCTGGACACCAGAGCTGAATATTCCAGGGCTATCCCCTATATGAGCTGCAAGAGCCTTTCTGTTGTAGTGTGGTGGTGTCATCTGTGTGCTGTGGGCATGCTGGCCAGTGGGGCTGGCTCCTGGCCCAGTAGCTTTGAGGCTCTACCTTGGCTTACACTTCCTGGTGATGCACAAGCACTGCAGGCCTGTTTTTGTGGAGGCCAGGTCCATGTCTCTAAAAGCCCAGAAAGAGGATTCCAAAACGGCTCTTGCCAGTGCTGGTGTCAGCATGGTAAAACGAGATTCCTCAGGATGGCTGTTGCCTGTATTTCTGCCCTCAGGGTAAATCCCATCTGCCTCTTGCCTCTCCAGGTGGCTCTTTAAGATCAGCAAGTGGGTCTATCCAGGCACCTTTCAAACTGCGGCCTCTGTGCTGGGACTTAGAGCTTGTCAAATTTTGCCTGTGCCCTTTAAGAGTTGTTTCCTATAGCCCTCTGGATCTCCTGAATGTAAGCCCTATTGGTTTTCCAAGCCAGACATTCTGGTTGCTTATCCTCTGGATATAGGACCCCTGGGCTGGGGGGTCCAGTGTGGGGCTCGGGTCCTTTGCTCCTTGAGGAGGACCTCTGTCCTCCTCCTCTTGTTTGTGGGTCATAAACTCGGAGATGTGGATCCTGAATAGCCCATGTCTCCACTTTCCTACCCATCTCACTGTGGCTCCTCCTTGTGGAAAATCTTTTATGCTAGTCTTCAGGTCATTCTCATAAACAGTTTCTCTGTAAGCAGCTATAATACTGGTGTGCCCATGGGAAGAGCTGAGTTGAAGGTCTTCCTACTCTGCCATCTTCATCACTTTATCACTTGAAATATTCTGTTAAAAAACGTCCTCTGGAGTTTTTTACTCCAGCAGATATGAACCTTATTAGTATCAATGAAGATGCAGTTTTATCCCTGGCCCCACTCAGTGGGCTAAGGATCCAGTGTTGCCATGAACTGTGGTGTAGGTCGAAGACTCAGCTTGGATCCTGCATTGCTGTGGCTGTGGCACAGGCCAGCAGCTACAGCTTCCATTCGACCCCTAGCTTGGGATCCTCCATATGCCGTGGGTACGGCCTTAAAAAGACCGAAAAAAAAAAAAAAAAACCCTCTAGTTCTCTGGTCAAATAATTGGGAAATATTGTGTATTTTATCTCCTGTTAAAGATTCATAAAAACAAAATTTGCTAATTAAAGGCTCTGAGAAGTCCCATAGTAAAGAAATCTGATCCCTAATTAGTTGTTCTATGTTAGCCATCTGCTGTTTTCACCTGCTCAGCATGCAGTCTCTTTTCTGGGAATAGCACCCTAATTTTATTCTGGGGAACAAATCCTTTCGATTGGATACAGTGCTGCAGGGCTGTTAATCAGCTTGTTCTGCTCTGGCCAAAGCATGGACATATGGCCCAAGATAGGCCAATCAGATGTTTCTCTCTGGAATTTGTATCTTGAGTAGAGCAATACAGTGTTTAAATATAGCCAAAGTTCATTTATCCCAGTGGTGATGTCCTGCTTCCTGGATCTTTCAAATTGCTATTTTTCTTGTGCTTTGAGTATTTTAGTTACTCACATTTCCCTGTATGCTAGTTCATGTGGTGCACTATATAAAGTCACTACGTCCAAGTGAAGGAAAGCATTCACTTTACAGACTTAGCCTTTTTTTTTTTTTTTTGATAAGGGGTAGATCGTGGAGAATCTGGGACTTCTGACTGCATCTTCAAGCAACAGAGGAAAGTTCTCGGTTCAATAAATTTGCACTGGGATCTAGGAATGTACATTCACTTTGGAGACTGAAATGTCCGTTCGTTGATGCCTACCCAGCTCTTGTCCCTATGCAATCCCAGGTACTCCCCAAGGTTGCTTCTCTCATCCTCCTACTACTTTCAGATGCACTGACAGGTCTGAGAGACCCCATCTAAACATCCCTGTGGCTAGGGAGTAGGCCTGAGGGCATGGAGTGAGCCTGCTGCCAGGGTGTGTGCTCCAGCCTCAGGATGTGGCTGAGCAGCTAGAAAAGTGAGCACATACGTGTGTGTGTGTGCGTGCGCGCGCGCGTGCTGTTACAGCTCCTGCTTGCCAGGGCCCTTGCAAACTTCCTTTAGAAGGGCCTGGAAAACCAAGAGTATGTGTCTGTTATTCTGTTTGAGCTCACAGAACAAAATACCATAGACTTGGTAGCTTATAAACAGTATAAATAAATTTATTACAGTTCTGGAGGATTGAAATCTAAGATCAGGGTCCCAACATGGTTGGGTCCTGGCTAAAGCCCTTTTCCAAGTTCCAGACGGCCAACTCTTCTCGGTGCTCTCACATGGCCAAAGGGATGAAGGATCTCTGTGAGGCCTTTTTTTTTTTTTTTTTTGTTCTGCTTTTTAGGGCCACACTTGTGGCACATGGAGATTCCCAGGCTAGGGGTCAAATCATAGCTGTGGCCGCCAGCCTAGCCACAGCCACAGCAATGCAGGATCTGAGCCGCATCTGCAATTTATACCACAGCTTATGGCAACGCCGGATTGTTAACCCGCTGAGCGATGTCAGGGATCGAACCTGCAACCTCATGGTTCATAGTCAGATTCGTTTCCACTGCTCCACAATGGGAATTCCTTATGGGGCGTTTTTAATGACACTAGGCCCATTCACGAGGGTGCCATCCTCATGACCTAATCACCTCCCAAAGGACTCACCTCCTAATAATACCATCACATTGGGCATTAGGATTTCAAAATGTGAGTTTTGCAGGACACAAACTCAGACAATACCAGCACCCCAGCAAGAGGCTTTAGCTGTACTTTATTCTGACTGGACATATATATTTGGGCCAACTTGAAAGACAAGTTGGATTGATAGAATCCTGCTCTTCCTTTTTTTTTTTAGCTGCTCAGCAACATATGGAGTTCCCATGCCAGGGATCAGATCTGAGATGCAGTTGCAACCTAAACCATAGCTGCAGCAAGGCTGGATCCTTTAACCAACTGCGCCAGGCCAGGGATCAAACCTGGTGTTGCAGAGATGCCACAGATCCCGTTTTGCCACAGCAGGAACTCCCTGCCCCTCCTTTTATCCATTCACTCCTGTCCCTTCCCCTGATCTTCTTCCTTTACCAAAGAGACAGTCACATGCCTGCTATCTATTTTCCCTGGGTGGTATAGTGTTTATTTGTGCAACAATTAACTAATGGAAGTTTTTTTTTTTTTTTTTTTTTTTTTGAATAAGGCACCTCCCTTTTAATTTGTTCCAGTGGTAGTTTGTCTCTGGGCTGCCCCATATCCTAAAAGACTTCAGCCAGAGTCTGGCAAGGTTGCTCCTACTGGAACCTTAGATGATACATCCCATACTATCTCTTAATACTCCTCTAGTCCCTCAAAACCTTTCCTTTCCTGGTCCCTAACACAAGAGTCAGAAGAAAGAGATCTAACTTTATTGATGAGAAACCAAAGCCCACTAAAAGGAATAAGAGGCAGGGTTTCCAGCAATGCAGGGTGAAGATGACATATTTGCTTCCTCAAAAACAACTGGCAAAAATGATCAAAAGCAGGAAATGCTGCTGCACTTCGGGTGAGAACAATGGGAGACTGTGGTCTGCTTGCTGTGGAGGGAGGAACTCCATACCCTGCCCTGGATTTGTTGGCACAAAAGTGCTACCAGGGTGGGGCTGCCTGTGAAAACCAGAAGCTTTAGCTGCCAGGGGGACTGACTTGATTTCGAGTGGAGGGCACTGTCAGTAAAATTAGAAAACTCATTAGAAAACAAATAGGAAAAGCCCATATATAGCCTTGCCTTCCTGAGGTGGTGGCCAGAAACTTAACAGAGAGACCTTGGAAATTAGACAAGCTCTCCACATATCACTGGCTGATCAAACGGATGTGCACACACAAGAAGTCCTGGGCAGGGGTGGGGTGGGGGGCACCTAGAGGAAAGTAAAAGCCGGGGCAGACTCTAAACTGCCCTCATATATATAATGACAATAATAGCACCAAGATCAAAGAAGGAAATTGAGCCCATACTGGAACAAAGTTGCTATATTTTATGCGAATTGTCACTATTAACCTGAAGTAAATGATAACAAGATGTATATTGTAATCCCTAGAGCGATCACTAAGGAAATAACTCAAAAAATATAGTTAAGAAGTGAACTGATTTGAACAGCATCACCTAACCAGACAGTGGGAGCGAGGAGACACTTCATCTCCCTAACTTAGTCTCTCCGTATGTCAGTTCAGGACATTAATACCAGCTATGCATCCTCTAGATGGAAGGCTCTGACCTTCCATCTTGCATCTGACTTAGTTCTTTGGAGCACCCAACGTACTGCAGGCTACTTGTGTGATGAGTAGGACCCTATGGGGCTTTCCTGGTGCAGAACTCACCTCCCCCCCCACGATGTCTTCCGCTTTACTCCTCTTTGAAGTACTAGATAACAGTATCTGATGCACATTTCCTGAATTGCTTTATAGATGCTAAAACCCCCCACCAAATGGGAGAAGTTAACTACTTGATGACCCTGAGCACACAGCCCCTGGACCCACTGGAGCCCGAGGATTGATGATGCAATATCACCCTGTTATCTCACCATCAACCAATCCGAGAATTATGCACAAGCTGATTATGTACCCTGCGACCTGGCCTTTAAAATTGCTTTCCTGAAAGCCATGTGGGTTTCAGATTTTTTTTTTAAAAGCGTTAACTGCCCAGACTCCTTGTTGGCACCTGTACTAAACATTGCACTTTCCTTCCTTACAATCCATTATCAGCAAACTGACATTATTGTATGTAGGTGAACAGACCCAAATTTGGTTTGGTGACACTCAGCCTCTAGCCAAAGTTAGAAAGTCTGCTGTATTTGGGCTGTTCATTCTCAATTGTCTCTCTCCCTAAGCAGGACATGGACTTGACTGTCCCTCCCTGAGGCTGAAGGAGTCAGTGGTGATGTCAGAAAAGTCAGGGAGCTTTGGGCAACTTGAGTACCATAGGATTTTCCATCTTCTTTCAGTGCAGTGGAAACTAGGGGAAGCCTCACACTGTATTTCAATACACTCACTGTGGCCTCCCGCGTTTCCTATGGTTCCTGTTGTTATTCAGAAGATGAATTTCACTATGGCCCCCTCAACCCCATACACATACACAGTTTTCCCCTCCCCACAGCCTCCATTCTTCACCTCTAAATCTTATATTTTATATCCCAGCATATCAACCTCTCTTCTGTAGCAACTTTTTCTTCTCCACCAGCAGAGCAGGACAGTACCTGGGATTTATCATACTCTGCTTGAAGTCAGTCTCTGAAGCCAGAGGTCCTGGCTTCCCACTCATTATTATCTTGAATCTAGACTGGTGTATCTACGACTTTAATGTGTATAGGAATCACCTGGGGAACTTAAGCTGCAGATTCTGGCTTGGTAGGTCTATGGAGGAGGCTGAGAATCTGCATTTCTAATGTCAACTGAAGAAAAACACACAACCTTAAAGTTTTATTCCAGGACCTTATTGAGGACTTTAGCCCAGGAGAATAGCCTCTCAGCTCTGAAGAACTGTTCCAAAGAGATAAAGGAGGAGCCAGGATTTATAGAAGTTTTTGGCTGGAAAAAAACAAAACAAAACAAAACAAAAACAACAACAACCCATGTGGTCAAACATCAAAAGATTGCAGCTAAGCACAAAAATCAGACATCTCAAGTTAATAATTTTTGTGCTTTTCTATATTTATGGGAAGATAGAAGAATCTGGGCTTATTGAAGTTATTCCTTAGGTATGCATTTTAACTATCTAGGACCCTATCCAAAGTTCATATTGCTTTCTGGTTTTCTCTATCCTGAATTGACTTCAGGGTACACACCATGCTGGGGAGGGCAGCTGCAGTAACTTAGCTTGATTCTTGTTTACTGGGATGGCAGGCATCTTTCCCTGTTCACACTGACACAGTCCCAGGGTATGGAGATGCTGCTGTTCGGTGGACCACATTTTGAATAGCTAAGTTCCAGACTGGAGCATTGCTGCATTCTAACACCCTCCCTGGAGCAAATATTGACACAGCATTTTTTTAAGGGTAATGAAAGGTAAGAAGTGAAAAATAAGTTTTAAAAATATTGTAAGAAAAACATTTCATCAGGGTTGTTGACTTGAGAATGTAAATTAAAAAAAAAAACTTTCAACGCTAGTATGTTTTTGGTGTGTTTTGTCTGGGTTCTACTATCATCCCTGGCTCCTCCTGCCTCTCTTTCAACAGAGTTTAATATTATACAGATTTATCTTGAAACCCTTCCAAAGGAGCGTATTGATTGAGATAACAAAAATAACTCATCGTATTCATCTACCCAGCCATCTGTGCAGCCATCTGTTAAACCACCCATCCCACTATCTCTTCATTCATCCAATGGTTCCTAGAGTCTACTATGGCACGCTGATGCTGTGAAGGATGTAGGTGTTAATGAGACAGTTTTTGCCCCCAAGAAATTTCATCTCTAGTGGAGCTGACACAATTCTTGCGATATATTCTCGAGGACAGTATTGATGTAGAGCTTTAAATATTGTCAGAGTGCTAGTTAAGGACTTGGCTGTCAACTTGATTCATTCATGATCAGATAATTCAACACTGTAAACAATACTTTCAACAATATAGACAAAATAGAATTTTATTTTCTGAATGATATAATTTTCTTTTCTCATGCCTATTTTTTTTAGTTTTGTTTTTTTTGTATAATGATTTTTATTTTTTCCATTGTAGCTGGTTTACAGTGTTCTGTCAATTTTCTACTCTACGGCAAGGTGACCCATTTACACATACATGTATACATTGTTTTTCCCAAAGGATAAATTTGAATTAAAAAAAAATTCTAGCTTGTTTTCAGAAAGATGTATTATTTTCTTTAGCACAGGTAAAAGTAAGGGGAATCAGTAAGGAGGTAATTATTACCAATATAGAGGGTAGTGTTTGTTGATTTATTTGAGTTAGGAAGATTTTTAGAGACTGCAAAAACTCCGAGGTGCTTCCAGTTTGGAGTGCAGAGTAGAAATGCAAAACTTTAAAAGGAACTTTTTAAAGTTCCTATTACACATTGCCTCCCAGATTGGTTAAGTCAAATGTCCTATTCTAGGATTTCTACTTTTAATCTCTCCCTCCCAGAGAAATCAGTGTATTCTAGAAGTGTCTCTACTAGTATTTGCATTAAGGCCAATTAATCCTAAAAATTCATACACATCTGGTGGTGATGATCAATAGCTCCTGCTTTATTAACACCAAGACCCACAGGTCAGCTTCCCCATTGCTCTTATCTTCCTTTCCTTCACGCACACACTCCCATCTATTACGAGTTCATGAAAATGGAAGGATTTAGCTCTACAAGTGGCTTCAGAGGGACAGACAAGATATAAATGTACTTTAGGGCATTCACATGGGGCAGAAGAGGAGACCGTTAGGATGTTCACTAGCCCTTGCCCCTCTGCTCGGCCTGGCCTGTCCCTTCTCATGCATCCCTTGCTTTTCCCATGGCTGACCCAGTTTCTCAGCTCTGTGCGTAATTTCCCCCATGGAGAGAGTTGTTTGTTTACATGGCCCAGGACGTTTGATCTGGCCATGCCGACTAGTGGTAAGGTTACTATACCTCTTCTCTTACTCTCCTACTTGTCAGAGCTAGATGAGGAGGTGGGTTCTAGGTAACTCTACTGGCTCACTCTCTCTTCAACTTCCTTTCTGCCCATGATCAGGCAAAGTGATAAGATGCCAAGGTGGAAACGAGGCAGGAAGTCCCAGGACCCACTGTAATCAAGGCATTACACTTGGGTTTGAAACTTGTGCACAATTATTAATAAAGTGGTACTTTGTTTTTTATTTATTATTCCTTTTTTAGATGGCTCCCTTAGGAACTCCAGTGAAAGGGGGAGATATGAGAAGGATATGGGAATTCCTGGGTTTCTGGCCATAAAATCATTAATATCGCTCTTTAATTCTTTGCTGCTACTGGGGATAGAAAGTAGGATAGTGTATTGGTTAAGGTTCAGTGCAGGAAAGAGAAGCCACTTTAGTTATTTTATGCAAGAAAGATTTAATGAAGGAGATTAGTTGCTAGAGGAAATCATTGGGAGGGTAGGAAAAGCAAAATTCTTTCTATAAGAACTGTAGGATCAACCCCTGGAGACTTACCATCTCTGAGACCACACCTACAAATTTTGAGTAGAAGCACTCACCACCCTGGAGGCAAGGACCTACATTGTGTGATCTGAATGGCATCTCCAAGGATCAGGAAGCCAAAGTCAGGAAGCCACAACACCTACTGCCTCCATCTCAACTGTCTCTCCTACAGACACTGGAGTCCTGCTATAGCAAAAGCTCCTGTCTCCAAGATAATGTTTGCCAGAAGAAAAGAAGTGCAAAAGGGGCAAGGAGAAGACCTCTGGCCCATTTATGCCTTTTATATTTTACACATGTGCCTCTAATCGGTGAGATGTAATTTGTGTCTATACCTTAGATCAAAAGAGTCTGGAAATGAAGCTTTTAAATCTTCCATTGTCTGCAGTATGAACAAACACGGCAGCAGGAGTGGGGAAGGGAGGCTGAACAGGGAGTCAGTCCATCAGTTCACTGCACAGAGCAGATGAAGAGTAGTGTGGGGTTATGGACCGAACATGCCCTCCCCCAAAATTCATGTGCTGAAACCCTAACCCCTAAAGTGATGGCATTAGGATGTGGGTGGGGCCTTTGAGATGTGATTAGGTCATGAGGGTGGAGCTACTGTGAACAGGATTAGTGCCCTTATAAGATGATATACGAGAAAGCTTCCTTTCTCTCTCTGCCTTCTGCAATGTGAAGATATGGGAAGACAGCAGTCTGCCATCCAGAAGAGACTTCTCACCAGAAACCAACCAAGCTGGCGCTCTGATCTTAGACTTCCAGCCTCTAGAACTGTGAGAAATAAATTTCTGTTGTTTGTAAACCTAGTCTATAGTATTTTGTTTTAGCAGACCAAACAGACTAAGATAGGTGGCTATGTAACTTTATACTTAAAAACATACTTTAATTGTTTCAAGCTCAAGGAATACACGGAAAAAAATGAAAAATATAAAAAATGTATCTTTTTCAATGAAAGTTTTGTCCAGATATATTTACTATTCACAATAGCCAAGACATGGAAACAATCTCAATGTCCATAGACAGATGATTAGGTTAAGAAGATGTGGTATAGATACACAATGGAATACTACTCAGCCAAAAAATAACAAAATAATGCCACTTGCAGCAACATGGATGGAACTAGAGACTCTCATACTAAGTGAAGTAAGTCAGAAAGAGAAAGACAAATACCATATATGACTTATATATGGAATGTAATATGTGGCACAAATGAATCTACATATAGAAAAGAAACAAACTCATGGACGTGGAGAACAGACTTGTGCTTGCCATGAGGTAGGAGGAGGGAATGGGATGGACTGGGAGTTTGGGGTTAGTAGATGCAAACTAGTGCATCTGGAGTGGATAAGCAATGAGATCCTGTTGTATAGCATAGGGAACTCTTATCTAGTCACCTGCGATAGAACATGATGGAGGATAATGTGAGAAAAAGAATATAGATAGATGGGTAGATAGGTAGATAGATAGATAGATAGATAGATAGATAGATAGAAGATAGATATAGATATATAGATATAGGTATAGATATCTCGGTCACTTTGCCAAAGTATTGTAAATCAACTATAATAAAAATATAAAAAAATAAAAAGAAAAAAGGTAACCATAAAAATATATATGTAAAGAATGCAACAAAATCAGATATTGGTTGCAAGTAAGAGAAATTCTTTGAAGCAACCAGAAGTAACAGAAAACAAAAAACAAAAACCACTTGTGAGAAGGGTACTGCCATAGCTCCTTGAATAATGAGGAAATTTAAAAAAGGAGGTCAGTTGTCTTGGTTCTTAATGGTTTCCTTGTTTCTGTTTCAGGCTCCTGTGAAGTTTTGCCATTCATCTTCTCTTCCTGAGATTGGGTGGATGCTGGGCCATTTTTCAAGATCAAGAATATGGAAAAATGACTCCTTAGATCCTTCTATCCTTGAGATCCCTCAGTTTTGTAATCTTCATCGATTATATCATGCTCTAATGTTTAATAATTTTGAAACTCCATTGGGTTGTATATTTTGCTGCTTCAAAAATTGTGCCTAAACAAAGTTAAATGTTTAAAAATCAACCACACCAAAAATAATGTAGGAGAAGTTTGGGATGTGTGGGGAAGACAGTCAGGTGGCCAGGTGAAAATAAGAGTCAGGGCCAGAATGATAGGTTTGGGAACAACTAGCACTGACATCGTGGTTGGAGACTATTGAGGCTTAAGGAATAATAGCTCATATTCCTCTTCTTCTAAAATAAGAACTAATAGAGAAGTAAAGGTGTCAATAGGTGGAGAGCAATGTTCTGTTTCATTACTAGCAAAAATGGCCTGATAAGCAAATGTGGCTTGGCTCTCTTGCTGCGATTGGGTTTCCTAAATCTCTCCCTTCTGATTTGAAGTGACTAAGGCTACAGTTAAGTTTAACATGTGGAGGAGAGCAGGACTTTTGTCTTCCACACTGAGGATGGTACAGAAAGAGAGAGGATAGCCACAGGAGAACCATGGACTTCAACATCTTAACCTCTCCCGAGTAAAGGACTGTATAAAAACGGGCATCAGGTTTCTGTCACTCTTCAGTTATATGAATCAATCCTCCTTCCACGGGAAGAAAGAGTTCCATTCAGGTGGGGTTTTCCAATACTATTTCTTTTCTGGAATAGAAGTTCTTTATCCAGAAACACGAGGAAAGGCGTGTAAAGTTTTCACTAACAGAACTGAAATAATGGATGTGAGAAACCTGGGAGAAAAAGCATAAAAGAGGACAGAAATAGTCTAGAGAGTCCTCCAAAATCACATGGTTAAAAAAATGTTGAGCCAGCCAAATTAACAGTGAGAAAATAGCCAGAAGAATAGGTGAAAAACCAAAAAAAAAAAAGGCAAAAAACCCCCAAAGAAAACAAAAAAAACCCTTCACACCCCCAAACAAAACAAAATGAAAAACAAACAAACTAATTTCAAGAACTTAAGGGAAGGAAGACTTTGGGAAGTAGACAGTCATGGTGAAAAGTATGAATAAGTTGAGGAATAAATTTATTTTAAGTAAATTATTGAGGTGAAATTTGCATAATGTCAAATTATCTATTTTACAGTGGCATTTAGTATATTCACAATGCTGTGCAACTACCACCTCTATCTGCTTACAAAACATTTACATTACTTCAGCCAAAGTAAAACCCTGGATGCATTAAGAGGCTTCTCACCACTCCTTCCCCAGGCCCTAGTGACCACCAATCTGTGCTCTATCTCTATAGATTTAACTATTCTGAATATTTCATATAAATGCGCCAGGCTTCATTCACGTAGCATAATGTTTTCAAGGTTCATCAACACCGTGGCATTTACCAGTAATTCCTTCCTTTTTATGGCCAAATAATATTCCATTCTTTATATATTTTTTCCATTCATCCATTGATGGGTGTCTGGGCTGTTTCTATTGACTGCCATGAACAGTGCTTCTATGAATATGTACTATATAGACTTTTTAAAGTATCTCCAATTTTTTTTGAAATATACATGTAGGTGGAATACTGGAGTATATATAATAATTCTATGTTTAACTTTTTGAAGAACCACCAAACTGTTTTCTAAAAACTTACTTGATTTAGGAATTTAAGTTAGCAATTTGATATTAATTGTTGATCCTAGCTAGAAGAGTTTCAGGAGAATAATGACTGTAAAACAGATGGTAAGGGATTAGGAAGTAGATGAGTTTAAAGACTTAAAAATTTTAACAGTTTTATTGATGTATACTTGACATAAGTTAAATGGCGCATATTAAAAGCAGGTTTTATTTAGCCTTGAGGAAGAGTCTAGGTACTTCTTCTGAGACAGAAATAAAGTAACTATGGGTGGGTTATGTAAACTGGTAAGTTAGATGTGTGGGAGAGAGATATGAAGGAATTCGACATCTGATGGTCTCTTTTCACAGTATAAGAGTTGAATTATCAGACTGAAATGAGAACAGTAGTGTGGAAGTAGAAGGGTCAAGGAGAGGTAGTAGAGGCAGTTATTTGCTTACTCCAAATTCATTCTTCTCTTTCTTCTTAGTAATAGTCTTGATTTTGTTTAGGCAAGTGACATAGACAGCTAAAAGACCTCTCAGTTTCCCTTATAAGTAAATGTAATTGTGTGACTGTAATGTTTTATAAATATATGTTATATGGAACTTCCAGGAAGGCTTCTTAAAGAGAGATAACTCAGCTTTGAGCAGAGCCCTTTTGCCCTTCTAGCCTTTCACTTTTTGGCTGTCTGGAACATGATGACTGGTGCTCCAGCAGCTATTTTGGATCATGAGATAATCTTGAGGATAGAGGTTATCTGCTGAGGCTGGCAGAGCAGAAAGGTAGATAGCTAGGTTCTGATGACTTTGCAGTGGTATCTCCATAGCACACTTGGATTGCCAATTTCTGATTTTCTTTTATCTAGTTAAGAAATAAACTTAGATCAAGTTTAGGCCACTGTTATTTTGCGTTTCAGTTGTATGCAACTAAATACAATCCTAACTGAAACAGGATCAAAGCTTTAGTACATCCTCTATAGAGAATGGGAAAGGAAAAGGACTCATGAGTTGAGACTTTGTTGGAGAGTCTTCAGTCTGCAAGATTATGTGATTTTCTCAACTGTAGGCAGCCTGGGAAGCAGAATCAGAGGCACAGACTTGGATTCTCTAAGACTTGAGAGTCATTCCAGCATATGCAGCAGAACAATAACTGAGTGAGGAACTGAGGATGGTACAGTTATTGGGTTTGAAGCCTTTGGCCTTGGGAACAAAGTTGAACAGAAAAGAAAGTGAAGCCAGATGACCTCAGGGTACTGGGTTCCTGAAGAGGACTTTGGAATGGATTTATGGCTCTACAGATAGAAGCTCAAGAATCTGTGATCAGACAATGGAATTTCTCAGCCTCATATAACTGAGGTGGGAACCAAGCGAATGGCAACGCTGAGCCTGGGGGTGACCAAGGGAGTGAGATGACTGCAGTTGAATGGAAATGAAGTGACTGGCATGAGTAAGGGCCAGAAAATGTAGGCCTTGTTTGAAGGGGGGTGAGGGTGACTCTGTTCACTGAAGTGACCCAGCAGGATATCAACTTGAAGACTGCTAAAATAACAGAAACCAAGAGGAACATCAGTTTTAGAGCCATTCTTGAAAGAAGCAGGTCCCATCAAACATTTCTGGAAAGAACTCCAAATGGCTGATGGCTGCGCTGAAACAGAGTCGATGGAGAGACACTATGAGAAGAATGAAGAAACCACCAGCACAACCTAAACACAGCGCAAACATTTGCAATTAGGTGACAGGAGCCGAGGGATGGCTGGCCAAAGATCCCTGAGGTGGACAGCGACTTTTGGAAAGACGTCAACAAAATTAAATTCGAAATATTCTCTGTTCTGACATCTTCTGAACATGAACAACATTTCAATTAGTGTCATTCAGGGAGGACCATTTCTGTGAAAAATAAATGCTTCTTCTCCAGCTCTCAGGATAGAATGCTGAAGAAAAGAACAGACCAGGGACAGGAGTGCTGCGTATGTTTTTAGAGAAATCATTGTGACTTTGTATTGATCTGTACCAGAGAAATAAAGTGTAATTTAATGAAACACATAATGTTCTCAGCCAGGGTAGCACATCAGCCTGGAAATGGGGGAAAATGGTTGGTAGATTGAATTCTACAGATGATGGCAGTGCTTTTAGAGCAGAGGCTATTAACCTTTCCAGCATGGAGATATCCTTTCCTCGGAATATCAGGAGGCAGTGGGGCACGGTGGTAAGACTGAATTCTATGATTAGACTCCCTAATTTTGAATTCCTGCTTTTTGAGATATTCACCAGGTGTCCTCGGGCAAGTTATTTAACCTATACGTGTTTCAATTTCCTTATCTCGAAAATTCACCTCCTTGTCATTTTAACCATCCACACTGTAATCCTCCCCAGAGGTCAGCAATATTACCATTTTTTGGTGTATACTTCTGAAGATATTCTTATGCACTTAACAGGCCATAGATGTGTTCATTTTCTCTCTTTTCTACAGAAATGGAAAAGCACTCTTCTGTAAACTTCCCACCCCCATTAAAAAAACCCCACAAAAAACACCGCATAGTAAGTACTTTCTTAGAGCTCATTCCAAGCTTCACATAAAGAGCTTCCTAAATTGTATTCAGACAGCTTTCACATTCATTATCTTATTTGGAAATGATTGGTTTATTCTTCCTTTGCTTTGCAACAACAAGTAATGTTAATTAACTTGCCTGCTGACACAGAGTGAGTAAATTTCGGAGCCTGATCTAGGATACAAAACTTCCAACTCCATGTCCACGGTTCATTTCTTAGATGAGCCAGTCTGTGAAATTGATCTGAGACTCAATGCTTTCTCTATAACAAGTCCATCTGGATGTTTGCCTTTAGTGGCACGGTTACCCTTGCCCAATGTCTAACTAAACATAGTTGTTCTATAAATGTTTGCTGAGTGGAATAGGATTGGTTAATTCCTAACCCTGGATGATGATTCACATTTTTATCATTAATCCCTTATGTTTCCTAGGAGATATATCCTTAGCATATGTGCTAATGGAAATGCTGGGCATGGGTGCAAACACAAAATGTCCTGGTCCCAGCCAACTGCAAATTGTTTAGCGAGCTGGAAGCATTTGCACAGTCCTCCAGCTATCATACCAGTGAATCAGCCAACACCCCTTCTGGCCCAAAGGTCTCCAGGCTGTGAGTTATACTTCTCAGAAACAGTGCCTAAAAAATCTCCATCCTTGTCCTCCCATAATTCCTATATTTACTGAACAAAAAAGGATGAGCTGGGTAAATTGTACATTGCTTATAAAACCTCTTTTATTTCAGGAGTCTGCAAAATGTGCTTGTTTCCTTGGAAAATGATTAAATTCACCTAGCTGTTTGTGCGAATGTGTGCATTTAGAAGGGGTGACACTCTCCTGATTGGTGTGAATATATACTCTTGCATGAAGAATAAGACCCAAGCCCATGATTCCAAGAGTCCTTTATCACCCAGTTGTCTGCATGTGGTGCAAAGGGAGACAGCTGATAGGTAGCACTTAGTTAGGCTCTTCGCAACTTTTTACCCCCAGCGTTTTTTTTTTTTTTTTTTTTTTTTTTTGTCTTTTTAGGGCTGCACCTGCAGCATATGGAAGTTCCCAGGCTGGGGGTTGAATTGGAGCTGTAGCCACTGGCCTACAACGCAGCCACAGCAATGCCAGATCTGAGCCATGTCTGCAACCTACAGCACAGCGCATGGCAATGCCTGATCCTTAAGCCACTGAGCCAGGCTGGGGATCAAACCTGCATCCTCATGGATACTAGTCAGATTCATTTCCACTGAGCCATAATAGGAACGCCCTCCCCCAGCTTTTATTTTATTTTATTTTTTTACTGATAATTGAGGGATACAGTGCACGTAGGAAAACCAGGCAGACAAAGACTGTGTACCCTATTTGAGCTATGGATTACCTAATTTCCAATCAGTTGGGAATTTTCTGGGAATCTCTTTTTTTTTGGTTTCATTTTTCACTAAATTTCCTTAAATTTAACTTTTATTTTCTTTTGGAGTACGGCTGATTGACAATACTGTGTTAGTTGTAGGTGTACAGCAAAATGATTCAGTTATACACGTGCACATATATACTGTTTTCAGATTCTAGTAATCTTTTTACTATTAGCTTCTAACTTAATTCCAGGAGACATACCTTTTTTTTTTCTTTTTAGGGCTGTACCTGCGGCATATGGAAGTTCCCAGGGTAGGGGTCAAATCGGAGCTGCAGTTGCGGGCCTACACCACAGCCACAACAACACAGGATCTGAGCTGCATCTGCAACCTACAGCACATCTCATGGCAATGCTGGATCCTTAACCCGCTGAGCAAGGCCAGGGATTGAATCTGCATCCTCGTGGATGCTATTCAGATTTGTTAACCACTGAGCCACGACAGGAACTCCCCCAGGGGACATACTTTGAATAATCAATACTTCAAAATTAGTTGAGGCTTGGTTTATGATCTAGCTTTTGAACATTTTTGATAATCCTCACAACCACACTGAACTAGATATTATCATCCCTCTGTTTACAGATATGGAAACTGGTCCTGGAGAGGCTACAAATACTTACGCAAGGTTGAATTGAAATTTGAATTCAGGCATCCTGGCTCTTAAGTCCATCCTCTTAACCACCATGTTATAATGCCTCCACCCACAAGTGGAATAAAGGACAGATTCTGAAAAAGGTCCTGTATCTGAGATCTTTTGGTATTTGCGCTATGATATTTGTGCGAGATGATGACCTGTACTTAGCACAGATGAAATATGATTAACTTGTTTTCAGGCTTTTATGATGGGACCTGGGTATGCAAATGTATCAATAGAAGGGATGGGTCCATCAGTCCAAGGATCTTCATGGGAAGAGATTTAGTTTAAGAGCAGAGGCCGTTGAAAGAGGCATACACTTGGGTTGTAAACAAAGAACCATTATTGGAGGAAAAGTATAATAGGAAATATCTTAGTCATACTTCCATTGGTTCTACCCTTTGCACAGAGACTTTTTGTCAGAGACCTTGAAAGGGTAGTGAAATCAAGAATAGAATTACTTTATAGCTTGAGGAGTACTTCTCCATTTGCCTTGAAGTGGTCACATCTCAAAGGGAGAGAACCATGAAAAACTGGTCAGGGAGCCAGACCTCCCAGATCACCCTCCATGACTTGTAACATAGGCCCCTGTATCCTCAGGGTCACTGGTAGGCCTGGACTCCATTTGTACATCCCACAAGGAGAAGGGAGCCCAAGCAGCAGCGGCAGAGAATCACAGTGAACCAGAGACCTGGGTTCTGAGCAGACAGGGGTGGGGAGGGGGGTGTCTGCTGGAATCCCCTGAGCTCAGAAGTCATAGGCAGAGCCAGAGACATACTGCTTGGTTCTAGGCCCCCATCTCATCTCTGAGCTGTGAAGGCCTGGGAAATATAGTCTTGTACATTGTGTTTCTAAGGCAAGCAGAGCACCTGACTGTCTCCCAAGGTGGAAGGATAAAAGCAACACAGTGTTTGTAAAACACACTGAATGTTTTTCATGCTTTTCAACACAAATTTAGAGTATAAGATATCGTAATTGATTTATAATATAAGATAATGGTGCTATAAACACACCCAATTATCAAAATTCACACCTACTTGCTGCTGGGAGGACAACTTAAAGGGTGGTTCAGGCTGATGTTTTTAACTGTCTCTGTATTTTTAGTTTTCAACCTGTCTTGCTAAGGATGAGAGTGTGCTTGTCATGGTACCAGCAAAGGAAATTATCTGAATGCCTTGAAATACGATTTATATAGAAAGCCTTCAAATCATTGTTTGATTCCTTCTATTTTTTTTTTAAGGTTCTTTATAGTTCATAAAGCACTGTCACATAAAATACCTCATTTGATCTTCAGAACAACTTCAGGTAAGGCAGCTCCTAATTTCTCATTTTTCCTTTTGGGGGAATTGAGACCCAAAGAGGCACGTCCAGAGTGACAAGGAGAAGTAGTAGAAGAATTGGATCTGAACTCCATTCTTTGGAAATTTAAGTCCAAAGTTTTTCCACTTCACTTCATGTTCCCTACCTGCCATCTATCCATCCATCCACTCACCCATTAATCATTGATTCATTCAACAAAATATCTGAGTGCCTATCATGAGCAAAGCATTGTACTGTGTGCTATGGCAAATAGAAATATGAGTCAGCCACAGATTCTGTTCTCAAACGATTTATAACCCACAAAGGATATCAGCTATGGAGTTGAGTAATTCTAAACTGAGATAGAAAGTGGTCAGTATAAGAGAATCAAAATTTCCTACAGCAGCTCTGATGCAGAATGGATAACTTAGAGCTGGTAGGCAGAGAGATAAAAGATGGAACAAGAAAAGATGTATATAGAAAGAGGCCATAGTACGAGAATGATAAATGTAGAGAAAAAGCTTTTGAAATTGATTGGCTATGGAAATGGTCTAAGGAGAACCTGAAAACATTTAGGGGAGCAAAGACAGAAAAAGAGAGAGATTATATCTAAGAGGAAATAGAACTCAAAGAGTTCCATCCAGTGAAATAAACTTTTTTTAAAAAATGTACACAGTATGGAAGCAAACTAAGTGTCCATCAACAGATGAATGAAAAAGATGTGGTGTGTATATATATATCATAGAATACTACTCTATGATATATATATATATCATAGAATACTACTCAACCATAACAAGAACGAAGTTTTGCCATTTGCGGCAACATGGATGGACTTGGAGGGCATTATGCTAAGTGAACTAAGTCAAACAGAGAAAGACGAATACTATATGATATCACTTATATGTGGAACCTAAATAATACAACAAACTAGTGAATATAACAAAAAAGACTCAGACTCACAGATATGGAGAACAAACTAGTGGTTTCCAGTGGGGGAAAATAAAGAGGGGTAACATAAGGGTAGGAGATTAAGAGGTACAAACTATTAGGTATAAAATAAGCTACAACGGTATATTGTACAACACAGGGAATATAGCCAATACTTTACAATAACTATAAATGGAGCATAACCTTTTAAAAATTGTAAATCACTATATTGCACACCTGCAACTCATATAATATTGTACAGCAGCTGTGCTTCAATTAAAAAATAAATAAAATTTTAAAAAGGATCTGAAAAAAAGAATGTATACGGGTTTGAAAAAAGGAAAAGAGCCTGAAAAATGGCCGGTAACATCTAGGCAGTACAGAGAAATAGTGCTTCTAAACTCAGGGAATATTTTCAGTTCAGTCTGAAAATTTGGAGCATCTTGTGGGCAAGGGCAACATAAAACCTGATAGAGCTGCTTCCAGAGTTGGTTTGGGTAGAATCTAAATCAGAAAATAGAGTAGAGTTAGGACAGCTAAGAAAATTGGAAATCTGAGGTTTTGGAAATGAGTCTGTTAGGAGTATTAGGGTAGCAGTCGTGGTAAGCAAAGTGAATGAGTTTTAGAAGCTGGGATCACTGAGGAATTCTCAGGGTTTAGATGTGGTCTGCATAGTTAATGTTAAATATGTATGTTATTAGCATTTTCTCTTAACTAATATTTTAGTAGGATTTTTGTGATGGTTCAGCCCTGTATATCTGATATTTCCTATAGTAGTAAGAAAAGAAACTAGGGAAATATATACCAATGAGAAATTATTATGCCATGAAACTAGAGGAATTAATCTAAAAATTATCCTGATTAAGGTACTTTATACACGTTATCCCGTCAAACGACCTGAGTCATACCAAACAGTTCAGGAATTACGTGCAATCGACCCCAAAAGGACCAAATGATAATACTTCCAACCATCCATTTCACCCAAGGGAGAAAATGTGGCTAAATGTGTGTTTCCTCCCTAGACCGTAAAGAGCCCTTGAAGGGAGGGACCCTTTTTGGAACATCTCTGTATTCTCCATGCCTAGCACTGACCCTAGAAGATAGAGCTGCTTTTTTTTTGACCAGTGCCATAAAGCTTCATTTGTTAGCACCTTGTATATTCCTTGCAGTTCTTTACAGGCTATAGAGATGGTGGGTGTTTAAGAGATATAGATATGAAGTGTATAGAAGTGCAGACTTGGAGAAATCCTTTTTGGCTGGGGAGGTCTTATAAAGGCTTCTTGAAAGGGTACGACCTGGGAGTTCCCATCAGGGCTCGGTGGTAACGACCCCGACTAGTATCCATGAGGATGTGGGTTCAATCCCTGGCCTCGCTCAGTGGGTTAAGGATCCAGCTTTGCCGTGAGCTGTGTGATATAGGCCAGCAGCTACAACTCCTATTTGACCCCTAGCCTGAGAACTTCCATATGCCGCGTGCTGGGAAAAAAAAAAAAAAAGTTAGGACCCAATGAGATTTACATCGGCAAAAGAAATGAGGGGGAACATTTTAGTGTCCAGAGGACAACTGGGACTTCGGCTGGAGCTGCAGCCGGAGAATGAGAGCTTTGTGAATAACAGCCTTGCGATAAAATTATCATCAGCAAGGAATCTCTGAGTCTACTTGCCCCTGAACAGAAGTGAAAATTTGAATATGGAGAGTTTTCCCCCATGGAGAGGAAGAGAAGAAAAGCAGGGACTAGGCACAAATCTCTGGGTAAATCCTCCCTAAGGGGATGGGAAATCAACTAAGTCAAATTCAGGAAAAGGTGAATAGATAAAGGCCTCCTGCAGGTTGGAGTGGCTTCTGGGTGAAGTGGGTAAAAAGGAAGCAGGGTTTCAAGTGAACAGGGGTGGGCAAGCTGACAGGGTTGGTTTGGAATGTTTGGTCTTCTTACTTGCAATGCAAAAGTTTAAAAAAAAAAAAAAGAGGTATGTTACAGGAAGCAACTGTAGAGAAAAAGAAATAAACAGATCCCCAGTAAGGCGCTGCACATTTCCTACAGCCTGTGGCTCTTGACTTCCTCCCCGTTTCCCTGAGCAACGATACTCGGCTGGAGTCCTCGGTGTAATTTCCTTCTTGGGGCCGTGCTAATTTACCAGGCTCTAAAATGAGCCCTTCCCCCCATCCTCAGCCATTGCCTCATTAATGCTGTGAGAAAAAATTAATTTATTGAAAAGCATTTTCTTTGTGGTTACCAGTTAAATTCTTTCGGAGCTAAAATGTCCATGCATTTCAAAGAAGCTGAGAAAGACTGTCTCCGGAGGAGTCTGACCAAGCAACCGTCTGAAACAAAAATGTAATGTTCCCTCATTCTTTTCCCTCCCCACTTCGAGCCCCCTTCCCACCTCCAGCAGGGCCTGGGATCTTCCCTGATGAAGAGAAAAATGGATTTCCTTGGAGAAGCGACCTCCTAGTCACCAAAGCGCCATTATTTTCTATGATGCTCCACCTCAGAGGCTTGAGAAAGCAGGGGTGCTCGGTCATGGTGACACAGGAACGCAAACTGCAGCGATCACTGCATGAATGGATGAGGAAGAGGCTTTTATTCATTTATTTATTTTTTATTTTTTGTCTTTTTGCCTTTTATCTAAAGCCGCACCCGCGGCATACGGAGGTTCCCAGGCTAGGGGTCTAACAGGAGCTGTAGCTGCCGGCCTTCGCCACAGCCACAGCAACGCGGGATCCGAGCCGCGTCTGCGACCTACACCACAGCTCACAGCAAGGCTGGATCCTTAACGCACTGAGCAAGGCCAGGGATCGAACCCGCAACCTCATGGTTCCTAGTCGGATTCGTTAACCACTGCGCCATGAAGGGAACTCCAGGAAGAGGCTTTTAAACATAGGACTTCCCAGAAGCCAGGGTGGGTGACATAGACCATCCATACAACTGCAAAGCAGGGGCAAGAAGAGATTCCCGGGTAACAGGCAGTTATTAAATTTTTGTGCTAAAGATGACAAATACTACCAATGGCACGTGTTTGAGTACTCACTGTGGGGCAGGCACAGAATGCTTTACATATATTCACTTATCTAAAACTTAAAACAACTGAGTGAGTCAGGCACTACCATTAAGACAATTTTATCCAAAAAGAGAAAAAAAATAACGCAGATAAGTAATACAGATAAAGCAGTTGACTGTGACTACCACAAACCAGCGCCCCTGAAAGTTCAGTTGTTTCTTGTTGTGTTTACATATAGGCATTTGATGGATAGTCGGAATTTGCCTCGGTTTTTTTTTTTTTTTTCCTTTACAAACAGCATAGCATTGAAAGTCATTCTTCAGGGTAGAGACCAGGAAGTGGAATTGCTGGGGGGAGGGAATGTAAATTAAAAAAATTATTAGGAACTTCCCCTTGTGATGCAGCAGAAAAGAATCTGACTAGGAACCATAAGATCGTGGGTTCGATCCCTGGCCTCACTTAGTGGATTAAGGATCCGGCATTGCCGTGAGCTGTGGTATTGCTTGCAGATGAGGCTTGGTCCCAGCATTGCTGTGGCTGTGGCTGTGGACATCAGCTGTAGCTCGGGTTCAACCCCTATCCTGGGAACCTCCATACACAGTGGGTGCAGCCCTGAAAAGCAAAAAAAAAAAAAATTATTAGCTATTCCAAATTGTCCTCCAAAAAGGATTTTTCAATTTATTTCCTCACCAATCGTGTGCAAGCATACACCTTTTGCTATTCCTCAGGAAAACCTGCTGTTATCAATCTTTTTACATTTTGTGCCAATCTCATGTGTGGAAAATGATGCCTTGTTATTATTTAATTTTTTTTCCCTTGATTACTAGTGAGTCTGTGCATCTTTTCACATTGGCTATTTGTCTTTCTCCTACAAATTACATCCTCATGTCTTCATTTGTTTTTATTTGGGGCTGTTTGTCTTTGTTTTGTTGATTTATTAGACTTCTTCACATACTCCACATTTCTGTTTCCTATATACCCGATGGATACTTTCTCCCAGTTGGTACTTTGTTATTTTTAGTCTGTGGGGTCTTGTGCCATTTAAAAATCTGATGTATTCAGATGTATTTACCTTTCTTGCTTTTGCGCCTTTGTATATTCTGCTGTATTTTATACTTTTATGTTTTGGCTTTCATGGTTGGTTCTTTAAAATATCTGAAACACATTAAGCGTATGCAGAAAGTTCTCTCTTCTTATTCTAGACGTATCTGAAGAGAATGTTAATTATAGAGCTGCACCCAAACCCAAGAAGAATAAGCAGCAGTGGCCATCATCTCATCTGGGAATGTGCTGGGAGGTGCTGGCAGTTTGCGAGAGTGTGTTTCCTAAGGCGTAAATCAATACTCCCAAACAGCTCAGAGAATCATATTCTGCACAATTGTTTTTTTCAAGGTGGACCCTGAATGGAGTATTTCCCAGAATACATCTGAACTCTGGGATATGAATAGGATATGCTTAGCTATTACATGAGGAAAGATTTTTGTGGTCACATCTGCTTGGGAAAGGCTTGGTTAAATGACGTTAAATGGGTTTCTTTGGGGACAGCTCAATTAGTAACATTTCTATTGATCAGAGGCTGCAAGCTGCCTTCAGATGGAAGATTGCAATGTACTGAAAAATCTGAAGGATCATTTAGTTCAGAGCCAGTGTTCTCAACCTTGGCTACATTTTTGAATGGCCAAGGGAGCAGTAAACAAACATAGGTGAATCTGAATCTCCCAGCCCCAGAGATTGGATTTTCCTCGTGCAGCCTGTAGTTTGGGCATGAGGATTTTTAAAAGCTCCCTTGGTGATTCTAATGGGCAGCCCAGGCAGAGAACCACTGATTCATCCAATGGCTTCATTTAGTAGTCAGGGAAACAAACATTTAAAGGGTGGTGAAGTTTCACAAGCTAGTTCTGGGAATAGCTGGGAACAGACACAGATGTTTGGGACCCTTGGCCTGTCCTTTCCCTCTACACTGTGTGAGCAGCACAGCATTAGGTGTCTAGGTTCCAACCTGGAGCACACATTGCAGGCATCAGCTTTGGTGTATATCATATACTTTCTTAGAGTGCTGTTGTTTTTGCCTGTCCTCAGTTTCTTTATCTCTAAAAGGGGCATAATAATACCCCTTCTTCCTCACCTCAGAGTAAGTCTGAGAACTGAATGAGCTAATGAATATTACCTCATCTTAACGTGTTCTGAAAAAAGTAATTGTACCAATGAAAGTGAGTAGGCAGATAAAGGCAGGTACCAATGCCTGACTCAGTGCCCACTTCATAAAGAGGCTTCAGGAGCTGTTGGTTAAGAGTGATTGATGGTAGGGATATAAACTAGCTGCTCTTAAGAACAAACACACCTGGAATCCCTCAAATTCCAGGCAAGTCGTCAACATTACCTCCCTCGGGGAACCCTTGATTAAAGTTACCATATTTCCAGCCCCAGGCGGTCAGAACATAAATTTCACATAATTAACATTCACATGCATATGCATGAACATTTGTATAATTTTGCATGCTGTGTTCAATAGTCTCTGACTTAATAAAGTAGTATACCCCGTGGTGGTCATGCTGGGGGTATCTTTTTCCCTTGGTTGTCCCCTGATACAGGGGACAATTGTCAGTGTCCAGAGAGACTGGACAAATGGAAGGAGCTAAAGAGAAGTTGCAGACAAAGGAGGAGGCATCCAGGCACCCGAAAGAGAAGCCTCATTCTTGCTACAATAAGGCAGTGGCTCAGGGGCTTACCTGGAGCGTCATGATTCTGTCGTGCCTCCCTGAAGAGGCTTGGGAAACAGGGTTCTGCAGGAATCTGGAAAACCAGCCTGCAAGAGGCCATGTGCCTGGGAGATCCCATCACCCTTTAGCCACTGATGGAACTCGAGATGGAGGAGTCTGATTGAGGCATGAACATCACCACAGACGTTCCCTTCCACTGTAGACCCTACCTCACAACTGGAGAGAGTTCGTGCCATTCCTAATTAATTCAAAATATTTCCATGGTAGGTGCAGGGACACAATGGTGAACATACGACCCCATCCTTGTACTTGGGGAGAATACGGTTTCATAGAGGATGTGGGCAAAAAGCAAGTTAACAGAGAAAGGATCTAATTTCACAGTGTGATGAAGGAAGGGCTGGAAAGAGATGGATGGATGAGGTGGGGGTGGGCCATTTGCTTTATTGGGGAGAATTAGGAGTGGAGGCTTGATGGGTGAGAGAGGAGCATTTCAAGCAGAGGGAACAGAGTGTGTGAAGGACATGGGGGTGACAAACTTGGGCTGTTCGGGGAAGTGGAGGAAGACCATTGTGACTGGAGGGTAGAGTGAGGAGGAACACGGCAGATGAGCAGATACAGGTGAGATTATAGACAGGGACCAGGTCATACTAGCCGGTGAGAGGAGTGGTAGTTCTGAACTTTTCTCCTAGTGAGGAATTCTGCTGCCAGGGTTAGAATCACCAACAGATGCTACTGCAGTTGTTTGGGGTTTGGCTGAATCTGTAATGAGTTATATAGGTTCATATTTTTCCTTTCCTTGGGGGTGCGTGCATTTCAAATGGTCACAATCTGTATAGACAAGATTGTCATCAAAAAGGAAAATAAAATGGAAACCAGTCAGACAATTAGACAGCAACACCCAATGCTACCGCTTACATGTGGAAACTAAAAAGACACGATGGACTTCTATGCAGAACAGACAATGACTCACAGACTTTGGAAAACCTTGGTTTTTCAAATAGGACAATCTGGGGGGTGGGGGGATGCACTGTGGGTTTGGGATAGAAAATCTGTAAAATTGACTTGTGATGATTTATATACACCTATATTTGAAATAAAATCCATTAAGAAAAGGAAAATAAAATGGTAGCAACCGAAACCATATAATGTATAGCAGTTTTTGGTTTGCAGATGCCTTTTACATTTGTTTTCTCACTGAACCTTTAGACCAAACCCATAAAACCTTGAGTGTATCCTCATATAAGAGAGGGATAGTGTCAGAGAAGTTACCTTCCCCAAATCATACAGCTGCAGTTTATAATACTTTATAAGTATTATCAATAGCAGGACTAAGGCTGAATCCAAAAGCTGGGACTCCCAGTCCAGTGCCCTCTCCACCATATGCCTTCCCTCCTATCTTTTCTGCAAGTGATTCAGAGACTAAGCTGGATGTCTTCCAAGATGCTTGATGACCCTATTAAGTCTGTTAATCATAACAATATTTCCTGATGGCCAGGCTTTTTACATGCTTTTCCTTACGTAATCCTCACAATAGTTGTAGAAAGTAGGTATTATTTTCTGCTTTTGAGGTGCCATTGAGATCAGAATGTGATCTTCTCCAACATGATACAGAAAATGATAGAACCCAGGACAATTTTCATTCCAACATCTGTGCGAAGAAGCTCCACTAGCTACTTCCCTATGATTCTAGGAATCATGAAACTTGAGCTTTTGCCCGGCATGGTCTTAACTTTGTCCAAATAATTTAATCTCTCTGCATCTTAAGACTCCTAGCCTGTAAATAGGATGGTGGGCAGATTTCATCTCAACTGGCCAATTCCTGTCCATCAGCTGTGGGTGCCAAGAATTCTGTGTTGACCAGGATTTTCCTATTGAGCTTTGCCAGAAGAGTGCAGTGATAATTTTGTGATGGCTTTCAGGGGTAAGAGATGGGGTCAATGTCTTTAATGACGGTGGCCTAGACTATCTGTAAAAAAGTCCCCTTCTAAGCTCTGATAATCAAGAGCCCTTCTTTTTGTTTTTGTTGTTGTTTTTAAGATTTCTATTTTTTTCTATTATAGTTGACTTACAATTTCTGTCAATTTCTGCTGTACAGCAAAGCAACCCAGTCATACGTGTGTGTGTGTGTGTGTGTGTGTATACATTCTTTTTCCCCCATTATCCTGCATCATCAAGAGCCCTTCTTAATGTACCTCACCTGGCACTGACTTCGTTGTTTTCCCAGGAATTTTTTACAATCTGAACCAAGCCATCCTTTACTATTTTCCACATGATTTGTTTGGTACATTTTGTGTTCTTAACAAGACTGATGGATGTGAAACACAGTCATTTACTTCTTTTGCTTACTACACAGTGAGCCTATGACATGGCTAAGCACATGGCTGGTGTTTTCTAAATGCAGATTTCTATCCTGTGTAATTAATTATATCTCAACTTTGAAGAGGCAAGGTAATGCCACTATATGTTTACAGTTGTCTTCAATACTTTATTAACTTCGGGAAAAGCTTTGCAGATCAGAAAGTTAAATTTTAAAATGAACAGATTTCACTGACATGTATGTATAGAGAACTAAAATGTAAATTGTTTAACAATCGACAAAAAGGGCAAATTAGAGAGAATTAGGTCTGAGGCTCAAGACTCACAGGATATTTGCTTCCCCTCGACTGGAGTTTGCTTTTGAATGGACCATGCTTGTACTAAGGATCACAAAACAACCTGAAAACAATTTATAAGCCCTTGGTCATTGGTAATGGGGATAAATGGCGGTTGTGACAGTTTCTAATTTACCACTTTTATTTGTGAGTATGTGTGCACAGGTGAGGGTACATTTACAGCCCAGGCATCCCTCTGCACTAAACAATCTCCATGCTGTCTTGCTTCTGTGCATTTGTGCCCATAAATCCTGTCATCTGCAATGCCCTTCATGGCGTCACTGCATGTCTTGCTCAATCTCATGTCCCAGCTTAAATACCTAACTGTTTGAAGCACTGCTGAGTTTTCCAGCTAGATGCAAACTTTTCCTCTTTCAAACTCTCTGTCTCTGTAGTTGAACTTCGCTGTAGTACTTTCTACCTTGAATTAGTGGGAGTTGCAAAACAGTCTTTCTTACTAGACTGTAAAAATAGTACCTTCAGGCCAGGGAACATGTGTTATTTATCTTTGTGTACCTCCCCATGCAACCTGTCATATGCTTTGATGTAAACAAGCCTTGTTAATAGTCTACAAAGAGGGACTATTTATCAGGCCTGTCAGTCTGCACACCCGATCTTGATGTGAGGCATTGAGAAGAGTTGAACGCCAGGGTCTGGGGCTCCTGAGAGGTTCTAAGATAAAGATTGATGAACTGAAGTCACTGAGACGGGAGGTGATGTCAGCAGAGCCAGTGAGGTCACACCGTCAGAGGGAGAACATGAGGATTAGTAAGAAGTGAAGCAGACTGAGGACCAAACATTGGGAAACAGCATCTCAAGAGAGAAAAGCAGAGGAACCTCTGAGAAGGAATAACCAGATTCAGAAGGAGAATCAGGATGGAGTGGAGTCATAGGAACTGGAGGATGAGGTGAATGGTGTCCAAATTCAGAGAGCTCCAATGAGACAAAGTTTAAAAGTTATTCATTGGATTTAATAATGGAGAAGAAGTGATGATCTTTGCCAAACAAGATTATGTGAGGAGGTGACTAAGGTGACCATGTTCCCACTGCTTGGGACTGAAGGGGCTCCTGCAATGTGGGATGTGCAGTGCTAAAGCCGGGAGAGTTCTAGGCAAACCAGGATGAGCTCATGAGGCAAAAAAAAAAAAAAATCAAGTTCCAGGACTAAGGAGTGACTGTGAGTACAGTAGTAGCCACAGGAAATGGAGCTGGTTTTTTTAACTGTATGTGCAAGGGTGGAAAGAGGTCAAGGCTGGATATGTGAAAAAAGTCCAACAGAGGAAGACAAATATTGTATCATTTCCCTTTCTCATTTATATGTGAAATCTAAGAGAAAGGAATAAAAGTACTAAAAAAATCAGATTTGTGCAGAAGTGGGGTGGGGGAGGAAGGGGATCAGAATGTACAAACATCTACTTACAAGATAAATACATACCAGGGATGTGCTATACAGCACTGTAGGGTATGGTGGCTGCAGTACGGTATATACGAAAACTGTTAAGAGAGTAGATCCTAAGAATTATCACAAGAGAACAATTTTTTTTCTTTTTTTGTGCCTATGTGAGATGATAGTTAATTAAACTTGTGGTCCTTGTTTCACAATACATGTAAGTCAAATCATTATGCTGTACTCTTTAAACTTGTGTGGTGTTGACTGTTAACTACATTGCAATAAAACTCTTAGAAAAAAAGATCTAGACTAGAGAATAGTGACTTAGAGGTTCTTGGAACCCAGGAGGGAGCAGAAGCCCAGCAGAAGCTGAGGTCAGTGGAAGAAGGATGCTTAAAGAAAGAAATGTGAGGGCTGACAGCCAAGCAGAGGTTCTTGGATAAAACAACACTTAAGGGAGAGGAGAAAGGAAAAATGTTCCACCTGGCTAATCACTTCACTCCTCAAATCAGGGAGCTACAATAGCACGTGGCACAAATCCATATTTGTCCAATGACTATACCTATGCAATTGCACATGTGGCTCTGTAGGACCATATTGAAGTGTGGGTGCACCGGGCACATGTTGTACACACCTTATATGTGAGAATGGTCAGAGCATGTGTAAAGAAAGGCACAGTGGAGGTGGCTTGGGTAGGTGGTGGCAATCAGGGAGGTACAAGATTGTCTGAGGATAGTCTCCACTTAAGTGCTTTATGATTCTCCCCTCTGGGGACTTAAAAAAAAAAAAAAAGATCAGAGTGTCAAAGTCTTCTTGGGAACAGAGGAATAGTGACTCCAGAAGGTCAGTGACTCAACTCCACTTCCTCGGGAGTGAAGGGGATCTTGGGAAGAGAGCTTGGGAAGAGAGCCTGGCCCAGTGGACATTCCCCTGAATGCCAGTGACCAGGAGTAGGCTCACCAAGAGGCTGGTTTGTGCTCTGGCTTTCCCCAGCTTTTGGCCTTTCATGTCCTCTCACTCTGGGCCATTTGTATTCATATTAATTGGTGCTATTTGTCTTAATTAGCCTTGTATCAATTGGTATGCTTTTGGTTGCAAGTTACGGAAAATCCCAATAAGTTTAAACTATCAGGAAATTTAGGGTGGCACCAGGGTTGGTTAATCTAGAAATTTAACAGCCTTTGTTTCTATTTGTCCATCCTCTCCTGGCTATCCTTGTGCTTTCCAAGACAGCGCGCCACCACGACAAGGCTTAAAGGAGGAAGCGGTACTATTTCTGCTCAGGTATTTCTCTTTCTTTTTATTTTTAATAGACTTTTAAAGTGCAGTTTTAAGTTCACCACAAAGTTGAGTGAAAAGTACAAAGTTCCTGTTTGCCTCCTGCCCCCACACAGGCTCAACCTCCCTATCAACTTCCTGCACCAGAGTGGTACATCTTATAACTGATGGACCTATGTCAATGTATCCTTATCATCCAGAGTCTGTTGTTTGCATGAGTGCTCACTCTTGGTGTTGAATATGCCATAGGTTTGGACAAATGAATAATGACACGTATCCACCACTGTAGCATCATACAGAGTAGTTTCACTGGTCTAAAAATCCTCAGTGCCTCACCTACTATCCTTACTCCCCTCTAACCTCTGACAATGACTGATCTTTTTACTGTCTTCAAAATTTTCCCTTTTCCAGAATGTCATGATTGGAATCCTCCCATATGTAGCCTTTTCAGATATGTGTCTCTTTTTAAAGGCAAGAAAAACCCGACCAGATACCTTCTGCAGATTTTGGCTCATATCTCACTGAGCAGAACCAAGTCGCATGGTTGCCTGTTAACAAACCCACTGGGGGTTGGTCATACAAATCACGTAATCACAGTTTTGGCGATGATGAGATGGTAGACTGGCCTCCTCCATGCCTCAGAAATAGTAACTGCAAAGAGTGCCCTTAGTACTCTTTGAAAGGGCATTCTTCCTTTACTTAAAAAAACTTAAAATAGTAAACTCTAAATACTGGAAGACTAGTATTAATAAAAAGTGTAAATAGAAGGCACACTTATTTCAAAAGTGCTTTAGGTGCTGCTCTACCACAGTGTGTTTATAATTACTTTTTAACATTATTATTATTACTATTTTGCTGTGCCATGGCACATAGAAGTTCCTGGGTCAGGGTCAAACTTGCGCTATAGGAGCAACCAGAGCCACAGCAGTGACAATGCCAGATCTTTAACCCCTCTGCATCATCAGGGAACTCCTTAACATGTTTTTATTTACGTCTCTGCTGAAGTGTTACCTTCTCAGAAAACCTCCTGACTCCTTTAAGATAGTATCTTCTATGGCTCTCTTCGAACCCTTATTCTCCTCCATTTTTGTTTAAAGTGTTTCTTTCCATGACATAACGTTACATACTTTTGTTCTTTGTTATTTGTCTACCCTCTCATCTGAAGGAATGAACTGTGTTTTGTTCACTCCTGGTTCCCCAGAATCTCAAGCAGTGTCTGACACAGAGTAGATGCTCAATAAATATATGTTGAGAGGGAAACGGGATGCAGACTGAGAAACTAATGAGGATCTTCCTCCTGAGTCATTCAAGGAAAGGGTTAAACATCAGAATAAAATGCAATCCCCGTTTGCCAGGAGAATGGGAGAATAACTGTTGAGTGGAAAATTATCTTTGTGAGTCAGGATGAGGTAATTGCCTATGTTTGGAGATTCCTGGCTCTAAATAGCCTGCGAACCTCCATCTTAAAGGGGGTTAAAATAACTCTTGGCCCTGACTGCACCGTGTCCTTTATGCTCTAATCCATGCAAACTCTCCTTCAAAGTACATGACCCACGAGGTTGCCATTTAGTGACTTTTTGGCTTATCTAGTTTGAAGTCTTTTCCAGTTTGTCATGAAGTTGGCAAGAAGGAGGCAAGGCCGTGACTCAGACATACCTCATCAATGGGCCCTGTAGGTTCTTGGAAAAGCAGCAAATAGATTTTTCCTGCCTGGATTTCCTTTGCTAAAGCCTTCATTCAAATGAGAGAGTATACTGAGTTTTTAGTATTACTATCAACAGCGAAACTAATAATTGTTTCTTACATTGACTTACCACCATCTACTTTTCAAAGAGATTCCATCTCTATTTTCTCATCTGTTGATTTTAACAATTGGTAACGTAATAAGTTAATCAGGGGCAGATTTTTTTTTTAATCAGTTTAAAGATGAAGAAATGGAGACCCTTCCTCCCTCCCTCCAAAGTGACTTATCTACACGGTTAATAAATGATAGCTCTTGGATTTGAGCCTAGGTTTTCTGACACCATGTCCATTTTTTCCACAGTGCCCATATTGACAATCTCTTCTCTGGCCTATGATAAGCAATGAAATTATTTGAGTTTGGATTGGCAAATATTTAATAAACATTTGCAGACAAGTTTTTACCTCACCCGTAAGGAAGGTGAGTCTCTCCAGTGCTTGAAGTATTTACCCCTGAATAAACCACCCAATTTGACTCTTTTCTTAAGCATTTACTGTATGCCAAAGACTTGGACTTAGCTTTGTGGACACAAAAATAGTAGAGGAAAGTCGACGCAGGATGACTTTTGACTTCTTTTCCCAACTCTGGGCTGCCATAGGGCTCTATTTTAACCCCATTTTATCGCTTAAATGCACCGGGTGTTGGTGGAGATATAGTGAGTGGGATAAATTCCATGCCTGCCATCCCCTAGGAATGGCCCTGTTTATAGCTGTTCTGTTGCCTAGGAGCTACTCACTGCCTTCTGGCATTTCTGACCCCACTCCCCCCTGTAATGAATGTCCTTAGCTTGTTTAGTGTCGCAGATCCTGCCTGTTGACACAATGCACATTGATTAGAAAAATAAAAATTGTCCCATAACTTTCCCCTACATCCTATTGTAATTTAGAGTGTCAATGTGGGAAGAAATTATGAGGTGTAATCAAATTGGAAGGGAAAGAATACAGAACAAGCTGCATTTGCCTGTAACTTTACATAAGAAAAAAAAAATACCAATTGTCTCTATCAAAGTATAAAGGGCTGATGGAGATTTAGGAGAGAGATAAAGACAGCCTCAAACTACCCGTAACTAAATAAAGCCCTGTGCTGTCTGCAACCTAAATGAGACTGCAATGCCAGAAACGCACTGGTATAATGTAGCAAAATAAATGAAATACTTAGGGAGAGAGGAATCCTGGAGCGGTTTGGTTATGCGTGACTCATTCACTTCCCCCACAAAAGCCATCAAGAGGTCTCAGAAGACATTTCTTTCATCAGGACATTAAGATGAAATTTCTGTGTCTGGAAGTATGGCAAATTAGATGCTCTGGCTGACCCTTCTACCAAAAATAATTGAAAAGTCTGGATGAAATATTTTAAAAAATTAAGTGGAAGCATGAGCTGGCAAGAAAGTAGAGAATATGTGGAGTCTAAGACCAAAGTGAATAAAAAGGAGCAAACTATTGATGCATGCAGAATAGATTAATCTTAACACCACTATGCTGAGTGAAAGGAGCCTGGCCAAAAAGAGTACAAACTGCATAATTTCATTTCTATAAAATTCTAGGAGCTTCAAATGCATCTATAGTGATAGGAAGGAAGCTGATAATGACAGCACAGTGATGGAAAGTCGTTGCCTGGGGATGAGGGTAGATGAAGGGATATGTTACAAAGAGGCAGGAGGGAACTTTGGGGGGGGATGGAAAAGCTCATTATCTTGATTATAGGAATGGCTTCACGAGTGTATACTGCAAAAATTGATCAAATGTGTGCAGCTTGTGGTACTTCCATTGTGCAGCAATAAAGTTAGTTAACAAAACTCAAAGTGATGCCCAGAACTCAAACTTAAACTTCAGCTGTGCAGTGGTCTTTACCTTGAGGGCATACACCAAATGCTGGTGATCTTGGATTTCTCTTTCATAGCCTCATGGGGCCATGGGAAATGGAGGAAAGCCCAAACTGGTGAGTCGAGTAGAAAAGCCCCTGCACAGAGCTGAACCACAAAGCTCTATACATTGAATGTAAGGTGACCAGAAAGCAAAGCAGCCTCTCACCCTCTGACCACTCAGAGGATGATTTTTTTGTATCTCTCTAAGGCTATTTTATCTTGATAGCAAACACCAGGTTTCAGGGTCAGGGACTGGACCAATATTTATACAGCAATAACAGTGCTGATTTCTCAGGCTCCATTTTCCCTCTTGGGCTGACGTGATAAGAGCAGGTGTTCACGCTGCAGGTACAGAGGGGTCTGTCCTGCAGGAGTGGAGCCCTGAAATTATGATTCTCAGAGTTTATAAAGGAACTGCTGCACCATGGCCACCTTCCCCTCTGCAGAGAGGGAAACATTCGCTTTCTTTTGGAGTTTCGGTTGTGGCAGTGGAAACTAATCCGATTAGCATCCATGAGGATGCAGGTTCAATCCCTGGGCTCACTCAGTGGGTTAAAGATCCAGCATTGCCATGTATAGGTTAAAGATGTGGCTTGGATCCTGCATTGTTGTGGCTGTGGTATAGACTAGCTGCTGTAGCTCCAATTCAACCCCTAGCCTGGGAAATTCCATATGCTTTGGATGCAGCCCTAAAAAAAGGGAAAAAAAGGAAAGAAAGAGAAAAAAATTTGCTCTTTGATGTAAACAGATCCCAAGCCTCTGGGAAGGAAAGGGAAGGTTCTTAGGTGTTTACAACCCTTTGAAATCTAGACAAATCGCTCCAAGGGAGATAAATTTGCAAATCTCTCTGGGGTTATACACCATCTTTTATGAGTGTTTGCCATTCACTCATTCTTTGCCAGAAAATTTTTGCTCATATGCAAACACAAAAGTAGTCACCTATTTCCTGACAGGGTACAGATGGGAAAACTGCCTATTTGAACTCAGCTACTTATTAAATGGGGGAGGGATACTCAAATATTCATAAGTAAAATATGGCCTCATTTAGACTGAATTCTCATTACCTGGATGGTAATAATAAATTAAATTAGATACTTAATTGATGATTTAATGACTGATTAAGTATAGCTCAAGACAGAACTGGAAAATAAATCTAAGAGTACCCATCATGGCTCAGTGGTTAACGAACCCGACTAGTATGTATGAAGACTTGGTGTTGATCCCTGGCCTCGCTCAGTGGGTTAAGGGTCCAGCATTGCCGTGAGCTGTGGTTTAGGTTACAGAAACAGCTCAGACCTGAGTTGCTGTGGCTGTGGGTAGACTGGCCGCTGTAGCTCTGATTAGACCCCTAGCCTAGGACCTCCATATGTGTGGGTGTGTCCCTAAAAAGACAAAAAAACCCCCGACTCTTTCAAAGTGTACAATTCAGTGATTTAAAATACCTTCCCTAAGTTGTACAACCACCAGCACGACCTAATTCCAGAATATTTTCATCATCCCCCCAAAGAAATCTCATACCCAAAGCAGTTACTATTCATTGCATTCCCTTCCCTTAGCCCCTAGCAGCCAAACAATTTAATTTCTACATCTATGTATTTACTTGTTTTTGACATTTCATATAAATGGAATCATACAATATGTAGCCTTTTGTGACTGGCTTCTTTCACTTAGTATCATGTTTTCAAGGTTCATCCATATTGTAGCAGGGTGTGGTTTGTGGCTGAATAATATACTATTGAATGGATACTCCCTATTTTTTTTTTAATCCATTCATCATTTGATGAGCATTTGGGTTGTTTCCACTTTGGGGCTGTTATAAATAACACTGCTATGAAACTCCACACAAGTTTTTGTGTGAACATATGTTTTGGTATATACCTAAGAGTAGACTTGCTGGGTCATGTGGTAACCACATTTAGCTTTTTAATGCACTGCCAAACTGCTTTCCACAAGTGGCTGCATCATTTTACATTCCCACCAGTATTTCCACATCCTTGTCAACACTTGTTATTGTCCGTGTTTTTGATTATAGCTGTTGTAAAGAGTGTGAAATTGTATTTCATTTTGATTTTGATTAACATCTCCCTAATGACTAATGACACTGAGTATATTTTTGTATGCTTATTGTCCACTTATAGATCTCTTTTGAAGAAATGTCTACCGGATTCTTTGCTTGTTTTAAAAATTGGATTGTCTTTGTGTCATCTATTTATGAGAGTTCTTTGGTTCTTTATATATTCTTGATACTAGATTCTTATTAGATACATGATTTGCAAATATTTTCTCCTGGTCTTTGGGCTGGGCTGTCTTTTCACTTCCTTGATAGTATTCAGATTTTGTTTTTCAAACTGTGGAATATCAAGTTCCAAAAAAATTTTTGATATCCTAGTTTACTTGTGCCCTCTCTTCTTCAGCCTTCAGGGTAAGCTTGCCTTGGATGCACAGTGACATACCATAGTGTTGGTAATCCTGAGCTCGGCCTTTCTACCTCAACATACTGCGTTATATAGACATACTGGGAATATAAAATCATTACCCCTAGCTGACAGAAATTTAAGTGTGGTTAGTAAGAGAAATCAAGTAGCAGTTTGGGTGTATTTGTATAGCACATGTGCACGTTGTACACGTATATGTGTGTGTGTACATACACGCACACCTTTAGATGAAGAAATATTGGGACAGGTTGGAACAGTGACTGATGGTTTTCCCCTGGGATGATGATCAATATTCAGTGTATGTGGACAATTACTTTGTGGTTCAAAACATTATTTTCTTCAGTTCACTTCACTGGGTAAATGGGAGAGAGGATAAAGTTGATCCTTTCATTTTCCTCCAGACAGACAGAGAAATTCTATTTCCTCATACAGCCTTTCCTTTCAATGCTTTCTGCCACCCACCCACCCTATGGACCACTGAGTCTCCATGATTTGGCAAGCTGGGTATCCCCCACCGAACCATGTCTTCCTTCTGTTTGCCCCTCTGCTCCTCCAGTTTAAGCCTTCATCATCAGCTGCCTCCTAACTCATGTCCTTGCTGAGGCCTCTGATATGTCACTTCAACCTCTGCATTCTTTGTTGCCCGCCCACCCTGTGTCTTTCACCAAAAGCCTTCCTCTTGACATTTATGCCCTGAGAATCCAACAAAAGGGTTTAAGCCCTATTCATCTTTATGAATATTTGTCCTCAGTAAAGTCTGTTGAAAGGAAACGTTAATGAACATGTCACTTATTTGCACAGAAACCTTCACTGGCTTTTTGTGCCTGATGTCTGAAAAACTTGGCAGGGCATTTACAATGCCTTCTGAATTTTGCATAATCAACACTTCCTGCTCCTTTCCCTCCTTTCTCTTTTCCTCTCATATCCTGTCCTTGCCTACAATACAGCCACCCTGGCTTGCTCTGTCCCCTGTCACCCATGGCACCGCCATATCCCTGGATCTTTATTCACTTAATCTCTAAGAATGCTTTTGACTTATGTTTTAAGCTAATTGGAATTCTTCTTATCCTCCTAGGAACAACTCCTGCATCTTTCTTCTCTGCAGACTTCCCCGAATACCTATTGGGATCCCTCCCTCTTTGCTCCTGCTGTGTTTTGTTTACTTTTCTCTGACAACTGTTAAGACTCCTCCTGGCCCCTTCCTGGAAGATTGGGATTTTGACTAATTTGAATGTATCCCCTTGGGGCCTAGTTCAACTGATGTTCAATAAACATTTGCTGAACTGAGCTAAATGTTTGTACTCAAGCTAAATATTTCCTATACCCAAGAAAGTGGGTATAGATCCCATAGAATGATGTTTTCTTGATTCCCCAGAATTTTTATTTTTGTTTTCTTTTTAGCGGGCTGCAGCTGTGGTATATGGAAGTTCCCAGGCTAGGGGTCAAATCCAAGCTGCAGCTGCTGACCTACACCACAGCCACAGCAACAGGAGATCTGATCCACATCTGCCACCAACACCACAGTTCATGGCAACGCCAGATCCTTAACCCCCTGAGCGAGGCCAGGGATCGAACCTGCATCCTCATGGATTCTATTCAGGTTCTTAACCTACTCAGCCACAACAGGAACTCCTCCCCAGAATTTTCAGATATTTCAGATCCCACCAAGTGGAAACCCCTGCCGCATAGATCCTTGCACTACCCCTCCCTTTCTCGCCTTCCCTCTTAGTCTCCGGCTTGCTGCCAGGCCACCTCACCTACATGACCAAGAGGGTTGGGGATCAGCCCGCTTCCCCTTCCCCTTCTGCTTTGTTTGTTGGGCCTGCAAAGGAGGAGGAAGGTGACCTTGCCCGGGACTCTCTCCATGGTGACCTGGAATATCCTAGGCACTCGTCTAGCTGCAGGCAGGTGAAGGAATGGGAGAGTGCAGCAGGATTTCCCCCAGCCCTTTCCCCTCTTGTTCTGTAGTGAAATTCACATGTGATATTGTGAGGGGAGATAGCTCAGAGCAGGGTGTTCCTCTGGAATTTAGGATGCTACTCTAGCACTTCATCTTTCCCCTTCAGTCTCTGACAATTGTTATTGATCCCCAGAACTGCATTGTCTTTGGGATATAAGTCTAGGGTTCAGCCAAAGGTCATGAACCAAGACCATAAAACTCTTAAACATCAAACCATCCATCCTGCGGATGTAATTCATTTGCAAGGACACCAAAAAGATGTTACACCTAGATAGCTTAGATGGGGCTCGCACTTAGCACAGGCTTCTGGGGATGACTTTGCCTTCCCTGCACATAGTAATTGCCATCTCCATCCTTATGCAGGGAGAAGCATCTGCCCCCCTTAGCCTCTATTATCCTGCCATCTGGCCACTTGGCCCTTCCTTCTTACTACTTATAACCATGTTATGCAGACTCAGCCCTACTGGGCAGCTTTGAAAACATATCTCCCCACCATCCCTCTTGTCCTTGCCCACCCTCCCCCAGCTCTTCCCCCACCATCTGCACTTAGAGGGCACAGCATCTACCTGCAAGGTCCAGCATGCAAGGGGACCCACATGATAGAGGTCATTATGTAAACTTAAAGCAATTAAAGTTAAAAACTCATACTAGTCACATTCCAAATGCTTAGGAGCTGTATGTGTCTAGTGGCTACATGTTGGTCAGTGAGCATTTAGAACATTTCCACCATCACAGAAAATTCTGCTTGAATATGCTGCCACTATGAAGAGCTTGATTTTCTGGGACTGGGTTGTTGAATTTTATCTAAGTAAAATGGTTTTTCACTGTAGTTTTTTTCCCATTATTCTATTTTATTTTATTAAATTAGAGTATAGTTGATTTATAGTGTTGTGGCAATTTCTGCTGTATAGTATATGACCCAGTTTTATATATATATGTGTGTATATATATTCATATATGTATATTCTTTTTTTCATATTGTCTTCCATCATGTTCTATCCCAAGAGACTGGATAGAGTTCCCTGTGCTAAACAGTAGGACCTCATGGCTTATCCATTCTATTTTTTTTAAGTACTTAATGAATTTTATTACAATTATAGGTGTATAAAAATCATCACAACCAAATTTTATAGCATTTCTCTCCCAATGGCTTATCCATTCTAAATTCAATAGTTTACAGTTTTTCAATAACCATTTTTTATTGAAGTATAGTTAATTCACAAAGTTATATTAGCCTCAGAATTAGAGTGAAGTGATTCAGTTTTATATATATATGTATACGTGTGTATATACATATACATGCACACATATTTTCAATTATGGGTTATTAGAAGACAGTGAACATAGTTCCCTGTACTATACGCCAGGCTCTTGTTTATCTATCTTATACATAGCAGTGTGTATATATTAACTCCAAATTCCTAATTTATCTCCCCTCATTGTAGCTTTTCATGCTTATCAATTAGTTTCTTTGGAGTATCTTTTCCTAAGTTGGGACTTGTTTTCTCCAGGATGGGTATACAAACGGAGACGATATAAGAATAGCCACTACTGTGCAGTGCCTGTTTGTTACCAGCTACCATGCCTGACATTTTCTATATGTTCTCCTGAGTCTCACAACAACCTCATGGGTTAAGTATTTTTTATTTCTATCTATAGATACTGAAATTAAAGCTCAGAGGTAAGGTGAGCTGAAGACTAAATGTTCAGCCAGGAGCTGGGATTCAAACCCAGGTCTGTCTGTCTCCAAAGTGCCCTCTGATATATACATAAACATAAACATAAACATAAACATATACATATACATATACTTATACACATATATATGTATCTTAGTGCCTCATTGGCATGAAAGGCTCTTTAAAATGAGGACTTGCTCCAGCTGAGACATACGGACATTTCAGTCAGTCTAGCCAGGAAGACAAACAACCTCATTGCTACTGTCATCACATTGCAAACGTTTGTACAACACTTGATAATTTACAAAGGGTGTTCTCAGGATTTCAATATCCCATAAGGTGATGCAGAGCTGGGCTTATTAAGGGAGACAGAGGTGTATGCAACTTGGTGATGGAAATGCTGAAGAAGGAGCAATTACCGGTGACTGACTGGCAGACACAGAGAGGGTGTCCCAGGAGCTGAGTTCTGATGGATGAGGCAGATTCCTACAGGTGGAAGGGGCATGGGGCAGGGACAGCCACATGATGAATGGCAGGCACCCCAGCTGCTGCCTCATCCCCCTCTGATCCATCCTCCTCCCATCAGCCAGAGGGAGCTTTCTAAAACACAAGGCTGTCATTTCGTGGCTTTAAAGGTTTCGGTAGCTTCCAAGGCCCTGGGATGGTTTAGGAGGCTGCCCTGGGCCCACTATTCTCACCTATTTCTCACCTCACACCATTACAGGTGACTTGCTTCCTACATATTCATCCAGCACTCTCTTACTTTTATTTTAATGTTTTTCACTGCCCTCCTGCTTTTCTGGCTGATGCTTCTTTATTCCTTCCAGATCCAGTTAGCTGCCTCCTTGGTGTCCTGTGGGGGCCCCAGGCTTGTTTCTGCCTTAACTGCTACCCCCTCCCTTGGAATGGCCTCATTTGTGTGACTCCCTGCATCACCTCGGATGATAAACTGCTCAAGGGCAAGGGCTGTCTTGTTCATTATGTACAGAGCACTTAGCATACACTAAGTGATCAATAAGTATTTGATGGATGAATAAATGAAGCTGTTCCCACCTACTAAGGACATTCAGCTGCCTTTAGGTATAATACTGTGTTGCCTGGTGATATATAAGAAAGCCCCTAAAGTAACCAGTAGGCTGATAGTGCATGACTCATGGAATTTAACTGCAAATCAATTTTATTTATGTCCCCCAATGTCTCTATACATTTATTCATTAGGCCTAGTTCTTTCCCTGACTCTGGATAAAAACGTGGGTGGACTCATGACTTTTCTAGTTATCCTTAGGTTAAACAATCCATCTCACTTAAGTAATTAGGAAATCAGCAGCCAAGTCCTAACTTCACCAATGACCTACTAATATGGTCTCTCCATTTAATTCTCACTATTACTTTCTATGATAAACTCTCATTACCTTTCCCCAAGAGTGCTGCAGTAACCTCTAACTGGCCTCCAAGTTTGTCTCTGACTTGCTAAAGGAAGGATACCTAAGTTCTTTCCTCAAAAGTTTTCAATGGCTCCCAATTGTTTACTGAATCAAAATCAAATTTTTAAATAGGTAAAAAGTGGATTTATTTGGAAATTTACACATTCCATAGACAGAATGTGGCCCATCTCAAAAGGCTTGAGGACCCAAATCCAAATTCTTAACCCAATATTTAAATTCTCCATGATAAGCTCTAATCTGTTTCCTGACAATGTCTTTAGATTATTTTAGGGTGATAATATTTTGTAATATGACTGCGTGACAAGGTTGTTTCCAAGATATACTGTGGGGTGGGGAGTGATAAGTGTCTGGTTTAATGTAATAGATGATCCCAGCCATCTTACAAAACTAGCAAAATGGCTCTTGCACTAGCATCCTTTATGGAGCTCCAGAACAAGCAAGTGCAATTCATCACCAGATTGCACAGCGCTTACCTCATCCCAAGTTGTGTTTTATAATATTAGTTATGTGTAGATTTGATGGCCTGTTAGGCTGTTTGCTCTCCAAGGACAGGCACTCTGTGGGAGCCACTGTGGAGTAAAAAAATTAATAAACAGAAACCTTAATTAAATAGAGTCAGGAGACCAGAAGGGGGAGCTCTCAGGTTCTGTGACAATAGCAGTGTCCAACAAGAAGAATAAAGAATGCTCTTCTCTCCTAGCAAGGACTCAGCTAGTGAAAATCATGGACTTTTTATTTACTATACCCCTCCCAACTTCCTTTTTTTTTTTCCTCTACAATCTCATTCTCCTTTCCTTGCCTGTGGGGACTTGCACATAGCTCCCCAATTTTGCAGACCCTGAATTGTAATTCTCTGTTGATCCTGAATAAAGCTATATTTGCTGGAGAAATATTTGACAGTCTATTTGTTTTAGGTTAATTTTGGTTGCCTATACAGGGACTACAGAAGACCCCCGATCGCTCTGGGGTTGGCAATCAAACAGGTGTGGTACCCACAATTGAGTCCATTGTCACTCACTCCTATTCTCTCTGACCCTGGAGTCTGAAGGAACATCTTTCTCCTGGATCTGAGCTCACATCCTCTTTGCATTTGAAGCTCTCTTGGGTTTATTTAGAATCTGTTTTAAGGTTTAGTCTTTCTGGTTGGGCCTTATCCTCTATGTGAGTACTCCTCTGACACTTTGGTCTGATTTTCAGACCAGACAGTTTCAGCTGAAGCTGGGTGAGAAATCACTGGCCAATTCCTTTGGGAACATGAAGGATCTGCTTCACTGAAACTGTGCCAGATCAACTGGTAACCCATTCCTTTGGAAGAGCGGCTATTTTCTGGAAAATAGCTAAAAAGTCTTTGGCCTGGCTGCTCCAAGAGCAAGCTGTTTCCTTAGAACTGGATGGTATTAACTTGCAAACTGTTTGAATTGAGCTGCTTGAGCAGTTTGAAAATAGTATAGTACAGGGAACTATATCAAATCTTTTGGGCTAGAACATGATGGAAGGTAATATGAGAAAAAGAATGCATGTATGTGTATGACTTGGTCACTTTGCTGTGCAGCAGAAATTGGCACAACACTGTAAATCAACTATAGTTTAATTAAAAAAATAAAAGACAATTATTTTTTTGCACTAGAGAAAGACCTATGAGAAATGGCATCACAGCTACCTAAATATTTTGAGGGCAGTTCTGCACCCCCTGAAAAGAGACTTCAGTTGCTTTTATGTTTGAAAACCACAGTCTTTCCTCTTGTGCATTTTTAACTAAATGGACCGACCTGACCAAAGGCAATTTAGAATATCAGTGTCCACTATGGGGAAGTTTTGAAATCCTCAAAGTCATTTTCTTAAAATTAAGTTGGATTATAATAACTCAAAAATGTACAGAATTGAGTAGAATGCCTATTTTGAGGCTTCTAAAAGTTATTAGGAATCTAAAACTGTCTCTCTGCAAAATAAGATTTTAAGATTTAACAGAGGCAAACAAATGATTAAAGAAAGATAAAAGGGCTCCTGAATCCTCAGGCTCTTCTTTGACTTTTTTCTCTCAGGCTTCACCTCCAGTATCATGTCATATCTCTCAATTCTCCTCATGGTCACATTCTACCTCCAGCATTATCTTCCACCTTTCTTTCTATAATGCATACCCTTCTCCTGTACCCTTACACCTCATACTAATTATCCCGCCAAACTTCCCCTTTTCTCTGAAAGTCTCCTCACTCCTTTTCCTCTGAACTTGTCAGAACCTGTCCCTTTAAATTTAAGCATTGTGAGGATCTAGAAGCTAAACCCTTAATTTCCCATATTCTCTGGACTAAAACTGAACCATGAACCATAGTCAAATATTTCTGCAAAGCAGACAAAGATCCTCACAGATTTGCTGAGGAATTTAATATAGTCACTGAAATTTATCAACCTGGTTTCTCTGACTTATATCAACAAGTTAGTAGGCTCATTGGTGAAGGCCAGGCCAAGTATTGGATGAAAACCACTACCTGGGAAAATCCTGAAAGGGCTCTAGAATTACAATTAGGAATCCAGCCTGCTAACTTACATGAACAGGCTTGAGGAATGGCTAGGAGACCTCACTGAGCAATTCCTAGAAATTTCCAAAGCCTGTTGATTGGAACACAATTAAGGTTTGCATAACAAAAATCTGATGAACCTGTTCATGACTATTACAATTGACTTCAGATTATTTTTTAAAAAATTATTGTCTTCCTTCAGATGTTGATTCCACCTGGGCAGTTTTATGTTTATTAATGGGCTGGGACCTTTCCCTTCTAATAAAAAGGACCAGGATGGAATGAGAAATTTTGTCTACCTGTTTTAGTTAATCTGGAAAACCAGCTCTTTCACACTATAGATAAGTCACCTAAAAGGAAGACAGCCAATATTCTTAATCCTCAACTCCAGCAAATGAAGGCTCCTAAATGAAACCAAAACCCTCCTAGTTTCTGCTATTATCACAAAGAGTCAGGACATTAGAAGACAGTGACAAACTTAAACACTTTAGGTACCTTCAGCCTCTAACCACACTTTCCATTGTCCTCCCAATTCTCAATGATGGGGCTCCAAGAAACTGCAGGGGATTTTCCCAATCCTCCCTCTTAATTGGCTTTGAGAAACATTTCTCCAGACTGGGCTGAACCTATTCCAGCCCAAATTAATCCTGGAGCTACATGCTTGGTACTCAACCCCACTACTGTAAAGGAGCCAGCCCCTGCCTTGGAGTGTTAAAATAGTGAGATTTGAGATTCTTAATAAGCCTCAAAAGGTTCCTGTACCTGAACATATTCCCTTTTGTTTAGGCTCTTTGAGAGATATACACCCTCTTCTCCTTAGTTCCTCTGCTCCCACCCAGCTGTTAAGCTGAGACTTCTTAGAGAAGTGTTGTGTCAGAATATCCTTCTCCCCAAAGGGAGAGAGAATTCTAGAATTTGACAGTAGCCATTAGAGCAATCAACCAGGAGAATTAAAAGACCCTTTGACACATTTTATTTGTTCTGACTATGATAATACTGAGCTGATTCTGGAGACACTGATCATTTGTCCCTGTTGAATCAGCTACCATCTTCCTTATGGGCAAAATCTCCAACTGATGTTGGCAAAACTCACAGTGCACCTTCCATCAATATTCAAATAGATTCCTTAAAACCTCTCTCCAGAGTTAATCAATACCCTATAAGTAAAGAAACACTTCAAGGCATAAAGCCCATAATAGAAAATTACAAGGCTCAAGGCTTCATTATCCCTTGTACTAGCCGTTGTGACGCTTCCATTTTACTGGTGAGAAAATCTAAGATCTGTGGGTGGGGGCTTGTCCAGGACCCCTGAGCAATAAATTCGCTGTCATCCCTCAACACTCTGTTGTTCCTAATTCTCATACATAACTAACATCCATTCCCACTGGAAGCAAGTTCTTTACTGGAATTGACTTACGCAAGGCATTCTTTAGTTCCAGTTGATGAATCTAGCTGATACCTTTTTGCCTTCTCTTGGGAAGAAAAACAATTCACCTGGATAGTAATGCCTGAGGGTTTTACTGAGAATCATTCTTATTTCTCACAAATCCTGAAGGCTGATCTGGATGATATCAAGTTTCCTAAATGTTCTACTTTGTGCAATATATAGATGGTTTCCTTCTTTACTCTCCTTAAGCTTCCTCACAGAAGACAGCATCCATTTGCTAAAACTTTTAGCCTTAAAGGTCCATGAGATTGCCAAAGAAAAACTGTAGTTGCCTGAACCCAGGTTTGATATTTAGGGTATCCGATTTCATAACAGGGGCTAAAATTTAGGTCCAGATATTCTGCATGGTATCCTAAGTTTCCCTAAAACCAAAACTAAGTGCCAACTGTGACGTTTTCTCCAGCTAGAAGGTTATTGCTGAAACTGGACCCCAGATTTCTCTCTGATAGCTGAACTGCTGTATGTTTTACAAAACAATAACAACCCTGACCAAATTTTATGGAAAGAACATAGCTTTTAAGGCCTAAAAGGACAATTTGATGAAGCCACCTACTCTTGAGTATCCCAATTATAAGATTCCCTTTTTTCCTTTTTCTCTATGAAAAGGAAGGAAATGCTCTTGGAGTACTCACCTGAAAGCACAGGACCACCATCACCCAAAAGATATTAAAGCCAGAAACTGGGGCACAGAGATGCCCCCTTGCCTTGAATCCATTGTTCTTTTGCTTAAGACCACTAGGAAAATCATTGCTCTTTAACTGTTTTTGTTCCTTATGTAGTAAGAGCTTTCCTGAATTCTCACCACACTTAATATTTCTCAGCAAGCTACCTCACCTCCTATGAAGTCTTTTTGTTAGCTGCTCCTCATAGAATTCATTTATGTTATAATAACCTTAACCCTGCTCTTCTTCCATCACTGATGAAGTCCTTCATGACTGTTTAATGCTGACAAATCACCCCCTGACTCCTCATTATGATCTGTAAGAAATTCTTCTGGGAGTTCTGTTGTGGCTCAATGGTTAATGAACACAGCTAGCATCCATGAGGATGCGGGTTTGCTCCCTGGCCTCTCTCAGTGGGTTAAGGATCCAGTATTGCCCTGAGCTGTGATATAGGTCATAGGCGCAAATCAGCTCCTGTGTTGCTGTGGCTCTGGTGCAGGCCAGCAGCTATAGCTCTGATTCGACCCCTAGCCTGGGAACTTCCATATGCTGTGGGTGCAGCCCTAAAAAGACCAAAAAAAAAAAAAAGTGCAATAAAATGAAGGGATCTTTGGGAGTTCCCTTCAGGGCTCAGCAGTAAATGAACCTCACTAGGATCCATGAGGATGCGGGTTTGATCCCTGGCCTTGTTCATTGGGTTAAGGATCTGGCATTGCCATGAGCTGTGGGGTAGGTTGAAGATGTGATGCGGACCCTGCATTGCTGTGACTGTGGTATATAGGTCGGCAGCTGTGGCTCAGATTCGACCTGTAGCTTTGGAACATCCATATGCCACAGGTTTGGCCAAAAAAAGAAAAAAGAAAAGCAATATCAATGGCAATATTGTGCTGGGTTTGCTATTGCAACTCCTTTTGATATTGTTGAGGGAAAATCTTTACCTAAGGCTACTTCAGTCCAACAGGCTGAATTGTTTGCTTTTACATAATCTTATAATTTAGCCAAGGAGAAAACTGCCAATACTTTACTGATAGTAGATATACTTTCAGAGTAGCTCATGGGTTTGGAATGTTACTGAATCAAAGTGGGTTCCTTACTTCTAGCAGAAGTAAAATTTAAAATGGCCTCTATATTTAGAAATTATCGGAGGTAATATACTTACTTGCCTATTTTGCTGTTAAGATTCTGGGGCATTCTAAACTTGACTCTATGAAAGCTAAGGGAAATCACCTTGCTGATATTTCTTTAAGGAATCCTGCTTTTATTTTATTTTATTTTGTTTTTATTTTTGCATTATAGCTGGTTTACAGATTTCTATCAAATTTTCCAACTGCACCGCGCGGTGACCTGGTTACATGTACATATATGGATTTGTCACATGTGATTAGACATAGTTCCCTATACTATACAACTGGATCTCCTTGCTTTTCCATCACAGATGCACTAGTTAACTCCATTCGCTCCCACCCCTCCCCAACCTAAGGAATCCTGCCTTTAAAAGGACAGCAGCCAAACCTGTCATGGTCCAAAGGGATATTTCCTCAAATGATAACTTGGAAAAATTAGCTAGAGAACCCCAATGATTGGCCTCAAAAAAGGAAAAGCAAAATTGGAAATTCAGCAATTGTTGGTTTGATAGAGACAACTATGGTTTGTAACAATAATAATATGGTCCTACGTGATAACGTCTTTTTTTTGGGGGGGAGGGGGGAAGGTGCACCTGCAGCATGTAGAAGTTCCAAGGCCAGGGATTTAACGTGAGCCATAGCAGTGACAGCACTGAATCTTTAACTGCTGGACCACTGGGAACTCCAACAACACAGTCCTACCTGAGAATCAAAGAGTCCTACCCCTTACCATTTTACATGCCTTAAACCATTGGTCTGCTGGCAAAATGATAGTGTTCATGTTCAATATTAGTTTGGAAACATTAACAAGACTGCAAAATTGCCTACTTCAGGTGTTCCATTTGTTTGGAGAACAACCCAGGGAAGATTCTTTTTACTGCTCCCAGACAATTTTAAGTGCCTAGTGGATCATTCAAAGTCTGGCAAGTAGATTTCATACACCTTCTTCCATATCATGAATGTAAATGCTTTAGTCAAAATCTGTGTTTTCCCACTGGACTGAAGTCTTTTCTTATACATAGCCTACTGCCTCTTCTGTGGCTAAAGTTTTTTTGGAAAAGGTTATCCCTACCTGGGGAACTTCTTTCAAACTCCATAGTAATTGAGGAACCCATTTTACTGGCCAGGCACTCTGACAAGACTGTGCTATTTGGCTGGTTTTTACAACACTTTCACTGTGCTTACCACCCTCAATCTTCTGGTTTAGTCAAATGCACTAACAGCATTATTTAGACTCAGTTGGTAAAATCTGTAGAGGCCCGACAAATACCTTGGCCAAAGGACTGCTATTGGTTCATCTAAATCTTAGACCTGCCTCTTTTGGAACTCCTAAACCCTCACCATTTAGATGGTCACAGACTGCTCAATGCACTTGAATCCTGCATCTTTTGAGCTATAGCTGATAAAAGGAGAATTATTCCAATATTGCAAAGGCCTAATTGCTCATATTAAAAATAACTATGATTTTTGTAGAGCAATATTTTCACAGAGTCCTCCTGGGAGACAAAGACCTTAAGTCGTCACACCTTGCAATCTTGAGATTTCATCTACTGAAAGAAGACACCTCCCAAAGAACTCTCTTCAGCCTTACTTGAAAGTATTGCCAATCAATCTTTGTACTGTCAAACTCCAAGGACTGGACTCTTGGAAACACATGATACACCTAAAGAAAGCACCAAACCCTTACTGGACTTGGATATCATCTGATGATCTGAAAATAAAAGATTTCCCAGAATTGAAGCAGATGACATCTGATGAGACACTTTTCCTAAGATCTATGGACTAGGCCTTTTGGAAGTTTTTTGCCAAACCTTTGATGATGACATAACATTTCAGATGATTTCCAGTGTCTATGATCTTGATAACATATGGACATTGGATGGAAAGGGCTTGACAATTCTCCCTCCTAAACCTCCTTGCTACTTAAATGTGACTTCAATAGGTTTCCAATCTGTGAACTTTCCCTATGAAGTGAGACACCACATGCATTAAAGATCCTATGGAAAATAAGTATTCTAGTTTCCAGGTGAGAAATGTATACTTGATTGTGTTCTTTTTGTTTGTGGTTTGTTTTCTCCATATGATTAAAGAATTCTTATTTTTCTGCCTTAATACTATCTTATGAAGGAATAGTCCTATGAAGAAACAAACTCCCTGAACAAAAATATTGTGATCATTAAAATGATCTAATTCTTGCTACTCTAGTTATTCATTCATGGAAAACTTATCAGTTGTTTAGAAGTATTGTTACATTGTTACAGTGTTCATCAAGCCTATAAAATTGTCTCACTCTTCCCCCCCCCCAAAAAAAAGATCCTCTGGGAACTGGAGGACAAAAAGTTACGAGAACTAGAAAACACAACTCTTTTTTTTTTTTTTTTTGGCTTTTGTCATTTT
>PVHT020000066.1:6912727-6944849 GCA_004024745.2 Catagonus wagneri | reverse complement strand
GCCCAACAAGAAAAGTAAAGATGTTTTTCTTTCCTGGCAACAAGCAAGCCAATGAAACATAGACTCTTTGTTTACCATCCTCCTCCCAATTTCCTTTTCACTTTCATAAGTGTTCTCCTTCCATTGCCTGCAGGGACTTGCATGTAGCTTGCCATAGTTGCAGACTCTGAAGTGTATTCCTCTGATGATCCCAAGTCAAACCATCATTGCTGGAGAAATATCTAGGCTAACTGTTTTAGGTCAACAGTGTTCACAAAGACAGTGTTTTTATACTCAATTTTGGTGTATTGAATGGTGGATGCTTTCTTCATTATGGCTTCCCTGATGTTTGAGTTTGGTTCACTCAGCTGCCTGAAGTTGAGGTCTATTTATGACAACAAGTTCAGGCCAGTTTTGGATAGATTGTCATCATGCTGTTACTAGACCCTTCACGAAAAAGTTTATTCAAAAATCAGTGATCAAATAGTGTCATAGGGATGAGGGACGGGGATATTAAGATATATCAAGCAACATTTTGCATTCAAGTATTGGATAGTCAAATGTGGAATATGCAGTGAGTGTGTAAATAGAATGTTCTATCATGAAATATGTGTTTTTATATTATCACATAGCTTACACCCAACTGGTCTTTAAAACACAGAGAGAATATGTCTGCATAATGTTCAAACTGTATTGATTCTTATATAATTTTCCTAGGCAATGGGAGATGGATTAGTGGTAGTAGAATTATAACTATAATAGGAAAGGAAAAACCCTCAACTTGGTTACTGATTTGAAGAAGCCCTCTAGTCATATTTTGGGAAAATAATTATGAGCATTGGCACCTGGACATTGTTTCTTGGAGTGTGCACTCTAGCCTCGCACATTTCCAGACAGGCTCCCTATCCTCCTGTACCCACTTAATGGAAGTGTAACTATATTGTTTTTGTGCCTGCAAGCTAGCATTTGCACCCTTGTTCTGTGCATTTTTAATAACTCTTTAGTCAGTACAATGCTTTGCATATGTAATGCACTTGAGGAATAAATGGAAAATGAAAGGCTGGACTCTGAACTTGATAGCTCTATTGTATTCCAGGTAAGAGGTCCTCACCAGAATAATCATTATTTGAATACATTATCAGTAACATCATGCTCAGTTTTTTGATGTGCTAAACAAGAAGCCCATTTATTAGAAAAGACAAGTTTATTCTTATGTGCAAAGGAAAGACACAGAAGGGTCTGAATTTAGTCCACGTGAGCTCTTTCAGCTCTATTTTTTTTCTGGCCCCTGGAAACTGATCTTCCTTGACCACTCTCTAAAACCTAATACTCCAATAATCTCCATCTGCTGCTCTACTTCACTGCTAATTACTTCACACCCTAAACTTTAACATTTATTTACCCATTCTTTGATAAACTTCACTGGAATTTGAGCTCACTGTTGTAGCCCACCTATTAGAACAATGCTGGTACATGGTAGGTGTTCAATAAATTCTTGTTTAATAAATGAATATATTCAGGTTCTACCCTCTGGTACAAATACTTGGGAGAATATATTCTGGTACAATACTTGTGCCTTGCACAAATGAACATACGCAGAGCTTGTTACCTAGCAATTTTACTCCTGCATAAGTACCTATGATAAAGCCTCCCAGTTCTTTCCCAATATTCATTCTCTTCTTGCTGCATGGAACTACAATTTCTAGCTGATGATGTGCCTGCCCAGAATGAAGACTTAATTTCTCACTCTCCAGTGTAGCTAGACATAGCCATGTGATTTCTGGCCAATGGGATATAAATAGAAACATTTGTAGCATTTTCCAGGAAACATCCTTAATAGATATGTGATGTGTATGCTTGGTACCTGATTTTTTATTCTTACTTCATTTCATTGGCTGAAATACAGAACACCATTATCTTGGACAGTGATGATGAAAGCCATACTCTAGAAATGGCAGCCCCATGAGGAGAGTGGAACAGCTGTATTCACCATGTACCACATCCACCTGGACTTAACTAAGGAATACATTTCGATTGGGATTAACCCATTGCTATTTTGGGTTTCTATCGCTCATGGTTGAAACCAAGCCAACCTGAAACAACAGCTAAAGAAAATAAATCTTGCATTTGCACAAGAATACCTATAGCACAATTGTTCATTATAAAAGTAAACAAGGAAATGCCCAAATATATAAAAAATTGAACAGATAATTTTTTTCTGTAAAGTCACAAAATATACTTTATAGTAATAGAATTGATTACATGACAGCTATACACATTGATATTGATGACTCTCCAAAACATATTATTAAGCAAAATAAAAAGACTCAGAAGAACAAAGTATGATATGAAGTGTAATATGAAGTTTAAAAATATGCAAAAATAAGAGTCCCCCTGTAGAGCAGTGGGTTAAGGATCTGTTGTCACTGCTGTATGGGTTTGACCCCTGGCCTAGGAACTCCCATATACCACAGGTGTGGTTAAAAAAAAAAAAGAATATGTTTTTGCATATTTTTGGGTATACCCATGGAATGTAGAAGTCCAGGTCAGGCATTGAACCTGTACCACAGCAATGACCTTAGCCACATCAGTAATAACAGATCCTTAACCCACTGTGCCATGGGGGAACTCACACAAAATATATTACTTAGGGATACTATGGATAGGAAGTGCAGGTTTAAGGGAAAAAGGGAATAATTGACACAAAGTTCAGGAGTGTGACATCTCTGCATGGAGAAGAAGTCCACAAGGCTGGGGCACATAGAGGACATCAGAGGTACTAGAATTTCTGTGAAATGCTAGGAGGGTACATGACATTTTTTTTTTATTAAACTAGACAACTATGCATATATGCTCTTTTGAAAGATTCTACTCTGCTCTCTATAATACCTCTTATCTGTTGCTTGTTCACCTTACTTCTGTTATAACTTAACACCAAGAAAATAAGTCTTAAAACACCAAGAAAAACCAGTAAAGGAGTTCCCGTCGTGGCGCAGTGGATAACGAATCCGATTAGGAGCCATGAGGTTGCGGGTTCGATCCCTGCCCTTGCTCAGTGGGTTAACAATCCGGCGTTGCCGTGAGCTATGGTGTAGGTTGCAGATGTGGCTCGGATCCTGCGTTGCTGTGGCCGTGGCGCAGGCCAGTGGCTTCAGCTCCGATTAGACCCCTAGCCTGGGAACCTCCACATGCCGTGGATGCGGCCCTAAAAAATGACAAAAGACAAAAAAAAAAAAAAGAAAGAAAGAAAACCCAGTAAAGACTGTGGCAGATATAGTCAGAGCAGACAGTCAATACATCTTGATGTATTGATGATGATGACAACACTAAAGAGGAAAGTTTGAAAAGCAAATGAATGCCTAGGTACAGTGAGTTACCCTACTTGTTTAACATTAATGCCTGTCAATTACAACTTAATAAAACTCCAGCTTTCTTTAACTTAATGCTAAAATCCTTTCCTAATAGAAAACAGAAATTTACTAATTTAGCAAATATTCATTAAGTGCCCACTTCGTTTTTACATTGTTCTTGACACTGCAGATACCTCAGTAAACAATACAGACATGCATAACGAATCTAAAATGCTTGATATGGTGCCTTCAGTGTCATAAGCACCAGTAGTAGTTATATTACTATTAATATTACTACAAAATATTGAACCTGAAAGCCTTAAATCTCTGAAGCAGTATAGAATCAAAATCTCACTGAATCAGTCTCTCTCATCTTCAAAATTTTCTCTTTGTAACAGTATGTTAGCCAGATTAAGCTTGTTTAATTCTATAAAATCAGCCCTCCTGCTCCCCCCACCCCAGAATGTTTAAGCCTGAGTCTATTTCTTGCCATATCCATTCTGTTTTTTGACTCTGGGCTTCTTTTCTGTGCAATTTTCCTCCATGTGTCGGCTCAGAATATCGGGTATTTTGTGTGTGTAGTACTTGATGTCTAGACTTGCTTTCACAATCACCACTGCAGAGGAACTGTAGCTTGAGAATTCTCAATCATCTTTGTTGGCTAAAGCAAGTTATATAGCTCCTTCTATCTTCAAGGCGGTTAGTGAAGGGAGATTTTCCTGTGGGTTCAGAAGGAGTGGGTACTAAATACATGTGAATTGTGGCACCTGTGAATGGTAGTCTGATGAAAGTAAACACTACAAAGTGTTCTCGTGTACCACCTTTCCCATCTCTGATGAAGCTCCAAACCACCCTACAAAGAAGTTATTATTACTTCATTTCTCTAGATGAGAAAGTATATCTTGCTTGCCTAAGATGGCTTTTGCTATAAGGGGTGGAGAAAGAAATCAAGTCCCACGCTTGACGATAGCAATGTTTTATTGTCCCCTTCACATCTCATGTAGAAGAGTGAATTATGAATATAATTCATGCTCTCCTTTTAAGTTCCCAAACATTAACATAATAAGAATCATACATCTTATGCCTAGAGATGTTCATTATTCAGAGCAACCATTGTCAGCTACAATTGGCTACACCATACATATTGCATACTTCAATATTTAGAGGAACATTATTCAACTGGTTTATCAGTGCTACATTCCCAGTTTCTTCTTTAGAAAGTTTTTAAATGCTGGGAATTACAACCTGCTTTAGTAACAGCCATGGTACTGTGCCTCCAAGTGCAACTATTCACTGATGGACAAATATTAGTAGGAGTAATAGGCTGAATAAAGGCCCCTACAAAGATGTCAATGCCTTAATACCCAAGAACTTATGAATATGTTACTTACGTGGAAAAAGGCATTTTGCAGATGGATTAAGGGTTTTGACTTAGGGAGATTATTCTGGATTATCTGGGTAGGTCCAATATAATCACAATAGTTCTTATAAGAGAGAGGTAGGAGGGCCACAGCAAGAAAAGGGATATGTAATGACAGAAACAGAGGTGGGAAGGATGCATTTTGGAGAAGGAGGAAGGGGCTTTGAGCCAAGGAATGCAGGCAGCCTTTCACAGAGGAGAAAGTCAAGGAAATTGATTCTCCCCTGGAGGTTCCACAAGGAATATGGTCCTGCCACCACCTTAATTTAGTTCCGTAAGACTCATTTCAGACTTCAAGCCTCCAGAAATGTAAGAAATTTATGGTGTTTTTAGCCACTAAGTATGTGGCAGGTTGATATAGCAGCGATAGGAAACTAATACTGCAAGTAAACAGAAATGCAACATCCTAGAGTTATGCTTCATTCATTTCTAAGGAGTTAAGAGATCACTTATTTTTTCTTCCCACACTAGTCTCCTTTAAAACTTCCTTATTGGTTCCATTTTGTGACTGATGGATTCTCCTCTATACTCCTTATTACCTATTAAAACACAGAACATGGGGATAAAAAGTACTTTCAACTCACGTTAGAAATAACTGTAGTGGAGTTCCCTTCGTGGCTCAGTGGTTAACGAATCCAAATAAGAATCATGAGGTTGCGGGTTTGATCCCTGGCCTTGCTCAGTGGGTTAAGGATTCGGCGTTGTTTTGAGCTGTGGTGTAGGGTGCAGACGCAGCTCAGATCCCGTGTTGCTGTGGCTGTGGTGAAGGCCAGTGGCTACAGCTCCTGTTAGACCCCGAGCCTGGGAACCTCCATATGCCACAGGTGCGGCTCTAGATAAAGGCAAAAAGACAAAAAAAAAAAAAAAAAAAGAGAAATAACAGTAGTATGCCTCCTCTAATCCATTTTGGAAGAAGATGGGTGTAAAATTTAAATTAAAGGAAGAAACAAGGTAGAAAAGAAGGCACACAAGCTTGAGAATCAGATCTGAGCTTGATTACAAGCATTACCAGGCAACAGCAGTGTGTACTTGGGTGCTGTGGACTGAATGGGTTTCTCCCAATGTCATATGTTGAAACTCTAATCCCCTTTGTGGTGGTATTTGAAGATGCTGCCTGCCATTGGGAAGTAATTTGGGTTAGATTAAGGTTGCGAAGGTGGGGCCCTCATGGTGGTATAAATGTCCTTCAAAAAGAGGAAGAAATAAGAGATCTCTCTCTTCCATGTGTCAGTAAAGTAAGAAGATGGTCATCTGCCAACCAGGAAAAGGGCTTTCACTGACAATGAATCAGCAGGCGCCTGTATCTTGAAATTTCCAGGGTTCAAGAAGATGGAGAGCATCCATTCTGGATGCTCCAGGGTCTAAGACGTCAGCATTCACCTGCGCTGATCTTCTTTCCTACCCAGTTTGGACCCAATGATCATGGAAAAGTTGTATTTTCACCATCTATTCTGTGTTACTCATTGTCTTTACCCGTTGCAATTTCTCCCCAATTTAAGAGGTATCCAACCATTTTCTTTCTTTGATACCATTTCCAGATTGTCAGATTATGCCTATGAAAATATTACTACCATGTATCTTGATGCCACATTTGTTTAAGGAGTGCTGAATATACAATACTTTTCTAGACTTAGCTGTTACAAAGGATGGTTGTGAAAGGATAATCATTCTTTGTGACACCTATTCTCACTTTTCAACTAAGAATAATCTCCATGTTGACTATCTGCTAAGAAGTCCATAGAACTAGAACAAACAATCTTAAAAGTTGTATAGACAAAAGACCGCAAAGAGCCAAAGCAATCCTAAGAAAGAAGACCAAAGCTGGAAGTGTCATGCTCCCTGATATCAAACTATACTACAAACTAGAGTAATCAAAACAATATGGTACTGGCACAAAAACAAACAGATCAACGGGACAGAACAGAGAGCCCAGAAATAAACCCATACTTATATGGTCAATTAATTTACAGCAAGGGAGCCAAGAATATACTGTAAAAAAAAAAAAAAAGACAGTTTCTTCAACAAATAGTGTCAGGAAAACTGGACAGCAATATGCAAAAGAATGAAACTGGACCACTTTCTTACACTGCATGCACAAGTAAACTCAAAATGTATTGAAGACTTAAATGTAAGACTTGAAGCCATAGAACTCCTCAAAGATAACATAGGTAGTAAGCTCTTTGACATCAGTCTTAGCAATATTTTTTGAGCATGTCTCCTGAGGCAAAGAAAATAAAAGCAAAAGAAAAAAACGAGAGCACATCAAACTAAAAAGATTTTGCACGGTGAAGGGAAATCATCAACAAAATGAAAAAGTGACCAACTGAATGGAAGAAGATATTTGCAAATGACATATCCAAAAGGAGTTAAGATCCAAAATATTTGAAGAAATCACAAAATGGAACATCAAAAATACAATATGATTAAAAAACGGGCAAAGGACCTGAATGGGCATATTTTCCAAAGAAGACTTAGGGATGGCCAACAGGAACACTGAAAATGCCCAACATCACTAATCATCAAGGAAATGCAAATCAAAACCACAATAACCATCATGACTGTTCGAATAACCATCATCAAAAAGACAACAAATAACAAGTGTTGGCAAGGATGTGGAGGAAAACTAACCGTTGTGCAGTGTTGGCGGGAATGTAAATTGGTGCATCTATGGAAAATGGTATGGAGGCTCCCCAGAAGATTAAAAATAGATATGATCCAGAAATTCCGACTCGGAGTATTTGTCTGAAGAAAACAAAAATGCTAGTTTGAAGATATGTATGCACCCCATGTCCACTGCAACATTATTTACAAGTTATGGAAGTCACCTAACTGTCCTTTGATAGAAGAATGGATAAAGAATATGTGTTCTACACACACACAAATATAGAAACAATAGAATATTATTTGGCTATTAAAAAGAATGAAATTTTGTCATTTGTGATAACATTGGTGGACCTAGAGGATGTTATGCTAAATGAAATAAGTCAGAGAAAGACAACTACTCTATGACTTCACTTATATGTGGAATCTAACAAACAAAACAAAAATATAATACAGAAATAGATATAGAAATACAATATAAAATAGATATAGAAACAAACAGGTGGTTGCCAAAAGGGAGGGGATGGAGTGTGGAAGAAATAGGTCAAGGGAATTAAGAGGTACAAGCCTCCAGTTATATTATAAATAAATCATGGGAATGCAATGTACAGCATAGGGAATATAGTCAATAACAGTAACTTTGTATAGTGACAGATGGTTATTAGAATTATGTGGTGATCAATCTGTAATGCATATAAGCGTCAAATCACTATGTTGTATATCTGAAACTAGTATAATATTGTATGTCAACAATATTTCAGTTAAAAAGAAAAGCCTGTAGAAAGCCAAATACTAGTGTGATTTGGTAAAGATAAAAAAATATATATAATATATTTATTATAATATATATATATATAAAATAAAGACCAATATCTCTGTGATTCTTTTGATCTTTCCCTCCTCTTATTACCTCATGGTTATAAGATGGCTGCTGATACCCCAGAATTTATTTCCATGTTCACGGCAAAAAGAAGGGGAAATCTTTTACTTGACACCTTCTCTTGTCACACCAACCCAGTCTACCCTTAAATGCTAGAGTTTCTCCTGGCTCTGTTCTTGGTTCTCTTTTATTCTTGCCCCACACTTCAACTCCAGGTATGATCTCATCCCATGTCTTCTATGACCAGCCCCTCCATGCTGATGATTGAGTAGCCTCTATTTCTTGCTTTACCCTCTTTCCTAAGCTCCAGCTCCTCATCTACAACTGGATTTCCATCAGGACTTTCAAGGGAAACATAATCAAACAAGGTTCTTTGTCTTTTCCTTACTGTATCTATTTTCTCATATTTTTGATTAATGGCATTGCCATCTTCCCATCCCCCTATGTAGGCCCTTCCAAAGTCTCTCTTCAGCTCCCTAGCTCTTTCCACCTCTCCTCCACCTCCCACCAACATCTAATAAGCAACAAATCCTGTCAGGTCTCCTGAAGATAACTAGTTCCCTCTCTATGCCTAGCGTTCTACTTTAGCAAAGATTCATATAATTTCATCTTGCCCAAAGCCCCCACCCTGTGTCCCACTGTTGGGCAGTGCAGAGTTGGAGCCCAAGTTCACATCCCGGTTGCATGACCTTGGGCAAGGTGTTTAATGTCTCTGTTTTTCTCATCTGAAAACCATTGTCATGGAGATAATAACATTTCTTATCTTTAGGGCTATTATTGTACGAATAAATAAATTAATGCATGCAAAGCATTGAAAAGTGCCTGGCTCAAACCCTATAAGTGCTGTTGTTATTATCATTAAAAATCAGATCCATGAATAAAGTGCTTAGCATAGTGTTGAGCTCATGGTGAGAGCTCCCTCACTGTTAATTGGTATTATTTCTGTCTGTGCTCTCTTTCTACTGCTGTGTTCAGGGTCCTGTTGAAGTACTTCTTACTGTGTTTTATAATTTATCCCTTAACATCTGTCTCGCTCACTAGACTATGTACTTCCCGCAAACAAAACACAGATTATGTTTTAGTCACCTGTGTGTGCAGCATTTAGCACAGTGCCTGGTACAAAGTAGGACAGCAACATATGTTTTCAAGTGAGTAAGTGAGAAAGACAACAAACAGTCCAGTGGTTCCCAATAGGGTACAAGCTCCTTTGATCTAATTCTGCCCTTCCCTCAGTCTCAGATCCTCCCCACCTGGAACTTCTGATGCCCCTCCCCATGTTTCCAGAGCACACAGTGCCCAAGTCTTCCCACTGTAAATTTATCTGTTTACTTTTAAGTCCCTTGATAAAGCATCACATCCTGCAGGGCAGAAAGAAAGTCTTATGCAAAACTGCATGCCCAGCCAGCTCACAGCATATTAACTGACACATGGTACTCAATATATATCTGCTGAATAATACATGCGTGAATTAATTCTTGGAACAATGCTAGGAGATAGGTACTCATATCATTCCTTTTAATATTTGAGGAAACTCAGAATTAGTGAGATGAAATACCTTCCCAAAGGCATAGAAACAGAAAATTAGGTTGAAGACATATGAAATATGGATATTAAATTTGTAAGCAAATATGTGTTGCTGTATTAGACAAAGTCCCAAAGTAACAGAGGCTTCAGCAAGGTAGATGTTTATCTCTGATGTAAGTCTGAGCTGGAATGACAGCTCTGCTTCACCAAATCAGCAGGGTACCTGCTACCTTCCCCTCTGTGGCTCTGCCCTTCCTGGGGTGCCGTCCTATTTGCGTGGTCTAAGCTGACTCACACCATGCCTGCACCTGCGGTTCAGGCAGGAGGAAGGAAGAACAAGGGTGGGGAGAGCCTTTCTTCCTGAAAGATACCACCTGAAACTTGCAAAGTTCACTGTTACTTTTCCACACATGGCCACGTCTAACTGTGAAGGTGATGGGTTATGTGGTCTATATATTGGGCCCAACTTAAAATTCTAGTCCTTTGAAGAAGGAGAGAAATAATGTTGATCACCGGGGTTCTCCTCCGTGGATATTAAAGCTCCTGTTTTCCTGGGTAGGGAGGAGATGATGGAAAAGAAAGGAAATGATATTAGAGATCTGTTTCTTTTTAAAGCAGTATAACTCCTTTTCAACATATTGACAGCATGAAAAAATAGGGGAGAGAGTATGACTCTAGATTAAAAGAAACTGAAGAGACATACAACCAAAGGAAATGTGTTGCCCTTTCTTAGATTCTTGTTTAAATAAAACAATCATAAAAAGAACAACTGGGGCACAACATTGTAAATCAACTACACTTCAATCAAAAAAAAAAAAAAAGAAAGAAAAAGAAGCCATAGGCTTGATTCATAGACATGTGACTTGTGAGGCATTTTAATCTAATAAAATTTAATTTTCTGGGTTAATAAAAAAAAGCAACCATTGGGAAATCTGAAATTATCCTGATACTTCAAATACAATCACCAACTATGAAATATGAGTTATGATGTCTTCCTTTGAGTAAATCTGATTTTTTTTTGAGCATTTTGGCTTTTTTTTAAGAAGGTAGGCATGAAATGACATGATGTCTGGGGTTGCTTTAAACTACTTTAGCAGGGGTGGGGGGTGAAACCATAATGCAAAGCCTTGATGATTATTGAATTATCTTTCTTTGGGGTACATTAAAATTTTTCACAGTAAGAAAATGAAAACAGAAATACCCCCCCCCCTTCCCAGTTCCTCATTAGCTCAGCCTCATCAATGGAGATATTTCAGTCCAAAGATGGAGGTAATAAATAAAGGCGCTGTTTCTTTGAAGGTTCCAGATCCTTGCAGAGCTCAGGGCATGGCAGGTAAAATCAATACATGTGTCCTTATGACTAAGCCTCTTCCAAATGCTCCCCTGGGGACGCAGGTTCTTCTTTCAGATTACAACAGCATTGACGTTTTAGAAAAGAAAAATAGCGCCACAGAGTATTTAGTATGCTGGGCCTGCCTCTGGCTCACACGAAGAAAGAATCATCGGGAACACGCTGCTGCAGTCTGGACCTCGATCTGGGACCTACTCCCTCCCTTCCTCTTTAGCATATGGAAATTATCTAAAATCCAGAAGAAAAATCATATCCTCTGGGGGGAAATTTGACCCACAGCAGGTCACAACTGCTGAGTTTTCCTTCCCAAAAGGACAGGTAAAAGGAATATTTATTTTTCTGTCAGCTGTGGTACAAGGATGACATTTGCTGCCACTCTGTTTTGTGGGACCAGTGCTGGGAAATTTCAGGGCAGGCGAGGCAAAGAGGGTAGCAATTTACATGCTGAAAAGGTCACCTGTAAGTGGCTCTCAGCCCCAGCAGCAGGGCTGATTTTCTCCTGATCACAGTGTTATTGGCTTTCAGAAAAAATTAGAACAAAGCAGTACAATATTCTCTGTGTTGCTCATAAAAAGTTTTTCATACAGGCAGTGCTAAATATAGGCTAGGACAAAATGTTTAAGATGAATTAAGTGAATGCAGTTGCTCATGCCTAGAAACCCATATACACTCGTGTGAAGCCTACAATACGTGTGCAAATACATGCATTACGTTTATTGCAACAGACATGTCTCGAATAGCAACTTGTGTGGGGTACTGAGGAGGCAGAGCTGACCCTTGCCCTCTGGGAGCTGAGCATCTGGTCTACTATTCTTTGAGGGTATCACAGAATGTCAGAAAATTCAAGAATACTTTTTCCCTGAGGCACACATTGTGCCCTATCCCCCCCCCACCCAGTTCTGGCTTATTGCCAGATATTATATCCAGGTGATCCTGGCTGAGGTCAAAGAATTATCTGAAAGATTTCCCAAAATGGCTTTAACAGAAGACCAGTCCTATGATCTGCTTCCTGAAAACAGTGTTCTATTGATCTAAGACACCCTATTCGTTCTCTTAGAGACCCACACTCCTCATTAGCACATTCATCTCTTTCGGACCAATAAAGAAACCTATTTGACCTAGTGTTTTCCAGACTTATTTAACCTCAGAACCTTTCCATCAAATAACTCTTTTATTTGTATTTCACAGAACACACTTTGGGAAATGTCAATCCAGGGGCATCTTAAACTGTTAGGATTGTTGACACTGGTCTGAATTAAACAGAATAAGAATGTACCCAAGTGGGAAAGACTTTTGCAAGCTTTGACTTTTGACATATTTAAAGCTAAAAAATCTAAGAGACTGAAACTCTCCATAAGACCTTTTTTAACAGACTTCCTGTTACTTCGCTTTGTTCAAGTTAAAGACCATCTTGGCTTACCTGATGCACTCTCTTTTAAAAAAAAAATTTATTGATGTATAGTTGAGTTGACAATGGTATATTAGTTTCAGGTGAACACCAAAGTCATTAGTTAGACATAAACATATATCCATTTTTTTCCCCATATGGGTTATTACAGAGTATTGAGTAGATTTCTCTGCACTATATGGTCATTATTAGCTATCTATTTCAAACAGAACTGGATGTTAGTGAGAGCTGAGAAACGCACTAAGCGGCGCCTTTGTCACAGCCTTCCTTGGGTGGGAGGTGGTGTAGTGCAATGGGTACTCTTCATGTGGTCAAAGTGTGAATGTGCTCCCTGGGTTTGTGTGTGACACAGAGAACCTGAAGAGCTCCCACGCTTGGGAAGACTGACTGTGAATTCAAGGAAGTTGATTTACTCACCTATGCAACTCTGGTGTGTAGTAAATGTCCATTATATACCATTTAGTCCAGTATATATTGATAAATGAATGAACAGATAAATGAATAGCCTAAGTTCAGGAATCATGCTCACTCAACATTTGTTCTTCAAGGAAACCAAGAGGCAAAACTAGGTAAAAGCAGGCTGTGGTTGATATACCAGCAATCACAAGATTTATCATACTGCGGTCACTGCTTGTGATGCAGGACTAAAAGGCAGGAATCGGGGACCTAGCAGAAAAGTACTGGCCAAATGCACTTCTCCAGGCGAATCTTAAAGTTAAGCTTACATTTTCAGATGAAGGAGTTCAGTAAGGAAAGTTAATACTTCTACTTATGATGAAGAACTTGAGACCAAATAAGTAAAGTGGATTTTTTTTTTTTTGACCCTTGTCTAAGAGTTCATGGCTTCCTGGGACTAGAAAACTTTTCTTAACTCTTTTTCCCTTAGCTTTCTATTCATATGACATCATTTCATTATATAAAAATATCAAAAGTTCCTACTACAAAGCACTGATGATAGATGATGTTAGGAAGATTGCACCCAGATAATAAAACTTGTAAAAAAAGAAAAAGTTAATACAGTGCTGAGGAATTTAGACAGTGGGTGGACGGGTATCGACTGAAATTTTTAAGCATGGAAATAATATGATTAATTTTTTAAAAAAAGTTTAAGAGTAGAAAAAGGTATATAAGGCAAAAATTAACTCTGAGAAAGCTGAGTGGCTACGGTAACATAAGGCAATTGGTAAGTGGAGTAGATTTACCAGATTCAGACCCAGAGCATCTGGCATGACACTCCAGTTTTGGAGCTGTTAAGGGAAATAATTCAATATAAAATCTTGTGCCAACCCAGTGAATCCTAAGCATTAAACCAGACTGTGATGCATATCATAAGCAATCTGCTAAGGAAATTGCCGAGAAAGAAATCTCACTCTTTTATATAGCCAGGCAGACACAATCCACTACATACGCATTTAACTGTCTTTTCCAAAAGGAAAAACAAAACTTCTCTCATTATGAGAAGCAGAAGTTATATTACGGAGCCAAGTGGTAGGCTTAAACTCCCACAGATGCAGGCACCAGCCTCCTTGATGTTCAGAGATAGTTCTGAGGCCTCCAAGAAAAGCATTCTTGGGATGCAAAACTGGCAAGCAGCTTATTTAACTTTTAAAAAGATTTGCATACACCTCAAAGAAACAGAGAAAGCATTTATAACATCAAGTTTTCTAAAGAAAATGTTAAATTTAGAGAAAGGGGGAAGTTCTCTTTTTCTGTTGACTGGAAGGAAATTTTTTAATTTAAATATTTTAAAATTTTTATCGTGGGTTGTATCACAGTTCTAAGACGTTTTAGGGTGCTGTATTAATTTTTTTAACGCTGCTTTAACAAAGTCTCGCAAACTGGGTAGCTCAAAACAATAGAAATCTCTTTGCTCACAATAACACTGGAAGCCAGAATTCCAAAATCGAGGTCTTGGCAGGGCCCACCGTTATGGAGTATGGCCCCAATTTAACTTGATCACTTCTGCAAAGATACCATTTCCTAATAACATCATTTTCACAGGTACTGGAGGTTAGCATTTCAGTACATCTTTTTAGGGGACACAGTTCAGCCTACAACAAGGGGCCAACATGTGCATGCTTAATGAGGGCTGGGGCATGTGGAATGGTACCTTGCCCTCCCCTCATACCACCGAAATGTCATGACCCACCTCAGAGTCAATGACACTCTTCCATGCCATGGTCGGGACATAGGTGTCTTTCTGGAACTATCTAGGGTTCAGAAGGCACCAACAATTTTGCAATTCTCTCCTCTCCACCTCTGGAGCTTTCCAGGAAGCACAGGCAGCTGCCCTGGTCTCTGCGGCTCTGACACATTGTCTGGCGGTCCGGGGTTCCCCTTGTTCTAGAATCTGTAGACTTCTCTGCCTCCTCCATTCTGCCTGGGACATCTCTTTCTAGTCTAGAGAATAGGTTCTCCCTCCACAGGATTCTCCATGATGGAGGGACTATCCCAGGGGGAGATTTTGAAGGTTCTCTTGTCTTCAGCCCTGCCAGAGCAAGGAGTGGGAATACCTGCTTCAACCTCAGGATACTGAAGGAGTTCCCTATGACAGATCAAGATGTCAAAACTGTATCCTAGTTGCAAAAGAACTGAGGTATTGGGTAAAAAGAGAATGTCCTCTGTCCTTTTTAATTAAAAAAAAAATCCATCAGCAAAGAAGCAATTGATCTCTCCTCTCTCACGTAAAGGTAATCTTTCCTCTGCTTTCCGCTAACTAATCACTGTGGGTTGATATAGCATCTTTGGATGCGCAGCACGTAGAATTGATTCATCCAGCATTTCTTCCCCACCGCTTCCTTTCTTCCCCCTCATGAGGAACATCATTGCTGCATTTTTCCTGCCATTCACACTTACAAACCGGTTTGCCTCATCACCAGCCATCTCCTTCTCGCACAAACACGTACATCTCGTTTACCCGGATCTTTTCTGTCTCTTACCTCATTATATGATGAAACGCCCTCCCTCTCTCTAGATTTGTCATGAGTGCAAAAATGGCCCTAATTACAAATGATGGGCATAAGGGTACTCTAATGACACACTCAGAGCTAGGAGACAGAGAGCCATAAGTGTTCCTGGAAAATGAAGACATTAAAATAACGGTGCCCTCGCTTGCAAAGTCCTTCAAAGTCCTCAGAAGTCTCCTTCAGAATCTCCCAGAAAGTTTCTGTCTACCTCTCTGTCTTTCTCTAATCATGCCTGTCCCACTTCAAGGAGCATTGTACAAGATAAGTAAATTCAAGTATTTCCCCATACCATTTGATCCTTAGAGACATTTCATACTGAGGAAATTAGGACTCAGAAGAAAAGTTACTTGTGGAAGAACATGGGGCTTGCAGATGAAGGGGGAGAGGAATATGTTGCCCTGAAAGATGCCACTCTGGCAAAAGGGTGACTTTGAGTTGAAGGCAACTGAGAAGAAGCAGGTACAAAAAAAGCTCTCCACCGTCTCCTGATTTGCCGAAAAGCAGGACATAAATTTACAAAGCTATCCCTCCTCCTCTCTCTACCAGGAAGGACAAAGTTTAGTTCCCAGAGACAACCTAAGACCCTTAACAATGGAGAAGGCACTGACAAAACAAAACTTGCTCTTTTGAACTGTGCTTTTCCTGTTAGCTTTCCCATAACTGGCATCACCTACACATTATGATCTTTTGTCTTCAGCTGAAGATGATATTTAAGCTGGAGTTTTAAGCTACCTGAGAGAGTTCTTCATTTCCCCTGGGTGTCTCCCAGGTATACATGAGAAATATATAGAGTATACATGTCAATAAACTTCTGTCTGTTTGATTCTCTCTCTCTCTCTCTTTTTTTTTTTTTTTTTGGCCATATGGAAGTTTCTGGGCCAGGGATTGAATCTGAGACATAGCTGCGACACCACCAGATTCTTAACCCACTGTGCCACAGTGGGAACTCCCTGATTTTCTCTTGATAATCTATCTTTTATTACAGGGGTCTCAGCTGAGAACACAGAAGGCAGAGGGAAATTTATTTTTCCTCTTCTACACTAGTGATAAGGGATTTGAACCAGGCCTTCTGCCTCTCCTCTGACTGTTCATTCTAGCACCTTATGTTGTCTTCTCATACTCTAATGCTTAAGTTTTCTATCTGATTTACTAATACCGGTGGCCAATATTTACTGAGTCCCTACTATGCACCAGACACACACAATGCTTAATATAATTAAGCTTTGGCAATACAGAGGTGAACAAGGCAGGTACAGTGACTGCTTTTGTGGAACTTACTTTCTCTTGAGAAAGGCACACACACAAAAGTACAAATAACTAATTAAATACATTGGTTTCTCTGAAAGTTGATAGGTTTATAATGGAAGCACTCAACAGTGCTTACTGAGGACAAGGCCTCCCAAAGTGAAATATAATATTTTTAGTAAAGCAGCATTTTAGCCAGATTCAGAGTTAAATGATATTTTTTTTAGCTGCTCTATGAACAATGCAAAAATGTATTCTGAGTTGCAGACATAACTTAGAAAATGTTGGAACGCAGTTTATCTTACAAGATGAAAATGTGATTTGTTTCCTAATATGCTCCCTACAAGCACATCTGACCACAGGCACGACACAGAAAGAAGAGCTACAATGCTGAGGATGACCTGAAATTCTCAAGAGAATAAACCATTTACCTGCCCTCGAGTGTTTGTATACATAGCCACAGACTAGCAGGCATTCAAAAAGTATACTTAAATCAATGACTGGAGAAATTTCCATAAAATTTCAGATATCAATAGACAGAAACAATGAAAGAAATCCTTAGCAAACCCTATCTTAATTCTCACTGAAAAGGAAAAACCAGTTTTTACAGTGCATAATTTGCAGATTATACACTGCAAAGGTATAGAAATACAATTGATTTTTGTATGTTATTTTGAATCCTACACCCTTGCTGAACTTGCTAATTAGCTCTAACAGTTTTAGTAGATTCCTTGAAATTTTCTACACAAAAAAATTGCATCATCTGCAAGGAGAGATTGTTTTATATCTTCGTTTTTAATAAACATGCTTTCTTTCCTTTTTTCTTGGCTATGGTATGGTTAGAACTTCTAGGCCAATGTTGAATAGAAATGGTGAGAGCAGGCATCTTTGTCTTATCTCTTATCCTAGAGAGAAAACACCCAGTCTTTCACTATTAAGTATGTTATTAGCTGTGGGGTTTTTTTTGTAGCTGCTCTTTATTGTATTAAAGAAATTACCTTCTAGACCTAGATTGTTGAGTATTTGTTTGTATCTAAGGTATGTTTCCTGTGGCAACATACAATTGGACCATTTTTTAAAATCCAATCTGACATCTGCCTATTGATTATATTGTTTATCCATTCACATTTAATGTTATTATTGATATGGTTAGATTCATGCATGCCATTTAAGTTTCTTTAATGATTTTTTTTTTCTTGTCTTTTCCAGGGCTGCACTCACAGCCTATGGAGGTTCCCTGGCTAGAGGTCCAATTGGAGCTACAGCTGCCGGCCTATACCACAGCCATAGCAACGTGGGATCTGAGCTGCATCTGTGACCTACACCACAGCTCACGGCAATGCTGGATCTTTAACCCACTGAGCGAGGCCAGGGATTGAACCCGCAACCTCATGGTTCCTAGTCGGATTCATTAACCACTAAGCCATGACAGGAACTCCCCTTTAATGATTTTTTTTTTTACCGTATTTTTTTATTTCCTTAGTGATTGCTCTAGAGTTTCCTATACACATTTTAACTTATAAGAATCAGCTTAAGGTTTATAATAAATTAATTTTAGTGAGATGTAGAATGTTACTCCTATATAGCTCTATTCCCTTTCCCCCCTTTTTGTGGAATTATTTTTATGCACATTACACCCATTAATGATATAAATTCAATAATTTGTTGTTATAATTATTTATACAAATTCATGTCTTCTTTTAAAAGTGAGAGTAAAAAAAGAGAACAAGTATACAGTTGGCCAACATGGGTTTGAACTGCTCAGGTCCTCTTATACATGGACATAAGCAGTACAAGTCCAATAAATACATATTACAGTGCTACACGATATGTTGGTTAAATCTGCTGACATGAAGGGCCAACTGTAGTTATATGCAAATTTTCAACTGCAACAGGATCAGGGCCCCTAATCCCTGTGTTGTTCAAGGGTCAATTTTACATTTCTGTCTTCTGTTGTATTAACTTTCTTATTTATCATTTCTTGTCTCTTCATTGGTTCTTGTGGATTCAAGTTTCCATCTTAAATTACTACATTAGTTCAATGAACATAACATGAATTTTCTGTCCTCCCTCCCTCCTTTCTTTCCCTCCCTCCCTCTTTCTCTCCCTCCTTCTTCCTTCCTTCTCTTTCTCTCTCAGTACTATAATAATAAAACTAGATGTGGATAATGGTTTAACTATTAAAAATGCACATGAGGAGTTCCCATTGTGGCTCAACAGGAAAGAGTCTAACTAATATCCATGAGGACGCAGGTTCAATCCATGGCCTCACTTAGTGAATTAAGGATCCAGTGTTGCTGTGAGCTGGGGTGTAGGTCGCAGATGTGGCTCGGATCCTGAGTTGCTGTGGCTGTGGTGTAAGCTGGCAACTACAGCTCCGATTCCACCCCTAACCTGGGAACCTCCATATGCCTCAGGTGTGGCCCTAAAAAAGACTAAAAAAAAAAGAAAAAAGGCAGCAAATGAAATTCCTGAGAAAAGAATGGAGAATGCTGCTTTAAGAGAAAACAGATTTGATTCCTACAGAGCTAGGAGGAGACTAGTTGACCAGGAGACTTGTAACATAAAGATTAAAGGTGCAACACAGGAGATTTTACAATGGAGAGCAGGAGTTAGTGGTGGGGAAAGGGCAAGATGGATGTGCAATGAGAGCTCTCTGGAGTAGAAAAGGGAAGGGAAGAAATTCTTATTTCTTAGGGGACAGACGGAGACCAGTGATCGAAACCTACTTGGAGGAAGATTCCAGCTCAACGTAATGAAGACTTTTAACAATTAGAGAGTCTTACCAATGAGGTGTGTGTGGTTGTAACAACAGCTTCCTTTTTGTCTTTACTTTTAAGTCCCCCAGAAGCTAACTCTGAGACAAGGATTTAGGTACCAGCAGTTTATCTGGAAGAGGAAGAGGGATCACCGGGAGAGGAGCAGGAAAGTGACAGCGAGGCAATGCGACTAAGAAAGAGCACTTTATCAAGCCAGCCACTGCTGTGGACAACTGGTGCTTAATCCTGCTGGGGAACCTCTGAGAGCAGCTCAAAGCCATTCCACTCAGGAAACAAGGGAGCAAGGGTATTTGAACACTGACCTCTGACAGCCACATGTGCAAGGCCACTCCCAGGAAGCACTTCCTTGGCACCCCAATGGCAGGAGAAGGCCAGGTGCTGGTGGTGGAAAGTCAGGGTGAAGTGCACTGAAGGGGTGGGGGCAAGAGTATTTGGATGGGGCGCCCAAGGCCCCTGCTGTGCATTTATTGAGCACTTTACACTGTGCCAAGTGCTTGGCACATGTTCTCCTATCTGTTTCTCATTCCAAGCAATCAGGAAATGCTATTTTACTCATCTTATAGAGGAAGGAACTTAGGATCAGAGAAGTTGGTAACCTCTGGTGTAGCTACAATAAGGCAAAGCTCAAGGTCAAACTCCAACCTGTCTCATTCTAAGTTATTCTATAACATCACCTTTCCCGCTTCTCTTCGGTGGCTGACACTAAGCTGAGAGTACATGACAGACCTGTAGGAATTGGGTAGGAGTATAGGGTTAGGAGCTCTGAATTCACATCATCTCTAATTGAACAGCCACAAGGGAGTAGCCTGAAGGCCGTGTGTGGGCTGAAGCTGGGGTGGGAGGCAAACTTTGTCCTTCGCTGAAGTGCCTAAATGGAAGAGCAGTGTTTGTAAAGAAGATGACAGTATTTGTGAGCTGGTTATAAGTATGTACATCAGCTTGAGGACTCTTTTTTTTCTTCTAATTGAAGTATAGTTGATGTACACTATTATGTTAGTTTCAGGTATACAATGCAGTGATATGACAAGCAAATACATTATGAAATGATTGCCATGATAAGCCTGGTAACCATCTACTGCCATATAAAATGATTACAGCACTACCGACTATAATCCTTATGCTGCACATTGCATCCCATGGTTTATTTGGTTTCTAACTGAAAGTCTGTACCTCTTAATCCCATTCACCTATTTTGATCATTCTTTCCCTCACCTCCACTCTGTCAGCTACCCTATAGCTCTCTGTATCTATGAGTCTCTGTATTTTTAGGGCTCTTTGATGCCTGAGGAACTTCTTTCTGAGACTGTACTTGTGGAACACAAGAAAAATGAGGAGGACCAGGAGGAAAGGGTGGGTATTAAACTCATGGGCAGAGAAAATGGATCTGTGGTTGTTGATGTGGGGAGGTGGGGGGGCAGGGGAGGGAGTGGGATGGAGGGGGAGTTTGGGGTTAGTAGATGCAAACTATTGCATCTGGAGTAGATAAGCAATGAGGTCCTACTATATATCCCGTCTCTTGGGACAGACCATGATGGAAGATAAATATAAGAAAAGGAATGCGTGTGTGTGTATATATATATGTATGTATATACACACACACATATATGTTATATATGTGTGTGTGTATATACATATATATATTATATATATATGAATGACTGGATCACTTTGCTATATAGCAGAAATTGACAGAACATTGTTAAGTCAACTATAAAAAGTTAAAAAAAAGAAGTCTGAGTGTTCACTAGACAGGGTGAAGGAGCAGTCCCACTGGGTAAGGACTCAGTGTCAGAGGGGAGGTAAGGGAAAGAATGGTCAAAATAGGTGAATGGGATTAACCTCCAAGGTTAATGGTCCTACCTCGAAAGCCCAGGAGGAGAGATGTCACCGTTATCGAGGGACCAAATTCTAGGTTTCCCAGGACACACATTGTACCATGAATGCAGCAATATTTGGGGCATAAAGAACACCAGCCTTAGAAAAATCTGAGCTTGAATCTCAGCTTGGTCACTTACAAGGCATGCTAGCTAGAACAGGGTTCCTCCCCAAATTTCATGGTCACCTCGAACCTGTGAACATTAACTTTGGAAATAGGGTCTTTGCAGATGCACTCAAATTAAGATGTGATCATCCTGTGTTAGGATGAGCCCCATCTAATTCAATGACTGATATTCTTAGAAGGGCACAGAGATACAGAGGGCGAAGCTGACCACATGAAAACAGAGGTGGAGACTGGAATTCTGCTGTCATAAACCAAGGAGGGTCAAGGAACATCTGCAACCACTAGAAGCTAGAAGGAGCAAGAAAGGACCTGTCCCTCGTACCTTCAGTAAGAGCATGGCACTACTGACACCTTGGTTTTTGACTTTTAGCTTCCCAAACTGTGAAAGTATAAATTCCTATCATTTTCAGCCACCCAGTTTGTAGTAATCGCTTTACCGTAATTCATATACCCAAATGAACACACGCTGGATGATCACCACTTCTCTGAGTCTAGTTTCTTCCTCTGTGAAATGGGGATAAGAGCAGACACAGATAATAGGGTTCTCTAAAGACCCGTTTGCTTCCAGAATATTCAGAGGGCTACCCTGCCCACGTCTCTCGGCTGCTGTCAGGGCTCTGGAACAGCTAGCAGCTCCTGAGAAAATTAGCTCTGGTCTATTGGTGTGAGCATTTTCCTCTTTTCACTGCCTTGGCTCCCTTCTGGCTCTTTCTTTCAGACAGAGAAAATCGTCTGGGGGCACCAATTGCTCCTGGAAGCCAGACCGGTTTGAGCTGGTGATAAATGGATTGCTGCCCACAGGAGCGCGGCCGCCTGACGTCAGAGATGGCTGGGCACTAATTAAGGGGTTACTGTGTTTACAGGAAGATGGGGAAATAAATGTCAAGACTGCAGTGCTCTGGCTGCTGTTTCACAGGGTCGAGGCCAGCTCTAACACCTTTTATCGGAGAGGGTGGTGGGTCCGATGGTTCAGGGCCACCCAGGTTCCTCACAGGGTGGTGGCAAAGCGAAGTCTTGGTGCCCGAAGGGTCAGTTTCGTTCTCTCAGCCCCTCACGTTTTCCCTGCTGGCACTCTGTTAAAGGAGCGGGGTGGGGGGAAAAAAGAAGCGAGGCAAATTCTGTCTAGTTAATTGAAACATTTATAAAGAAGCCACGTTTCCAATCTCTAGCCTGGCTGCTCATGATCCCCTGCAATCCCGCTGCTGGTATTTGGAACTGATAAATCAGTCTTTCTAAACAGGTCCTCAGAGGCTGTTAGGATTTGGAAGGACAGGAAATTAAAGAGCCTTGGGAGGGGGGCTGTCAGCTTGTGTTCCCACGCGCTGCCCCCATGCCAGACAGCAGCTATGGCAGGAGAAAGCAAATGAAGGACCAGGGCAGGGAGGGGGAGGGGGATGTGTGGCATTCACATCACTGCCCAAGATCCAGAGAGACCCTGGCCAGGACTGACAGCTGCGGCACTGGAATTGATTGCCCAGAGTGCCGAGCCTATCATTGGCTGCAAATCAAAAACCTCATGCCTTCTGCCAGACTCTCAGCCAGGAGTTTAATTAGTGAGAAAGGGCGGAAGGACCGAACCCCCGTCCTGTAATCCTGACCTAGAGTTCCCAACTCTGGAAGCCTTTTGTAGCACGAAGCCCCCAGATAGCCAACACCGAGCCCTAGGTTCAAAGGGAAATGGGAAAGGGAGAAGTGAAAAGGCTGCCAGCAGCAGTGTGGAAGGTGGCGCCCTGGCCAAAAGCAGTTCCCAACAGGGCCCAGTCCTGGGAAAGGGGGTCTGATTAAGAAAGCAGTCTGGCAGCCTCTTTGGATTCAGCTGAACTAAACTAAGTGTTACCAAAAATGTTTCCATTTTCTTTTTTTTTTTCATGCAGGAGGAGCAGAAGCTCAGCAAGAATTAAAATAACTCTTATAGGTACCTTTTATTAAGTGCTACTACATGCCTGCAAGTCTGAAACATTTGGTGTACTTCTTACAATAACCCTGCAGTTGAGGCTGCCATCGTTCCCTCTGGAGAGAGGAGGAAACTGAGGCTCAGATGTGCTAGTTAAGGTGTCCAGCATCACACAACGCAGAAGGACGTGGAAGAGCCAGGAATCGAAATCAGCCTGAGTCTGTGGTCCATGATTATTCTCTCCTGATGTTCTAGTTATCAATTGCTGCATAACAAGCCACTCCCAAAGTCGGTGAAGTAAAACCATCACTATTTTATCATGATTCTACGGGTAAGGATGTGGGCCGGGTACAGTAAGGATGGCTCATCTCTGCCCCGCAATGATGGGGTCTCTGGTGGAGGGACCCCAAGAACCAGAGACCATTCTACTGGGACCATATATCTGAGGTCTCAATTCAGACTTTCCGCTAGGTTCCCTATCGCATCTACTGAGGTCCTAAATAGTTTCCTCCTTCCTACATACTGTGCTTGGATTTGGAGTGCTGGAGCAGCGTCTTTCTCTCTCCACCCAGCCTCCCAACACAGCCACCTTAAGCTTCCAGGTAGCACAGTGGTCTCAGGCTAGTCAGACTTTCAATAGGGTGACCGGCTTCTCTAAGACCCACAGGAAGAGACAGGAGTTTTATAAGTATTAAGCTGCTAGTTTTATAAGTATTAAGCCCAGAAACTGGCACAGTGTGACTTTTGCCATGTTATATCGGCTGCATGAGTCACGGAGCCTGTCCAGACTCACGACTAGCTCATTAGTTGCTTTGTGAACATCGTCTCTGCTCCTTACCAGCCGCTGGGCCACGGAGAAGCTCTTTCCCTTAAATGACACTGTTTGGGACGATAATGATAATGCCTCAATTTTGTTTAGCTTTTGAGATTTACAAAGAGCTTCCAACTGGATCTCTTATTTGAGCCTCATTATAAGACCTGGAGGCAGGCAGAGCAGGTTGTACTCTCCTGATGTTAAGAAAGCCAAGATTTCAAAAAGCAAAGAGCCTCACCCCGGGTATATGGTAGGTAAATTCCTAGCCCACCCCTCTCCATGCAGCAAACCCCACGCCCCCACGCCGCCACGACGGCAGTTAAGGCTTTTTTCTGCTGTACCCTCTGCACTGCTAATGCACTCTAATTTGTCATGTGTTATTATTCTGCAAATCAAAAATTTTTCTAGAGGGCTTTCAAAATAATAGGTCTATTAATAAAATATCTGGCTAGGAAGGATACCTCCCTTTTACTGAATTTAATGGTGAAGAAAGGTATGTGTTTTTCCTTAACCGAAGTTAAATATTTCTTTGTTTTTTATTGAGGTGAAACTCACATAACATAAAACCAACCATTTTACAGTGTACAATTCAGTAACATTTAGTACTTCCGCCATGTTGTTCGACCATCGCTTCTATTTAGCTCCAAAACATTTTCATCACTCCTGAAGGCCCTGTGTTTTATAATATAAAATTTATATGATAATTTCACCTTATCCTTGGAATTGAAATGCTTTGTAGGTAATTATATGTAGGTAATGCTAGGTTTTATTAAAATGAAAAACGCTCTGTCTTTGGACTTGGAGTGACCTGGATTTAAATCACAGCCCTTCAATTTTCCAGCCATGTGGGTTTTGGAAAGGTATTTAACTGAGCCTGTTTCCTCGTTCCTCATAAAAGGGAATAATGATATCTACTTAGAAGGGAAATTGTGAGGACCGGTGAGATAATGGACTTCAAGCACCTCTTACAGGGCATGGTTCTTAGTGGTTGCCTAAATGATGGTAGTTGTTATGCACAGTATTAATAACCAAAAAAGAGTTGCAGGACCTTAGGAAAACCATCCAGTGCTCTGGGCCTTAGACTCCAGGATGGAAACTGAAAGTGTGAGTCTATGTGATTCCTAAGCTTTGCTATTTAAGATGGTAAAATATCTAGCAGGTCTCTCTCCCTTCCCTCTCTTTAAAAAGCCTCCTACTGCTTTCCTTATCTCCATCCCCCCACCACATGCACATCACATTTCTCATCTTCTTACCAGAAAAGCTTAACTTTTAGCAGCTGTACTAAGATATACTCAGTAGGTAATAAACTGTACATATTTTAAGTGTACAACGTGAGGCTTTGACATACATACAAAAATGATGAAATTTTCATCACAACCAAGGTAAGATGCTGATGTATCATCACCCCCAAAAGTTTCCCGTTACCCCTTTGTGGTCATTGATCCCATCCTCCCCCACCCCCTAAGTATGAGATATCTGAGATGTCCCTGTATTTGGTGATCTTTCTCTCCGTCATGTGTAGACACAAGGGTTCCCTCGGGGCCAGGAATGTGTACACTCTGCTCATTATTGGATCCCCAGAAACTGGTAGAATACAGGAAAATAGGAGATGCTCAACAAATATTTGTTAAATGAATGAATAACCCCTTTGTCCCTTTACTCCTGATGCAGTGATACTGAAGCTTTTATTCTCTGAGCGCTGTTGTGATTGATGTCGACTCAGAAGAAAGCTCTGGGGGCTGGAGTGTCTGGGAGCATTTCACAGAGGAAGAAAATTGCTTTGAGCCTCCGATGATGAAAAGGGCTTGTTGAGGAAGGCAGAGCTAATGGCTTGAGCACAGGCCAGGAAGCAATCTGGGAAAGATGAGAGAGTAGGGAATGGATTGGAGGCAATGTGGCAACTGATATGACTGACAAGTGACAAGGATTAGGCTCCCTGGAGCCACAGGAGGCTCGAGCCTTTGTGAAATGGGAAAACAAAAATAAAAACAAAGCAGGAGTTGCTGGTACCTTGGCCAAGAATCATGAGATGCTAGAATTGGCATAGATATTCAAGATTAGACAAATACCATCATAATACAGATGAAAAAGATGAACTCCAGAGAAGTGAGATACGTTTCTCCAGCTCACAGAGTAGAAGAGTGTGAGAACAGGCAGAATACAAGTTTACTAGTCTAAGCCTGCTTTGTTCACTCACCCCTTAATATGTATTTACTTAACGTGTGGAGCTCCTACAATATGCAAGCACTGGACTGGGCACTGGGATCAGACAGGAGTGAAAAATATCAGTGGCCTCGTGGTCTGGTGGAAAATGCAGAACAGGTCAGAAAGAGGCCGTATGAGAAGAATCTGACCTGCTAGTTATGGCTTTGTAGATGGAAGAAGTGTCTGAGAGCTGAGGAATGTGGGGAGCCTCTAAAAGTTGGAATAGATAAGGAAACATTCTCTCCTATACCCTCCAGAAAAGAATGCTGCCTGCTGACACCTTGATTTCAGCCCAATGAAATCCATTTCTAGCTTCAGAACTACACAGCTGTGAGAGGATAGACCTGTGCAGTTTTATGCCACCAAGTTTGTGGTAATTTGTTAGAGCAGTCAAAGGAAATTAATACAGCTCCTTTCTACTTGCAGAGCCTTAGTTATTTAAATTCTCTGAACAATTATCTTCAATACATAATAATCATAATACTTAACCTGAGGAACCAATGAAGAAGTAGCAATAAAGTTGCTAAAGCAATGCCTGGTATTACGGACACAACTGCCTGCAGCACCCCTCCCCCCAACACATACACAAACAGCCTCCAAATTCATATGTTGAAGCTACAGTGCCATACTGCAGAATGTGACTGTATTTGAAGAGAGAGCCTTTAAAAGGTGATTAATTTAAAATAAGGCCAATAGGATGGGCACTTATCCAATCTGACATGTGTCCTTATCAGAAAAAGAAATTTGGACGTACAAATGCCAGTGATGTACGCACAGGGGAAGAACAACATGAAGACTCAACAAGAAGATGAAAAGCCAAGGAGAGAGGTCAGGAGAATCCGAACCTGCTGGGTACCATGAACTTGGACTTCCAGCCTCTGGAACTGCGAGAAAATAAATGGTGGTTTCAGCCACCAGACTGGAATACTTTGCTGTAGCAGCACAGGCGAACTCATGTGCCACCCCAGGTCTGCCCTGAGGGCTGGGACCCTGGGGATTTGATCTGCCCCTGTTCCCAACATCCATCTTCTGACACGCAGTAGATTTCTTGAGATGGGCTGCTTATAAGGGGACTCATTGTGAGAGACACATTTGGGGTCGTTGGACTGCAGAGAGAGTGAGGGTACTTCAGCTGCCCATTCATCCAGCTTCTCTCCGGCTACACTCAGAACATATAAAAAAAAAAAAACCATCTGGCGGATGAGGGCCCCGGCGGTTACCATGGTGAGGCAGAGCCGGGAGACTGGGGCGTGTGTGTCGCTGTCTGACACTTGAGCCCAGGGAAATGTCAGCCTGGCTCGTGTTCATTTTGGACAATATTTTTATCCACCTTTTATTCTCAGCTAAGCCATTTAAAAAACTTTTGTAGGTCCAATTCTGATCACTGGGTGTTTTCACCTACAGATAAAAAGCTCTTTGAGAACAGGAACTGAGTGTTTTCCCATTTTATTCCCTTTCTGGCCTCTCCCCTTCCCTCCCACACCCCCCACATTCCCCACAGCATTTAAACCTGTGTCTGTCACTGAGTTGATACTCAACAAGTATTTGTCGGGTAGAGTTGAATTAATTAACCTTTGGAGAAACTCTATTTTCCTGTTTGGTTCTAATTTTAAAAAGCACTGACAATTAATATCACAGGGAGTTCATTCAGGTGGTAGGCTCTGATATTTGTTTTCTATCTGTAGCAGGATGGAGACCTGTGAACTGAGAGACTAGGGGCCAGTGCCAGGAATTTAGCCTAGAGAACTACGGCTTTAGAGAAAGCCTTCTGGACTTGACTGGACCTGGATTTGCATCCTGGGTCTATACCCAGCTCCTTGTGTGACATGGGTCAGATACTTGACTTCTCTGGCCTTTTTCATTGTCCTCAAAGTGGGGGTCCTAATCTTACTTGCTTCATGGGGTTCTTCTGAGGCTTAAGGGGGAGGGCGCAGGTAAAGGCCCACATCTGGCACTCAGCTAACAGCTGTTATTTTGGCACTGTTGCAGATTTTCACCAGGGCTTTGTCCTGAACTCCATAAGTTCAGGATTTTTTCTCCCTCCTGATTTCTAACGTTCTGGGAAATGTTCTTTCTCGCTAAGGTCATGTCTAGCGGCAGGCATGGCCAACCATAGACGTGTACCTTCTCCCAAACCATCTGTGAGTTTCCTTTGATAATCACAGAGTGTCTGAGGCTCCCAGAGCCAGAGACGTCTGGGGAGGGTACAAGTTTAAGCCTGGAGAGGTTTCCAAGGGCAGGGACCTGAACAGCTAGAGGAGACCCACTCAGATCAGCCTACCCAGATGAAGAGGCTTATAGATGCCACTGCTCAAGCGTGTGGAAGGCGGCTTCATTGGCACACAGTACCAGCCTCAGGAAGGAGTCAGCCAGCAAGCAGAGAGCCCAGGATTGACCGGAGAGCCACTAGCAGTGGGAGCTGTGGAGCTGGCTGGCTTTACCTCTTTGCAAGGTCAATTTGGTTTCTCTCCACCTTCCTTCCCTTCTAAATCATCACCCTCTTTTCAGTATATGCAGAAGCTGAGAGGTGGGGTCTGCTGGACTCTTTCATCCTCGGGCAGCACACCAGCCCCAGGTAGAAGATTCCTTCTCCCTCCCACACCCCCTCCCGTACCCCCTCTTCTCTCCCCACCTAGTCACATCAGGTCACAGATGGGCTCTTGAGGTGGATCTACACACTACAGGAGGGACCCATCTGTTAAGGGTATTACTGGGTGCTTAAATCCATCCAATGGCAAAATCTGCCAGCGTTTACTGCATACTTACTATATGTGTCAGGCATCTTGCCAAGTGACTCACAAGCTTTAGTCATTTAATGCCCTGACTACCCTAGGAAGCACTTTTTCTCATCCCCGTTGTTGTGATTGAGGAAACAAGTCCAGAGATTTTCAGGGGCATGTTTGAGGTTTCATAGCAAATCCAGGATTTAAACCTGGTAGATTAATGTAGAGTCAAAGCACGTGCTCCTCAGCAAGAAAACCTGAACTGGGGGCAGGGGTACAGAGACAGTTCGCCACAGTTTAAAACGCTATCCACCACTCTCCGCCTCAGCAAACTTGGGAAGTTCATTGATCTTTTTTCATCAGTTTCCCCATATGTAAATGTGCAGATAATGATGGTACCGCCCTCATAGAGTTGGTAAAGGATCATATGGGTTCATACACATAAAGCTCTTAGGTCAATGCCCAGCACACAGGAAGCGCTTTAGGCATTAACCATGGCATCAAGGTGGCCTCTGTATCTTGGTGACCTCCCTGGAAAGTTGCCTGAAATCTCCACATCAGAGAGAGACTGGAACACCCCCAGATGCAGCTTGTCCAACGGTCCTGACCAGAACCCCATGATCCTCCAGAGAAGGGATAAATAGGCTAACGTGTAGGTAGACTCACCCTTTCCTGGCTCCCCTTGCTGGACTTTTCCCTCACGAAAGCTTAATTTTGGCAATTTTTTTCTTTTTTTTTTTTGAGGGGGGGCTACACCCACAGCATATGGAAATTCCCAGGCTAGGGGTTGAATTTGAGTTGTAACTGCCACCCTATACCATAGCCACAGCAACACAGGATCTAAGCCACGTCTGCAACCTACACCACAGCGCATGGCAACTCCAGATTCTTAACCCACTGAGCGACTCAGGGATCAAACCTGCATCCTCATGAATACTAGTTGGGCTCATTACCGCTGAGCCATAATGGAAACTCCAGTTTTGGCAAAATTAATGATGAGAAGGAGCTGAATTCCACAGATTTGGAGTTGCATTCTGGCTTCACCTGTTACTAATTGTGTGACCTTAGACCAATTAAAAACCCCCACCACGCCTCAGTTTCTTCATCTCTAAAGTAGAAACTGGTTGAATGAAGGGAAGCAAGAGGAAAAGGACAGGATGGGGGAAAGCACTAGAGCCTTCCTAATGGATCTACCCAAGTTTCCTTAGCAAGAACAGCTCCTTAGCACCCACAAGTGTTGAACTCCTTGGAGTGGTCCTTCATCTGTGGTCTCTTCTTTGCATTCTAACCATTCTGGTCAAATTCAAGGTTCAGTGTTTGGCTTCACTAATTATGAGGAAATGGAGATCAAGACCATAGTGAGACATCACTACACACCTGTCAGCATGGCTATTATAAAAAAGATAGAAATAATGAGTGTTGATGAGGATATGGAGGCAAGGAAACCGTTGTGAGCTGTTGGTAAGAATGTACTGGTGCAGCCACTGATGGAAAATAGTACGAAGATTCTTCAAAAAATTAAAAATAGAACTACTACAAGATCCAGCAATTTCGCTTCTGGATATATATCTGAAGGAAACAAAAACACTAACATGAAAAAATATACATGCCCCCACATTCATTGCAGCATTACTTACAATTGCCAAGACATGGAAATGACCTAAGTGTTCAGTAATAGACGAATGGATAAAGAAAATGTAAGACACACACACACACACACACACACACACACACACACACACAATATTCACTCATAAAAAAAGAAAATCCTGCCATTTGTGACAACGTGGGTGGGTGGACTTGAAGGCACTATGCTAATGAAATAAGTCAGACAGAGAAAGACAAATGTTGCCTGATCTTACTTTTATGTGGAATATTAAAAAAAAAAAAGGCAAAACAAAACCAAACTCCTAGGTTCAGAAAACAGACTGGTGGTTTCCAGGGACAGGGAGTCTAGGGTGAGCAAAATGGGTGAAGATGGTCAAAATGAACAGACTTTCAGATATATATATATATATATATATATATATATATATATATATATATAGTCTAACATTACACCTAAAGGAACCAGAGAAAGAAGAACAAACTCAAAGTTAGTAGGAGGAAGGAAATAATAAAGATGAGCATGAAAATAAAGGAAATAGATGCATTCTTAGATTAGTGAAACTAAGAGTTTATTACTTGAAAAGATAACCAAATTGGTAAAACTTTATCCAGACTCACCAAGAAAAAGAGAGAGCTTAATCAGAAGTGAAAGAGAATTTAAAACCAACACCACAGGAATCAAAGGATCATAAGAGATTACTGTGAACAACTTTACATTCAAATTGGACAACCTAGAATAAAATGGGTAAATTCCTAGAAATATACAATCTTCAAGACTGAATCAAGAAGAAAAAGAGAATCTTAACAGACCTATTAGTAGTAGTGAAATTGAATTATTAAACAAAAATATTTCAAAAAACAAAAACCCAGAATCAGATGCCTTCAATGGTGAATTCTGCCAAACATTTAAAGAATTAATACCTATCACTCTGAAACTATTCCAGTAAAGTTTTAGAAGGCCAGCATTACTCTGATACCAAAATCAAAGACACTACAAAAAAATTACAGGCCAATATCACTGATGAACATAGATGCAAAAATCCTAATGAAATACCAACAAACCAAATTGAACACTATATTAAAGGATCAATCATACATCATACAGGGATGACAGAATGGTTCGACATCCACAAATCAAGCAACGTGATACACACGTTAAGAAGTTGAAAGATCGGAGTTCCCGTCGTGGCGCAGTGGTTAACGAATCCGACTAGGAACCATGAGGTTGCGGGTTCGATCCCTGCCCTTGCTCAGTGGGTTAACGATCCGGCGTTGCCGTGAGCTGTGGTGTAGTTTGCAGACGCGGCTCGGATCCTGCGTTGCTGTGGCTGCGGCGCAGGCCAGTGGCCACAGCTCCGATTCGACCCCTAGC
>PVHT020000066.1:6823405-6911727 GCA_004024745.2 Catagonus wagneri | reverse complement strand
AAAAAAAAAAAAAAAAAAAAAGAAGAAGTTGAAAGATCAAAATTACATAATTATCTCAAGAGATGTAAAAAAAGCACTTGATGACATTCAACATCCATTTATAAAATTCTCAACAAAGTGGGTATAGAGGGAACATACCTTCACATAATAAAGGCTGTATATGACAACACACACCGGACATCATAGTCAATGGTGAAGAGCTGAAAGCTTTTCTTCTAAAATAAGAAATAAGATAAGAATGGCCACTCTTGTCACTATTATTCAATGTAGTATTGGAGGTCATAGATGTAGTCATTAGACAAGAAAAATAAATGTCTATAAACTGCAAGGGAAAGAGTAAAACTGTCACTAATTGCAGATGGCATGATATCATGTTTGGAAAACCCTAAAGGCTCCACTAAAAATGCTATTACAAATAATAAATGAATTAAATGAAGTTGCCAGATAGAAAATTAATATAAAAAATCTGTTGCTTTTCTTTACACTAATGGTAAACTATCAGAGAAATTAAGAAAGCAATCCTATTTAAAATTGCATCAAAAAGAATACCTAGGGCTAAATCTAATCAAAGAGGTGAAAGACCTCTACTGTGAAAACTATTATACTGATAGAAGAAATTAAAGGTGACACAAATGGAAAGATACACCATGCTTAATGACTGAAAAATTAATATTATTAAAATGTCAACACTACCTAAAGCAATCCGATCCAATGCGATCTCTATCAAATAGCAATGACATTTTTCACAAAATTATAACAAATAATTCTTTGATTTCTTCAGTGACCCATTGGTTGTTTAGTAGCATTATTGTTTAGCATCCATGTGTTTCTGTGTTTCTCATTTCCCTTCTTGCTGTTGATTTCTAGTCTCATACTACTGTGGTCAGAAAGGATGATAATATAATTTTAACCTCTTTTTTTTTTCTTTTTAGGGCCATACCTAGGGCATAGGAAAGTTCCCAGGCTAGGGGGTCGAATCAGAGCTGCAGCTCTTGGCCTTTCCCACAGCCTCAACAATGCGGGATCCAAGCCACATCTGCGACCTACACCACAGATTGCTACAACATTAGATCCTTAACCCACTAAGCAAGGCCAGGGATCAGACCCCATCCTCATGGACACTTTGTTGGGTTCTTAACCCACTGAGCCACAATGGGAACTCATGATTTTAATCTTCTTAAGTTTACTAAGACTCATTTTGTGGCATATCCTGGAGAATGTTCCATGTGCACTTGAAAAGAATGTGTAGTCTGCTGTTTTAGGATGGAATGTCCTATAGATATCTGTTAAGCCATCTGGTCTAATGTGTTAAGGCCAGTGACTCCTTTTTAAGTTTCTGTCTGATTAAAATATCCATTGATGTAAGGTATTAAGTCCCCTACTATTACTGTTACTATTTCTCCTTTTATGTCTCAATATTTACATATTTAGGTGCTTCTTTATTTGGGCACATGGATATTTATATGTTACATTCTCTTGTTAGATGGATCCTTTTATCATTATATACTGCTCCTCATTGTTTCTTATTACAGTCTTTGTTTTAAAGTCTGTTTTGTCTGATGTAAGTATTGCTACTCCAACTCTTTTTCTTTCCATTTGTATGGAATATCTTTTTCCATCCCTTCACTTTCGGTCTATGAGTGTCTTTATTATTTTGTCAATTTTTTAAAAAATTTATGGCTGAACCCATGACATATGGAAATTCCCAGGCCAAGAATCAAATATGAGCCACAGCTGCAACCTATGCCACAGCTGCAGCAATGCCATGTCCTTTAACCCACTGCACTAAGCCAGGGACAGAACCTGCACCCCTGCAGCAACCCAAGCCACTGCAGTCAGATTTTTAACCCATTGCGCCACAGCCAGAACTCCAGCCTGTTTCTTTAGATCTGAATTGAGGAGTGTTTTTAGAATATATCTTCTTTGCTTATCTCCATTCAGCCATCTTATGTCTTTTGAGTGGAGCATTTAGTTCATTTACATTTAATAACTGATAGGTGTGTACTTACTGCCATTTTGTTAATTGTTTTATGATGGTTTTTGTAGTTCTTCTGTGTTCCCTTCTTCTCTTGCTCTCTTCCCTTTTGATCTGATGCCTATCTTTAGTGTTATGTTTGTAGTCCTTTCTCTTTATGTTTTGTGTATCTATTATAGGTTTTCAATGTGTGGTTACCATGGAGTTCATATAATGACCTATGTATAAAGCTATTTTAAGTTGATGATCCTACGTTTGAATGAATTCAAATAGCCCTATATTTTTTACTACCTCCATCTTACTCTTTATCTTTGACATCATATTTTAAATTTAAAATTTTTGCATATCCCTTAAGCACTTATTGTAGATATAGGTGATTTAATACTTTTGTTTCTTAACCTTACTTCATTTAGTATGATAATCTCTAGGTCCATCCGTGTTGCTGCAAATAGCACTACTTTATTCTTTTTAATGGCTAAGTAGTATTCCATTGTGCGTGTGTGTGTGTGTGTGTGTGTGTGTGTGTGTGTGTGTGTCACATCTTTATCCACTCATCTGTTGATGGACATTTTAGTTGCTTCCATGTCTTGGTTACTGTAAACAGTGCTGCTATGAACATTGGGGTTCGTCTATCCTTTTGAATTAGTTTTCTTCAGATATGTGTCCAGGAGTGTGATTACTGGATCATATGGTAACTCTATTTTTAGTTTCTTAAGGAGCCTCCATAGTGTTCTCCATAGTGGCTGTACCAATTTACATTCCCATCAATAGTGTAGGAGGGTTTCCTTTTCGCTATACCCTCTGCAGCACTTATAGACTTTTGATGACGGCCATTCTGACCAGTGTGAGGTGGCATCTTATTCCAGTTTTTATTTTCATTTCTTTAATAAATAGTGATGTTGAGCATCTTTCCACCTGCCTGTTGCCCATCTGTATGTCTAAATATAGGCAGCTTTTTATAGTACAGTGCTTCTCAGAGCCTTTAATCAATTAGCATACTTTGTGAGAATTGAGAGGAAAGAAATATGGTTATAGCTTTTCTAAACTAAGTTTAGACCAATTATTTGGGAGATATTTGTCTTGTCACATTATCACATATTGTATTTCATAGAACAAAGTTTAGGAAAACTTTATCTAGTTGAAGGTTTGGGAATATGAGGTTTCCATGCATGAAGCTATCTCTCTAACAGATCACAAGCTCTGTAAGCATACATTTATACCACGGTGAAGGACTCTTTATATCAGTAATAATGATGACAACAATAACAGTTGCTAACATTTACTCAGTTATTATTCTACAAATATCAGTCGTGCTTTTGTCATGTGGGAAGCACTGTGCCAAGAACTAGGGATACAACTGGGAAGAAGCCAGACAAGAGAACTTAGAGCCCAGGAAAAAGACAATGTTAAAACTCATTTTGAATGAAGGGAGCTAGCAGGGGCTGTGAGTGGACATGAACCACACCTCCTCAGCCCTCTCCTCCATTCTTCTCTTTATCCATGTCAGCTGCTGAGCTCCTTTGGGGGGATGGTCGTGGTTAACTTGGATGAGGCAGAGGTCAATCTCACAACTGCCACAGGGAAGCAAGCCCCTGTCATTTAACCACCAAGAATTAGGCAAAATGAGAGGACAGAGAAATTTCTACTAAATGAAAGATCAAGACAAAACCTCAGAAAAAGAACAAAACAAAATGGATTTAAGTAAGCTACTGAACTTCAACAAAGAGTTAGAAAACATAAAAAAAGAATCGATTAGAGCTAAAGAATGCAATAACTGAAAAGGGAGAGGGATAAATTAAGAATTCGGGATTAATAGATATACACTATTATATATAAAATAAATAAGTAACAAGTGCCTACTGTATAGCACAGGGAAATATATTCTCTGTCTTGAAACAACCTATACTGGAAAAGACTCTAAAAAAAATAACCTAACATGGAAAAGAACCTGAAAAGTGATTCAGTTGTGCATAGGCATATATTTATTGACGTGTGTGTGTGTTAACTGAATCACTTTTTTGGACACCAGAAACATTGTAAATCAACTATAATTTTCAAAAATATGCCTGTCTTTAACTGATTGCCTATGGACCCATGTTCTCATAAAACACCCACAGATAGCCCTTGCTATGTAATTATTTGGAAACTGCTGGATTATACCATGAGCTTTTTGAAGGCAGGAGCCATTTCTTGTAAATATTGGCTTTACCAAGCAATGTCGTACACAGAAACATCGGTCAGTAGGTGCACATTGATAAACTGCTCTAGCAGTTCTCTCCGTTATTTTTTTTCTTATTTTCCTTAGGTTTATTTCCAAAAGAGCAAAGGCTTAATTGCAGCTTAATGTAATTGCCTATAAATCATAATGAATTTATTTCCCTCTTTGCCAAGATTAAACCATGGCAATTTGTAATGATTTATTTACAAGTATAATGGAATCACAGGATCGATTCTAATTCGAGTTCTGTCACTCTCTAGCTGTATGGCCTCAAGCAAGTTACTAATTTTTAGATGGTCTAAGAGCCCTTGATTTCTACCTGTCAAACCTCATTTTTTCATAGTCTTCTACATGTACAAAAAATGGCATCACCATCAGCTTTTTTGCTGAAACCAGAAATGTAGGTACAATTTTGGACTCTTTACTCATATTCCAATCCAATCCACTAACAATTCTTATTGATCCTATGACTGAAATACATTATACCTCAAGGTTATCCTGTTCTCCTATATCCACTGTCACTTGGATGGGACCATCAACCATTATCTCTTACCATAACACATAATCACCTCAATGGATACTTGCTACTTTTTTTGTTCCCTGTGCCTATAACCACAATGTCAGCCAGAGTGATCTTAGAATGTAAATGGTATTCTTCTGCTTAAAAGTCCTTCAACCTTTCCATTGCATTCAGAAAACAGTACAAACTCCTTATCGTGGTCTGTGTATCTTTGGTAACCTTTTGCTTCTACTTGTCCTGTCTTCCCTTGCTTCCTGCAACCCTGTTATATAAGTTGCCTTTTGTTTTTCTGGATATTCTAAGCATCTTTCACCTCAGAACATTTACACACACTAGTTCCTCTACCTGCAAAAGCGGTTAGTCCACTTAACATGCATGGCTCTTCCTTATACCTTCAGTTTCAGCTTCAGTGTTACCCAGCAACCAGCCCAACACCCATCACCTATTCATGGTCAATCACTTCTCTACTTTTTCTCTGTTTCTTGTTCATTTCCTTTAGAGGAGCACTTGTCACAACTTGGCATTGTTCTCTGTGGGTTTCTTTTATGTATTTTTCCCCAGTGGAGAGAAGGGCTTGAGGTTTCAAGTCAGAAAGACCTAGATACTGACAACTCCACTTATCCCTTAACATTTCTGGTTAAATATTTCTTCCCTCTTCCCTCAAAAACAAAAACTACACTGGCATCTTGGTTGCTCTACTCCATGCCCCACAGCATCTGATTGTCATATTCTAGCATTTGTCACTACAGGCAATGATCTGCATACCCATCTTCTTTTTCTACTGGACTCCTGGGACCATTTCTGCCATGCTCACTTTTATCATTTCATCATCCCCTAACCCTGTGACTATACTGGAAAGCCTACAAAGTCATATGCTGCCTTGAAAACTTTGAGCCTCACAGTGCCCCAGAGGCTTAACTGTGAGTTCCACTGCTTTCTGCTTCCCACCCAGCAGAAAAGATCTCTCTCTTATCAGCAGAATCTGCTGCACACCACCCTGTCCTCAGCGTAATGGGCTTCAGTTTCCTGACAGCCACAGAATTATTTGCACCTTCCAAACACATTCTCCCACAGGAACTAGGAGTCACATCATGCCCCCTCCCCCACCTTTTTAACTATAATACATGTCCGTTCAGTCCGTGGGGTTCACTTTGCTCCCCCAGGAGCATCCTGCACCCTCCATGTGATTCTGCATGGGGACAATGCCCTTCTTCCCTGGGTTGTGGGTTTCCCTATCCAATAAACGACAGTAGATCTCAGCTTCCAGTATCAGCTGCCATATGTTTGGATTCCCTCCAAACTCTAGAGTGAGATTCCCTCCCTCACTGATGAGGTGAAGAAGAGGCAATAAAACACCCATGCTACACACATACACACACACCCTGAGTGAGTATGATCACGCCCTAAACAAAATAGGCAATACACTTTTCTCAGTCTCAAATGGGCATCAAAATATATTTTGAAGTTATAAAAAATCTTGACTCTGGGCCCCACTCCAGGTCCACTGAATGAGAAAAATAGGAGTGAGGCACAAATACATACATTTTTGTAAAGTGCCCTTACTGAATCAGGTGGCGTTCCAAGATCGAGTGCCACTGTGGTGGTTGTGCAGTAGCCACCTGCTGACTCTGACTGATGGGACAGTCATGTCCTTTCTGGTGATACTGCTCGAAGGACAACCTTATCATTCTGGAGGGAGTGTATGACAGAGACACCTTCCCAGGGATGACAAACACTTAGCAACAGCTTTCAAAACCCTCCTGAGCCCTTGGCCGACACGGCAGATTGATCATGGCACTAGTCCTGCAGGGCCAGGGCTCCAGCTCGGAAACCTTACCAGCTCCCAGCATTTGATGAATGCTATCATGAGAGATGAAGCCTATATTTTTTTCTCCTGCCCAGCCATCCTCGATTTGTGCTCTGTGATGACAGGAACTCTGCTGCCTGTGACAATGCCTGCAGGCCTCACCTCTGCAATTCCATTCCTGGTGCCAGGGCCTCGCACCCGAGTAGAAGCCTTTTCTCAGCTTGTATCGCTAGCCTGTCACAAAGCCAACTCTCCAGGGGATTTTTTAATTGTCTCAGGCCATTGGCCAAACCACTTCTTTACTCTTAATGCCCTCTTTTATGGGGTCTTAACATGGCATACTACCTTTATATTTCTCTGTGCTGGTTCAAATCTTTGAGTTAGATCCTTGTGGAAATAAGCAAATATAATAGAATTATCTGGTGTGGTAGTGAGAATTCAAGATTTGGAATTAAGATGGCATTTGGTGACTCATCCTTGTTGAGCTGTGTGACTAGAGGCAAATTATCTCTGTGCGTCAATATTCTCATTTGCCAAGTGAAAATAACAATAATATCTGTCCTTCCACCATTATGTGCTGTTACATATTAATGTAACATATGGTGTTATAAGGTAGCATAAGTGAACATTTGAAAAGTTAGAACTCCAAGGTGTTTAATAGAAGCATGTGGCTATTTCTTGCCTCTGCAAGAAAAATCTCTTTTCTCCAGGGTGGCTGAATAAATAGGGCAGCTTTTCCAGGGAAGCAGTCATAGCACACATTCCATTATGCGAATGTACATTCAATTAGAATGTAAAATGCCAGCCATCAGTCTAGAGGTGTTAATGAGCTGCCACATAGAAGTACCTGGGAAACAAGTTAAGTGTGCGTGCATAAAGCATCAGAATTACCAACTCTCTACCCGATTCAAAGTTGAGCTGCTCAGATCCTCATCCTCTGTTTCTCCTTCATCAGTTTAAAGCTCCAGTAATGCACTGGGTCCATATGAGAAGGCCAGTAACTTGCTACTATCCCTGCCTGGACCATCTCCCTCCAGACTCTAGCTAAGCGAAGGGAGAGAAAGAAATATGTCCTGGGCTTGGCAGTGGGATGGGTGGCAAAGAAGGCAGGATGCCAACCTTTCACTCTCACCAGAAAACATGCCTTAAAAACTTCCTAATTGGGAATCTTTGTTGTGATACAGGATAAAGTTTTGCAAAAAAGAGAGAATGCTCTTTGGGATATTATCAACAACATTCAAAGAGTTAAAATAACAAGAATGAATCATAAAACAATAAAATTAGAAAACGGATGATGTTATATAGAATATCTCCTATGTGCCAGCATGTGCCAACTACTACGTCTATTTAGTCTCTCTTCTAAATTTAATTTCAAATGAACATATGTATATAACTTTAAAAGTTAATTATTTCTACAGAGTTTATTAAAGGTAAATTAGCCAGGCTGCCGTACTCACCACACTTGAACAAATCATTTATACTACCTAGAGACTACTTCTGTGAACCCTTTTAGCACCTTCTTTCTTATTTATCTCTGCATTTCTCAACAACATGAGTTTATGACCACTTCTTCATTTTAGGTTTTATGTCTTCACTTCTTACCGTGGAAGATAAGGATTAAATTCTTGTATTCTTCCTGGAACGAACACACACACACACACACACACACACATACACACACACACATACACATCTCCCACAAACCTCCCTTCCACCATCCTCTGAAAATATTATCATAATATCTGGTGGCATCAAAATGATCAGGTAAATTCTATTCAGAGTTGAGCCATAAAGTATACACTTTTCTTGCATACTTTTTTTGGGGGGGTGGAGGGTGGTATCTGCCAGATCTTCTTTTGAACTTTTTACTTAAGGACTATATTTTTAGATTTCCAAAAGCTCTGTTGTTATGAATACACCTAATAATATAAACCTATTCTTATATTGTGGCTGCAATAGAATTTCCCTTCTATAAGAGGATATTAACAATAGTTACTTTTCTTTTTTAAGCTCCTTGTCCCTCCATTGTTTCTCTTCTACAAATTCCCTTTTTATTGCTGTTTGTCAGTGTCTTCAATATTTAGGTTACACTCTTTCTTCAAGGGTCTTCAGCCAACTCTGAGCTGTCAGCACACATTTAAGAGCAGGACACTAAAAAAGCAACTTGGAGGCCTGAAGGGACATGAGCAGGGCTAGTGGGTAAGTGGGCTTCATCATAGCTGGGTCAGATGAGGCTGAGGGATCAGGGGAAAGCCACATGGGTTCAATCTACCGTTGTCAAGCAGAAGAGAGAAAACCTCAGCAACATCAGTATCCACATGTCTTTTCTCATGGGATGGGAACTCAAAGAAGACTCTTCTAGTCTCCACCCTGAGAAACCACAAGCCTGACTGCCAGTCTTTTGAGCACCTAGTGGGGAAGGGGGCATGCGGTCTTGGAATTCAGTACGTGGATTTTCATAAAAAAATCCACTGTTTTCAGTACATTATCCCTCCCAGTCATCTAGATGTCACCAAATCCAAGTCTCTTTGGTTCACTCTCTCCCGAGAGTCAATTTCTGTCTTCTGCTTCTAGGGGAGGGGCAGCTGTCAGCTTAGATAAGTTAGAGAAGGGGTCTAAGGTCTAACTGTGTTGTAAACAGATTTTCAACCAGTCTTCTGGTTTTTCAACCACTCACCCCCATCACTGACAAACACACATATTGACCCCTGGTGATGGCAATTCTCAAGTCACCCTGCAACTCTATGTGCCCGTCAGCTTGCTTCTGCATTCTCCCATGGACAGGTTCAATGCTATAGATCATCTGCTAATTCAATTTCCCTTAATTCTTTCATTTTCCAGCTTCCAAGCTTTTGTTGCTTTCTTTTCCTCTCCTGTTTTCTTTATGCCTTTAAAAGAAAATTATCTTATTACCCTCATTATCTTTTTAATGGGGTTGAGGGATCAGGGAAAAGTCACAAGGGTTCAATCTACCATTGTCAACAGGAAGAGAGAAAACCTCACCCCCAAAAGATGGAGAAAACAGGGACATGAATATCTTAAGATGACGCTGCGCAGGATTCAGAGCCAAACACAGAACTTAGGTTTCTTAAATCATCTTTTTCTTAAATGCAATTCCACTAAAGAGTTCTAGTATCCAAATTTATTAATAAGAAATAATAGGAAGAATCAATATTTTTAACTACCTAATATGACCACATGTCTAAATCTGTTAGGGCTGCCATAATAAAATACCACTACCTATGGGGCTTAAACCACAGACATTTTCTCACAGTTCTGGAGAACTAGGAGTCCAAAATCAAGGCATTGGCAAGCTCAGTTTCTCCTGAGGACTCTCTACCTGCCTTGCAGATGGCCGCCTTCTAGCCGTATCCTCACATGGCCTTGCCTCTGTGTACGTGCATCCTGGTGTCTTTCTTCCTTTTTATAAGGACACCAGTCATTTAGGATTAGGGTCCCACCTATATGAACTTCTTTAATCTGAATCCCCCTTTAAAGACCCCATCTCTGAAAACAGTCACGTTCTGAGGAAGGGACTTACGGCTTCAACATATGACTTTGGAGGGGACACAATTCTGTCCATAATACCAGACCTTGCTGTGATAACTTCATCTCTGTTCCTTTACTTATTCCTCACAAGGGTTAACTACTATTATTGTTATTATATATTGAAGAAAATGCTGTTCAGAGAACTTAAGTAACTAATGCTAAGGCTCTGAATGTAGCTAAAAGGGGCTTGTATTAATTTTCTGTGGCTGATATAACAAACTATCATAAACTTGGTGACTTAAGACTACACAGTTTTTTAATTTAATTTTTTTATTTTTGCTTTTTAGGGCCTCACCTGCAGGATATGGGAGTTCCCAGGATAGGGGTCCAGTCAGAGCTACAGCTGCCAGCCTATGCCACAGCCACAGCATCACCAGATCTGAGCCGTATCTGTGACCTACATCACAGCTCCTGGCAACACCAGATCCTTAACCCACTGAGTGAGGCTGGGGATTGAACCCTCGTCCTCATGGATCCTAGTTGGGTTTGTAAATGACTGAGCTACAACTGGAACTCCCAGGTTTACTATTTTATTTATTTTATTTTAATTTTTTTTTTGTCTTTTTAGGGTCACACCCACGGCAGATGGAGGCTCCCAGACTAGGGGTCAAATCAGATACCACAGCCACAACAACGCCAGATCTGAGCTGCATCTGCAGCCTACACCACAGCTCACGGCAATGCCAGATCCTTAACCCAATCAGCAAGGCCAGGGTTTGAACCCTCGTCCTCATGGATACTAGTGGGGTTGGTTAATCGCTGAGCCACAGCAGGAACTCTCCAGGCTTATTATTTTAAACTACAGTTGTGTAGTTCAGAAGTTTTGAAATGGGTCTCCCTGGGCTGAAGTCAAGGTGTAAGCATGCTACACCTTTTTTAGAGGCTCTAGGAGAGGATGTTTCCTCACCCTTTCCAGCTTCGAGAGGCTGCCTGAATGTCTTAAATCATGTACGCTTCCTCTTTCCTCCTTCTACAAGCATAACCAGTGGGCCAAACTCTTCTCACAATGCATCACTTTGAATTTTTTGTCTTAAACATTGAAGAACTTTTGGAGTTCCCTGGTGACCTAGTGGTTGAGGATTCAGCATTATACTGCTGTGGCGGTTTGATCCCTAGTCTGGGAACTTCCACATGCCAGGGGCATGCCTCCCACTGCCCCCCCCCCACCAAAAGAAACTGAAGGACACTTGCGATCATAATGGCCTACCCAGAAATGCAAGATAACTCCCTATCTTAAGGTCAGTGGATTAGCTTTTTTTACTTTCCCTTTGCCATGTAAGGTTATCATCCTATGCTGGTGCTAAATTATACTTCACTCTTTTTTTTTCAGTTTTTTCAATTTTATTGAAGTATTGTTGATTTGCAATTAAATTACACTTCACTTTAAATACTGGAAGGCAGTTTGGCCAAATGGAAGGAGGATTGAAATCAGAGCTGGGATACGCATGCCCTATTTTTGACTGTACCAATCTGTAGTTAAATTTATCTTTGTCAAGATATATTGTGTATGCTCTGCAACTTTTTGTGTTGTGTTCTAGCTCCCCGGGGCAGTGGTTCTCTATCAAAGTGATGTTGCGGTGTCTAGAGACATCTTTGCTTGTCACACAGTAGGAAGAGGTGCTACTGCTGTCTAGTGGGTAGCAGGCAAGGCTACTGCTAAACACTGGGATGCACTGGACAGTCCCCACAACCATAAATTATCTGGCCCCAAATGCTAATAGTGCTGAGGTTGAAAAACTCTGCCTGCTGGGGGTAAAACAGATTGCAGAGCTGCAAGAGAGGAAGATGGACAGTGGGTTAAGAGGGAATGGCCATGGTCCACATAGAGATGATGGTGTTTCAGACTAACCTAACAGTGATGGAAACAGGGAAGTGGTGGGATTTAAGATCTATTTTGGAGATAAAAGTGATAGGGCTTTGAGATGAATTGCAGGTGGGAAGTGAGAATGGTGTCAAGGATGACTGACAAGTTGACAGTAATGACCTTCTGCATCAATGGAGATACAGTTACTGAAATGGAGATTTCAAGAGGAATAATAACAGGTCATACTTAAACAGATTTCATTTTACATCCGTTTCACCCTGAGTATATAGACTTATTCAATCCTCACAATAAGACAGTGAGGCATACAGTATTAACACTTCCTTTTATCCATAAAAATGGGGAGGTAAGAAGGTCAAATAATTTGCCCAAGATCACCCAACCAGTAATAAGTGAATTTTGAATGTATAATTTTCAATTCCGGAGTCTGGGCTCTTAACCGCTGAACAATACCACCTTTCAGAAGAGCAGATCTGAGGAGAAATGTTTTTCCATATCTTCATGTCCTTCACCCCTAAGATCAGAGTACATGCTTGATGACTTCCCTGAAGATATACTCAACTCCCTTTTCTTATGATACTTCCATTGTATTCACAGGGCATCTGTCCCCAATCCCCCAGCTTGCATCAATCAACTGCATGCTTTCTTTGCTCTTGGACCCAAGGTGTTGGACACTGCTGGAGAAGTCCACAATACTTGGGCAATTGCTGTACTTACAGTCATGGTACCATGGTCCACAGAACCCTCAACAGCAAGTCATCCCTGTGTTTCTGGAATGAACTTTTTATTTTACACTCTGCTCAAGTCCACCTGCTTACCCTGAACACTCAAGCGATAACCCTGGGCCTTGTTTCCCCAAGCACTAGGTTGATACCCCTGGACACCCCCTACCTATGGACTGATCCATATTTCCACCTATCCTAGCCTCTTTCATTCCCAGATTCATGGAAAATACATCCTTCTTCCCAACAAGGTTAATCTACTCCCCATCTTGTGCTCAGGATTTGGCTTTCTCAGGGACTTCCTTCAGGGGTCATTCCAACATTTTCTCAAATTTTGCACTGCTCTGACTTGTTCTGTACCTTCCCACCGTTTAAAGGTGCTCCATGTTATGTTAAATACGCACTGAGTGCCATTCTCATTACAACTCTTGCTTAGTTGGTATCGTATGTAGGAGAAAAATGTCTAGGGCCCTATGGTAAATTGAATCCACAAAATTTCAGTTCTTTGGGGTACAAGGCAATTTTAAACTGTATCTTTACGATCATCTCTGCCATAATTAAAAGTTGCTGATTTCTTGTCCAATGCCAGAACACTTATTCAAGTCAAATCTTTTAGAAAACATCCAATATTTCTTTCTCAGAAAGAATACATTTCATAACCATAAGCAGGAAAAAGCCAGAGCCACACTTGCCTTTGAGCTTTGATCTAATGCTGCTGTTGTGTCTTCACGCCCACCCCCAGCTCCCACCCACATCTAGTCAAAGGCACGTGTACAGGAGGTGAGATGCAGAGGAAGAACAGACTAATTCCATCTGTAAGGTGAGCGATGGAGGGAGAGGGCCAAGATAATGATTCTTATAGAGCACACATCTGTTCCTTCATTTGCTTAGTCATTCAAAAAGTGTTATTGAATTTCTGCGATGAGTCAGGCACCAAGGCAAACAAAAGCTAAATCTGTTTTGAATACCTGGCGGGGATGAATGTCTCTAACAATAGTCATAAAAATACAGGTCCCCAATACCTGAGTCACAGTCCTGAAGTACAAAGAACTCTAAAACAGAAATATTTCTCAGAAGTTTGCAACAGTTGTTTGACAGCAAACCTGACAAGACTGATCTGAAGCCATTTTTAGGCTTTCTTCCAATTACTTAAACTTATGCCATGTATTCAGATCTATCAGTGGAGAATATTAATATGTTTAATTTATAACGTGCTGCCTCAGACTTGATTGGGGGTATTATGAATGTGAAAATTCTCAATTCTGAAACGCTTCTGGCTACAAGAGTTTCTACATAGAGATTACATGCCTGTATAAAAAGAGGGGCAGGTATGGAAACAAAATATTGAGTACCTCTCTGAGTACCAACTACCATGCGAATCACTTTACAGGCATCTCTTATTAAAATCTCAGGACAGCTCATGGAGGTAGGCATTGCAATCCCCCTTTTACAGAAGATCAGGATCCTGGGCCTCCACTAGGTTAATTGACTTGCAAGAGGAAGGGGTCAGCCAGGATTCAAGCTCTTATCTATGGATATATGCCTGCTGATTATGTATCAAACCACCCAGGAGTGGCCGAGAGTTAAAATTTGTGCCTGAGCCTGGTTGGTCACTAATTCATACTGTGTCATAAAAGGCACCTGAGAAAAGAGCCATAAAGCCATACAGGCTTCTATGTTTAAAACAAACAAACAAACAAAAGTCCTAAAGGGACACACGGAGGAGGCAGACAGGCATATTGCTTCAGGGGTTTAGGGACTACATTCTAGAGGAGGTGGAATCTAAGCTGATATTAAAGAGTCGGCAATCATTTCTCTGGTAAGCTGGTGTTTAGTCTTCTCTGCTTGACAGAAAACAGACTCCTAGAATGGATCTGGCATCTGTTTTTGTGTGAGCTTTCCCAGGGGATCCTTCTCTATTGTGCTCCATGAGCAAAGGCTGAGCCGGGGCTCATGGCTATGCAGAGGCGGGTTCCTTTTGGGGTCAGGAGTGGGCCTCTGGGCTTAGGCCTGTGTGTCAGGGCCAGTGACACAGAATTTGAAGCTCAGTATCTGGGCCACCTGCCAAAAAGGTGATCCTGGAGATCTCATATAGTAGGTTTGATTTGAGCAAGAAGCTTGTTTTTTTCCTGAGCTATTATACATCAAACTCCTTTCACATGTCTTGGAAACAATGAAAAGGTTTTGTCTTGGTTTTGGGGGGCTTATAAGGGCCTAGCTTCCTACGGGACTTCCAGCACACTGTTCTTTGCCTCTCTGGGGCATGGAAAGAGCTTCCATCACAAGTTTCTCTGGGGGCCCATCAGTTCTTTCACAGGGAAGAAGCCTGAAAAATGTGAAGGTTTGGCTCATAATCTGGCCTGGCAGAAGGCTGTCAGCACATCTGTGTTGGGGTGGAGGGGGTGGGGCTAAGAGAAAAAGGTTGTCTTCCCACCTGGTCTTCGGTGTTTAATGAGAAAGGGGACAAACAGAAAAATGACAAGCAAGTAGGACTCAGTCAATAGTCACAGCCGATTACAGAAAGATGGGATTCCAGCGGTACAGTGCTATATCAGGCGGTCCCAACCAGGGCTGAACAGGCTGAAGTAGGGGCTGCAGGATTATTCTTGATGGACCATGGGTGGATATATCATCATGTTTGTTTTTGTTTTTTTTTTTAATTTATTTGTTTATTTAATACTGATTTTTATTTTTTCCATTATACCTAATTTACAGCTGTCAGTTTTCTACTGTACAGCAAGGTGACCCAGGTACACATGCATGTATCCATTCTTTTTTCTCACATTATTATGTTCCAATGAGGATGAGGACCATTCATCATTAAGTTCCCTCCTAAACCTACAATTCTTTGTCTATAATTCCTTTTTTTAATTTCACACTTAAAATATTTAAGGTATAAAGCCAAGGCAGGATATATTCAGATAACAGACACTATGACACAATTTTAATTCTCAGTCACTCCTGAGTGGTTTGACACTTATATCAGCACACATATATCAACACATAAGAGTTTGAACCCTGGCCAAGCCTCTTCCTTATGAAAGCTATTGAACCTTGTGGAGGACCAGAATTCTGATCTGGAAAATGGGGATCGCAATGCCTTTGTCCCTGAGCTGCCTCGAGGCTTAAGTGATTTCCATATACACACACACACACATATATGAGATGTATACTATATATAGTATACATTTTTTAAAGTGGAAGGAGGCAGAGAGAGGCAGCTGGGGAGAGGATTTCATCAGAGGATCGCCAAGTATTGTGCTGTGACAGGAGAACCTGAATGTGAAGGGTTAAAGCGAGATACAAGCCCTGTACTGAGCTGACCACTCTGAGCAGCAGCGCTAACCTCTAATGAATTTAATAAGCCCACTCTGTGACGGCAGGTGCATCTGCCAGGCTGGGGCAGAGTTAGCATTAGGTTTTGGCTGCCAGCCTAGGGATAATTATCACCTAGCCAATGAGAGATGGGCTCACGGTGTGCACCTGTAATGGAAAAAGCACTAGGCTGTCTAGTTTCAGAGCTGACATGGAGTGCAGCCTCATTCCACCTCTGGCTTCTCCTGTTCTCACTCCAGGTCTCCTGTGTCCAGCAGTAAATGCTGGTTAATAACAACATCTCAGAGACAACATGGTGCCTTTGTGGCTCAGCACTCTTTCTTTGGGTCTGAGGCTTTGTCGGTGTACCATACTCTTTCACAATTGGGGGTAGGGTGGATGGGATATCAAATTGGAGGGTGACCCTGAAAGCATGAAAGTGTGTATTACTACATTTAAATCTTTCATTTAAAAGTCATAAAATTATGTAGATAACAGCATGCTAATTTAACTGCAGGTCTGAGTAATGTTTTTGATCTCAAAAGCAGCCTGAGTACAAAGAAGATTTTAAGATGCATCTACTGTTTCCAAAACATATCCCCTCCATGTACCAGGGCAGTGCTAGAAGCAGGGGTTGTCAAATTGGGCTGGATTTGCCCTCTTCCCTCAAGGTGTTTATAGTGTTAAGGGGAAACAGACATTTTAAGAGATAATTATAATACAATATAATACAATGTGGTGGATCCATTGATAGGTAGGAACAAAGGGTGTTGGAAACACATGGAAAAAATAGTTAATGGATTTAGTGATGTGTGTATGAGAGAGAGAGAGTGTGTGTGTGTGTGTGTGTGTGTGTGTGTGTGTGTGTGTGTGTGTGTGTGTATAACATGCAAGCCTTCCCACAGTGAAGTTAAAGATGCACCTAAAACTCGAAGGATAAGTACACACCACTAGATGACAAGTGTGGGAATGAAATTCTATGAAGGTGCAGAAATGCCAAGCCATAAGATAGACATTGTGGTGGTATATACAGAGGAGAAGTTCATTCATTTGGCAAATGGTTATTCATTACTGTCATGTACCAGCAGCTATGGGAAGACTGCTTCCCAGGAGTAAGAGGCATGAAGACATGGTCCTAGTTCAAAAGATACGTGCACCCCAATATTCATAGTAGCATTATTTATAATAGCCAAGATATCGAAAACAACCATAGTGTCCATCAACAACAGATGAATGGATAAAGAAGATGTGAAGATGTGATTGATGTGTGTGTGTGTGTGTGTTAAAAAAGAATGAAATTTTGTATTTGCAGCAACATGGATAAACTTGGAGGGCATTATACTAAGTGAAATAAGTCAGACAGAGAAAGAAAAATACTGTATGATATCACATTTGTGAAATCTAAAAAATACAACAAACTAGTGAATATAACCAAAAAAAGCAGCAAACTCATGAATATAGAGAACAAACCAGTGGTTACTGCTGAGGGGGTGCAATATAGGGGCTGGGAAGTGGGAGATACAAACTGCTGGGTGTAAGATAGGCTCAAGGATGTACTGTACAACATGGGGAATATAGTCAATATTTTACAATAACTATAAATAGAAAGTAACATTTCAAAATTATATAAAAACTTTTTTAAAAAAGGAACATAGTCCTAGCCTTGATAGATTCTACATTTTGATTAAAATAAATAAACACATTTTTTTGAAATGCAAATTGTGTCAGGTAGACAAACAGATAATGTGGAAATAAATCAATGCCACGAAAGAAACTTAAAAAGAGCTGAGAGATCCTGCTGTATAGCACAGAGAACTATGTCCAAACACTTGAGATAGATAGAACATGATGAAAGACAGGATGAGAAAGAGAGTGTGTATAGATATATGACTGGGTTACTTTGTTGTACAGTAGGAGATGACAGAACATCATAAATCAACTATAATTAAAAAAAATTTTTTTAAGAGCTGAGACAGAATAATGGGGAGACACATGGGCAGGATGTCAGCTCCTAAAGTAGGTGATGTTCAAGTGGGGACCAGAAAGGCAAGGAGGAGTCCACCATAAGAGCAGTCAGAGCACATCCAGGCAAAAAGTATGGTGTGAATGAGGGCCCAGGGAGCAAAGACTGCTATGACCAAGGCAATGCATGAGGTCACAAGAGAAGAGCAGAGTGGCACCGAAGAGGTTGCAGGGAAGAACTCCACGTCTTCCTACCACCTACCCACCTCCTGAACTCATCTCTCCCGGTGCTCAACTCTTTTCCACTGGTGTCCCACACACTTCCCAAAAAACCAGAGTCCAATCCGGCCCCATTGCCCTCTCTGGACCTCGCTTTCCACTACTGTCCTCCTTGCTTGTTGCCCTTCGGGCACACTGTCCCTCTTGCTTTTGCTTGACCTCTCCAACCAAGCGTGTTCCCAAATCAGGCACTGGGACTGCTCCTCCTCCTGCTGGGATCACTCTGCCTGCCCCCACCGTGCCATCACCAAGATTTAGTCCCTCAATTCATTCTCATCTCTCCTCAAATGTCATCTCATCAGAGAGGTCTGACCTGACCGCCCCAGCTAGAGTAGGCACACCCTGTCCCGTCCCCTGACATCGTCTCCTCGCTCTGCTTTGTTTTCTGTAACACTTTATTCTCACCACTAGGTATCTTAGTATATATTTCCTTGTTTATCTGTTCATTTGCATAATCTCATGAAGATAGATTTCGTAAACTATATGTGTTAGATCGGGATTGGTTTCCTGAGTGTGTGACCTGTGCTTGGTTTAAGTCCCTAATGCTGCCGCCTAGAAATTCTTTATAAATATCTTTGAACTTGTGTGCAATACATATAATCCAATGTTACAATGGGGTATGTGCAGAGCATAAGCAGAGGGGAAATTCTGGACAATAGCACACACATGCAGTGGTGGTCCAGCAGTGACGCCCACGTGCACCCTTGGCCTGGCCATTTGATGTGCACACACACACCATGAGGCTCTTCAGGGTGCTTTGGGGCCTTGAGAGAGTGGCTAGGGCCAGGATGAGGCTCCAGTCACTGAGAGTGACAGTGCCAGCAGCAGCAAAAGCAGCAGAAGCCAAGGATGAAGGAGAGAAGAGAGATTCCACACATGGGGGAGCAACTCCAGGGCCCCTGGTAGGAGGCTGGCCTTCCCATGGGTTCTGGAGCTTGCCCTTAAGGCTTTGCACAAATATTAACTTTCCATTCTAAGTGCTGGACAGAAATTGCTTGTGCTCAGACAGTAAACTCTGGCAGCAAATAATGACAAAATAAAAGCAACATACATTGAAATTACAGTAAAGCATATGGGGAGTTATTATAATTCTTCAGAGTTTGGGATCCCTGATTTTTTGAAACCTGCTGCAATATTACAAAGTAAATAGTCACAAGCTTAGAAATAGAAATTAAATGTAGAGACATTACATTCAAGAGGAAAGGACACCATTTTCACATAAAGCTTCATTTGAACCAATTATTAACAAGGAATATGATTTTTAAATGAATGTTTCCTTCTAATTGAAGATACAGTGATAGAACACAGAAATAGGCAGTTAAAATTATACACATCATGAAGTCAATTTCAGTTTCTCGAATGATAGCCATAAAGTCAAAGGTAATATTAAAATACCATTGTGTAAATTTATATTTACAATTAATGTAGACTTACCTGAAACTCATTTGTATAGAGTTAAATCTTTTAAAAAATTACCCTATAAGATTTATCAGCTCTAAATTTTATAGCATTTATATTTTAAAACAATTTGCTTGAAATTTATCCCAATTTGTCACAGCCTATGAAATATTCTTATCAGCTTATTAATAGGTGCATTAGCAGAAAGAAGTTTCTCAAAATTAAACTTTTTCAAACATTTGCAATCTTGCATTTGCCAAGAGTGATTAATGTTTAATTTTATTTATTGAAGTTGCTAAAAGTATAAATTTTGATGACATAATAATTTAATTTGCAGAAAAGTGATCTAAAAAAAAATCTTATGATCAAGCTATTACATTAATGTTCTTTACTGTGTTATATAAATTTATGATACCAGAAATAACTATTTTCTCAATATATATGTTATTACTCATATATCAGTGTTACTCTGGTTACATTTTAAAAACAATGAAATATTTTTAAAGGAAAGAGCTTTATATTTTAGTATTTTATATAAGTTTTAACAACACTTTTCTCTGCCTTTTGAATAAGCTGCCACCATTTTTATTTTGCACTGGGCCTCACAAATTATATAGTCAGCTTGGAGTCAGAATCCTAGCAGAAAGTGAAATGCAATTGCAATGGTTCAAGGGACTTTAATTAAGAAAATACTTACAGTATGAGAAGGATTAACCAGCAAGGAACACCGAAGGAGCTGTAGATTAGCCGTAGTGGGAGGATGTTACCACACTTAAAGAGCTGTAAGAGGAAGAAGAGAGAAGAGGTTACAGATTCCAGTGAAAGCTGGGGTCATGGAGGAGTGACAACCTAGTAGCAGCTCATGGTCCAGAGTGATGCAGCCATAACCAGAATCCATGGGCCAAAGCCCTGGGAGTGAGGGGAAGAAATGCCCTCACTTTTCTCACCTCTCAGCTTCTAATCTCCCACTGCACCTTCCATTTGCCAAACCCCTACCAAAAGCTAGAAAGCCAGGTAGCCTGGGTTGTGAAGTCTGCAAGAGGGCAGCCTTCTGGAGCACACAGCAGGGCAGAAAAAGCATTGGGGTGTGTGTGTGTGTGTGTGTGTGTGTGTGTGTTTTGCATTCAGAGGATGAGGATGCAGTCTGTTAAATCCACTGCTATATCCCAAGGACCTGGAACAGTGCCTGGCACATGATGAGTGTTCAAAAAAATACCTGCTGCTGAATGGAAAAACAAACTTCATATCTGCTATTAGTAACACTAAAGAGTAGTAGCTTCTCGTAGGTCATCATCCTTCTCTTTCTTATGAATGCTTTTCCCACTAATGTGCCTCACTGCACTGGACAGGGTTAGCAGGAGACATCTCTGAAAATTCAGATGTCGGGAGCCCGCTGTGTACACAGCTACCTCATATGGAAAGCAGCCCAGTGGGCTTGGCTCTCCTCTGTACGAACTCCCATGGCCCAGACAGTGCCCATGCAGTGAGCCCAACCCTGATATCTCAGCCATGGCTCACTGGGCCAGATCAGCATGTGATCATGAAGTAAGAAAGCGCCCCCGTCTCTGAGGGTCCTGGCAGGATGCTCGCCAGACAGGAGTACTCCATGCAGAGAGAGAAGCCAAGCAAACCCTCCTCTGGGGGAAGGATAGCTGCTGAGTGAGCAAAGCAGAACCAAATATTTTTTCTCTTTCAGGCTATACCCTAAAGACTAGAAATTGGGCAGAAAAAGGCACTAGCATTTGTGAAAACCTACTATGTGCCAGACATTTTGTGGTCACGAAAAGCTACAACTACCATGTCGTATACATGATGTGACAAGCGTGAGGTCAAAAAGCCAACAGACTATACATGCTGAGTAAAAGGACAAGACCACATTATCACTGAGCTGCTGAACCAACACTAGCAATCACCTAGAGCAACAAACTGTTATATGAAAAAAAAAAAAACTAAATATTTGTTTCACCTAATGTTAGTTTGGTATTCTCTTACTAGCAGCAGTCCTAATGGATGTGCTGGTCCCTGTCCCAGGATATGGTCCTTTTCTTTACTCTTCCTTTTTTTCCACTTTGATCTACGATTGTCATTCATGGACACTGCTTAATTTCATTGGGAGCTCTTTCTGCTGATAAATTCGTGGGACTCTGTATGGAATTCCATCTTACCCTCTAGTATCATGGGGTTGGAGGACACGTATTAAATGTCTAAGGCTATGTTAAACATTAAAGTTTAAAAGTCTATTTTGCTGCACTGAAATCATCTTTGTGTCACAAGCCATAGGTTACTAACATGATTTTAGCTGTGTGCGTGTGTGCGCGCGAGTGCACACACCCACTCATGTTAAATCCTAGAACAGAAGGCATTTGGCCTGCTGTTTACCTCTGGATTTATGAGACACAATGCAGTGGGAAATGTGGAGCCTAAATCTTAACAGCAGGGCAAGTTGAGATGGGAATATAAAGCACACAAGCAATCAATACGACACTTTTAAACGAGTTTCGTGAATGTGCAGTTGTTTTAAATTATCCTTGGAAGCAGGAGATAAAGGGAAAAGCAGAAAGGCAATGAAGGCTGACGAATGGGAAAGTTGTCTCCTAATGAAAAGAAGCTGAATGTCCATGCTTCGTCTCCAGTGACCAAGGACAGTTACCTATTACATTGAACCATATGAAACTGCTTATAATTGACTTTTGGAGCCTATTTTATCTAAGATAATTACAGCCACAATTACCAACTGCCTAATTTTCAAAAAATGTAAAGAGGAATAATTTCTTAACAACTACTTACTATTATTTAAGAAACACGTGTTTTCTGAAGAAAAAAGAAAATACGCATACACATATGATATAGACACACATGCTTCTTCTGATTCTTAGCATTTTCATTGCTCTGGTTACATTATCCACCTATTGTTGCATGCTCTCTTCTTTATCCACTAGACCCATTACCATGCAGAGCATAGTTGTTTTAAATACCCAGTCTGAAAATTCCAACATCCCTGGCATAGCTAAGTCTGGTTCTGATACTTGCTTTGTGTCCTTGAATTTTTTTTTTCAGTATGCCTTGTAATTTTTTTCTTGATAGTGGGACATGATATACTGAGTAAAAGGAACTGCTATAAATAGGCCTTTAGTAATGTGATGGCAAGGTGTGGTTGAAGGGAAAGTGTTGTATAGTCTATGAAGTCTCAGTCTTTTAGTGAACCTGTACCTCTAGACTGAACTTAGCTGTCCTTTTAAGTCCTCCCAGCCCATACTTTAGGTGAGACAGGATGGCTAAAGAAGGCTAGAGTTGGGTATTTCCTCCCTCCCAGCATGGCTTGGCTCTGGAAAAAGCCTGAATAATTTAGGTTCTGTTAAAATTATTTCTTTTAAAGGCAAGACTTTTTTTTTTTTTCTGTCTTTTTGCCTTATTTGGGCTCACCCGCAGCATATGGAGGTTCCCAGGCTAGGGGTCTAACAGGAGCTGTAGCCGCCGGCCTGCGCTACAGCCATAGCAACGCGGGATCCGAGCCGCGTCTGCAACCTACACCACAGTTCATGGCAGTGCCGGATCCTTAACCCGCTGAGCAAGGCCAAGGATCGAACCCGCAACCTCATGGTTTCTAGTCGGATTCATTAACCACTGAGCCACAACGGGAACTCATGAAGGCAAGACCTATTAAGAACAGAATGTTCTGGTATATTTCAAAAGGGTTCCTTTCTCCCTCTTCTTGCTGGAAACACAAGGGGATTTTTCTCTAGTAGTCAATGCAAGAATCTAGCTAAGATCCCAAGAGATTTACCTTTTATGAGGTAAAACTCATAAAAGCTTAGGGACCTCCTATGACTGGGTTTCCCTGGAGGTTCTCTCTCTCAGTCTTGTCCACACTGAACCTCCAGCGATTCATTAATTAAAGGTAAATTTTTCACACCTCAACTCTAGTTCCCACAGAGGTTTTTGTCACAGTGTTTCTGCTCCAGTAAATTGTGATTCTCTGTATCTGCCTATTTCTCCAATTTGAGGGGCAGTGGTTTTGCCCTGTGGCTTCACATTTCTGATGGATTCAAGAAGAGCTCATTTTTCAGTTTGTTTAGCTTTTTACTTATTGTGTTGAAGTGGCATTTCTAAGCTCAATTTCCCCACCTCCCCTTTAGCTATGTTCATAGCAGCACTATTCACAATAGCCAAGATGTGGAAATAACCTTAATGTCCATCAACACATGAATGAATTAAAAAGATATGGCAAAGAGATTGTATTAAAATGGCGGAATAGAAGGACTGGAGCTCAACTTCTCTCCTGAAAAACAACAAAACTACAACCAAATGCCGAGCAGCCTTCAATCAAGTGGACGGTAAACTTTCAAAAAAATATTCTACTTCAGAAGACAAAGAGGAGACCACATCAAGAGGTAGGAGGGGCAATTACACAATAGAAGCAACCCCATACCTCCCGGGTGGGAAGCCCCACAGACTGGAAAGTAACTGCAGCACAGAGACTAAGCTACAGGACTGACAGTTCTGAGCCCCACGTCAAATCCCCACGCCTGGGGATCGGGCACAGGGAGAAAGAGTGCCCGGAGCATCTGGCATTGAAGGCCAGCAGGGCTTGTGTGCAGGAGCTCCACAGGACTGGGGGAAACAGAGAACCCATTCTTGAAAGGCACACACAGACTTTCACGTGCACTGGGTCCCAGGGCAAAGCAAAGTCTCCATAGGAGTCCGGGTGGAACCTGACTGCAATTCTTGGAGGATCTCCTGGGAAAACAGGGGTGAATGTGGCTTGTTGTGGGGGAAGGGCATTGGAGGTGAAGCTCTTGGGAACATTCATCAGCCTGCATTTCCCTGGAGGTGGCCATTTCTGGGAAAAATCTAGTCCCTCCCATCAGCGCTGAGAAGCCCCAGGCCAAATATAATCCAGGAGGGATCACAGCCCCACCCATCAGTAAACAGGCTGCCTAAAGACCCCTCAGGCACACAGCCAGCCTCTAATCTCATCAAGAGACAAAGCCCCACCCATCAGAGGGCTAGGAATCAACCCACCTACCAGTGAGCAGGCATCACTCCCTCCCATCAGGAAGCCTAAAGCAAGCCCCCTCCATTACCAACTTTAGCCACAGGGGAGGCAAACACCAGAACTAAGAGAGGCTACAATTCTATTCTCTGCAAAAACGTCACCACACCAAAAGCCTATAAAAATGAAAAGATTGAAAACTATAACTCAGATAAGGGAGAAAGAGTAAAGCCCAGAACAACAGCTCAGAGATGAGGAGATTATCAGCCTCCCAGAAAGAGACTTTAGACTGTTGATGCTGAAGATGAAGCAAGGCATTGGAAATAAACTGGAGGCAAAGATTGAGAATTTACAGGAAACACTGAGCAGAGAAATACAAGATGTAAAAATTAAACAAGAAGAGATGCAAAATACAATCACTGAAATAAAAAATTCATTAGATGCAGCCAACAGTAGAATACAGCAGGCAGAAGAATGAATCAGTGAGGTGGAGGACAGATTAGTGGAAATAACTAATGCGGAAGAGAAAAGAGATAAAAGATTGAAAGGAAATGAGCTGAGTCTCAGAGAACTCTGGGATAATGTTAAATGCACCAACATTCATTTATAGGGGTGCCAGAGGGAGAAGAGAGAGAGAAGGGGACAGAAAAAATATTCAAAGCGATAATAGCCAAAAACTTCCCTAACATGGGAAAGGAACCACTCAGTCAAATTCAGGAAGTGCAACGAGTACCATATAAAATAAACCCAAGGAGGAACACCCCGAGACACATATTAATCAAAATGACCAAAATTAGAGACAAAGACAAAATATTGAAAGCAGCTAGGAAAAAGAAACAAATGACATACAAGGGAACCCCAATAAGGTTATCAGCAGATTTTTCAGCTGAAACTCTGCAGGCCAGAAGGGAGTGGCATGATATACTTAATGTGATGAAAGGGAAAAACTTCCAACCAAAATTACTTTATCCAGGAAGGCTCTCAATCAGATTTGAAGGCGAGATCGAAACATTTACAGATAAGCAAAAGCTAAGAGATTTCTGCAACACTAAACCACCTTTACAACAAATCCTAAAGGAACTTCTCTAGGCAGAAAAGAAAAGGCCACAACCAGAAACAAAAGCACCACAAATGACAAGGCTCACCAGTGAAGGCATATATACAGTAAAGATACTAAATCATCCATGCACAATTATGCTACCAAAATCAGAAATCATGAGAAGAGAGCACAAATGCAGGTCACCAGAGAAGCACGTGCAATTAAGAAACAAACAACTTAATACAATCTCATATATATATATATATAGACTCCTATATCACAACTTCAGGGTAACCACAAACCAAAAATCTACAATTGACACACAAACAAATAAGAAAAATCAACTCAAATACAATATTAAAGACAGACATCTTGTGAAGGAGACAACAAGAGAATAAGGGAAGATAAAAAGAGCAACAAAGACCCCAAACATTTAATACAATGGCAATAAGAACACATATATCAATAATTACCTTAAATGTTAATGGACTGAATGTCCCAACCAAAAGACATAGACTAGCTGAATGGATACAAAAACAAGACCCATATATATGCTGTCTTCAAGAGACCCACTTCACTTCTAGAGACACATACAAACTGAAAATGAGAGGATGGAAGAAAATATTCCATGCAAATGGGCATCAAAAGAAAGCCAGAGTAGCTATACTCCTATCAAACAAAATAGACTTTAAAATGAAGAACATTTTAAGAGACAAGGAAGGGCACTACATAATGATCAAAGGATCAATCCAAGAAGAAGATATAACCATTTTAAATATCTATGCACCCAACATAGGATCACCACAATATATAAGGCAACTGCTAACAACTTTAAAAGGAGAAATCAACAATAACACAATCATAGTGGGGGAGTTTAACACCCCACTTACAGCAATGCACAGGTCATCCAGACAGAAAATCAATAAGGAAACACAGGCCCTGAATGAAGCATGAGATCAGATGGACTTAATAGATATTTATAGGACGTTCCATCCAAAAGCAACAGAATACACATTTTTCTCAAGTGTGCACGGAAATTTTTCTAAGATTGATCACATCTTTGGCTACAAATCAAGCTTCAGTAACTTTAAGAAAATTGAAATCATATCAAACATCTTCTCTGACCACAATGCTACACAACTGGAAATCAACAAGAAAAAAATGGCCAAAAACACAAACACGTGGAGACTAAACAACATGCTACTAAACAACCAATGGATCACTGAAGAAATCAAAGAGGAGATTAAAAAATACCTAGAAGCAAATGACAACAAAGATACGACACTCCAAAACCTCTGGGATGCAGCAAAAGCAGTTCTAAGAGGAAAGTTTATAGCAATAAAAGCCTACCTCAGGAAACAAGAAAAAGCTCCAATAAACAACCTAACTTGACCTCTAAAGCAACTGGAGAGGGAAGAACAGACAAGGCCTAAAGTTAGTAGAAGAAAAGAAATCATAAAGATCAGAGCAGAAATCAATGAAATATAAATGAAGAAAACCATAAAAAAGATCAATGAAACTAAAAGCTGGGTCTTTGAAAAGGTCAACAAAATTGATAAAACCCTAGCCAGACTTATCAAGAAAAATCAATAAAATTAGAAATGAAAAAGAAGAAGTAACAACAGACATCACAGAAATACAAAGGATCATAAGAGACTACTATGTGTAACTATATGGAAAACCTAGAAGAAATGGACAAATTCTTAGAAAAGTACAATCTTTAGAAAAGTACAATCTTCCAAGACTAAACCAAGATGAAATAGAAAATATGAATAGACCAATTACAAGTTCTGAAATTGAAACTGTGATTAAAAAACTTCCAACAAACAGAAGTCCAGGACCATATGGTTTCGCAGGTGAATTCTATCAAACATTTAGAGAAAAGCTAACACCTATCCTTCTGAAACTCTTCCAAAAAATTGCAGAGGAAGGGATACTCCCAAACTCATTCTATGAGGCAACCATCACCCTGATACCAAAACAAGACAAAGATACCACAAAAAAAGAAAATTGCTGGCCAATCTCACTGATGAACATAGATGCAAAAATTCTCAACAAAATGCTAGCCAACTGAATCCAACAATACATTAAAAGGATTGTACAACATGATCAAGTGGGATTTATCCCAGGGATGCAAGGATTCTTCAATATCCGCAAATAATTCAGTGTAATATGCCACATTAACAAACTGAAGAATAAAAACCAGATGATCCTCTCAATAGATGCAGAAAAAGCCTTTGACAAAATCCAACACCCTTTTCTGATAAAAACCCTTCAGAAAGTGGGCATTGGGGGAACCTACCTCAACATAATAAAGGCCATCTATGACAAACCCAGAGCTCACATCATTCTCAATGGTGAAAAGCTGAAAGAATTCCCATTGAGATCAGGAATAAGACAAGGATGTCCACTCTTGCCACTACTATTCAACATAGTTTTGGAAGTCCTAGCCACAGCAATCAGAGAAGTAAAAGAAATAAAAGGAATCCAACTTGGAAAGGAAGAAGTAAAACTATCACTATTTGCAGATGACATGATACTATACCTAGAGAATCCTAAAGACACTACCAGAAAACTGTTAGAGCTCATCAATGAATTTGGCAAAGTTGCAGGATACAAAATTAATGAGCAGAAATCAACTGCATTTCTATATACTCACAATGAAAGAGCTGAAAGAGAAATTAGGGAAGCCTGTTTACCATCACATCAAAAAGAATCAAATACTTAGGAATAAACCTACCTAAAGAGACAAAAGACCTGTACTCTCAAAATTATAAGGCACTGATGAAAGAAATCAAGGATGACTTGAACAGGTGGAAAGACATACCATGCTCTTGGATTGGAAGAGTCAGTATTATCAAAATGACTATACTACCCAAGGCAATCTACAGATTCAATACAATCCCTATCAAATTACCAAGGACCTTTTTCACAGAACTAGAACAAAATAGTTTAAAGTTTGTCTGGAAACACAAAAAACCCAGAATAGCCAAAGACATCCTGAAAAAGAAAAATGGAGCTGGAGGAATCAGGCTCCCCGACTTCAGACTATACTACAAAGCTACATCATCAAAACCGTATGGTACTGGCACAAAGACAGAAGTATAGATCAGTGAAACAGGAGAGAAAGCCCATAATTAAACCCACCCATCTATAGTCAACTAATCTATGACAAAGGAGGCAAGAATATACATTGGAGAAGACAGCCTCTTCAATAAGTGGTGCTGGGAAAACTGGACAGCCACATGTAAAAAAATGAAATTAGAACACTTCCTAACACCATGCACAAAAATAAACTCAAAATGGATTAAAGATCTAGATATAAGACCAGATACTGTAAAACTCTTAGAGGAAAATAGGCCAAACACTCTCTGACATAAATGATAGCAACATCTTCTCAGATCCATCTGTCAGAGTAAGGACAATAAAAAGAAAAATAAACAAATGGGACAATGAAACTTCAAAGTTTCTGCACAGCAAAGGAAACCCTAAACAAAATGAAAAGACAATCCACAGAATGGGAGAAAATATTTGCAAATGAATCAACTGACAAGGGATTAATCTCCCAAATTTACAAACACCTGCTACAGCTCAATACCAAAAAAACAAACAATCCCATGAGAAAATGGGTAGAGGATCTAGGCAGACAATTCTCCAAAGAAGACATGCACATGGCAAATAAACACATGAAAAGATGTTCAACATCATTCCTTATTAGAGAAATGCAAATCAAAACCACTATGAGGTACCACCTTACACCGACCAGAATGGCTGTCATCCAAAAGTCTACAAACAATAAGTGCTGGAGAGGGTGTGGATAAAAAGGATCCCTATTACACTGCTGGTGGGAATGCAAGTTGGTGCAACCACTGTGGAAAACAGTTTGGAGATTCCTCAGAAAACTCAAAACAGAATTACCATTTGATTCAGCAATCCCACTCCTGGGCATCTATCCAGAGGAAACCATGACTCGAAAAGACACATGTACTGCAGTGTTCATTGTAGCACTCTATGCAATAGCCAGGTCATGGAAACAAACTAAATGCCCATCGACAGAGGAGTGGATAGGGAAGATATGGTACATATACACAATGGAATATTACTCAGCCATTAAAAGGAATGAAATAACAACATTTATAGCAACATGGATGAACCTAGAAATTATCATGTGAAGTGAAACCAGTCAGACAATTAGACAGCAACACCCAATGCTACCGCTTACACGTGGAAACTAAAAAGACACAATGAACTTCTCTGCAGAACAGACAATGACTCACAGACTTTGGAAAACCTTTGGTTTTTCAAATAAGACAATCTGGGGGGTGGGGGGATACACTGAGGGTTTGGGACTCAAATGCTATCAAATTGAGTTATGATTTTTGTACACATATAATTGTAATAAAATTCATTAAAAGCGTTAAAAAAAATGACTGTACTACCCAAGGCAATCTACAGATTCAATGCAATCTCTATCAAATTACCAAGGACATTTTTCATAGAACTAGAACAAAATATTTTAAAGTTTGTTTGTAAACACAAAGACCCAGAATAGCCAAAGCCATCCTGAGAAAGAAAAATGGAGCTGGAAGAATCCAGCTCCCTGACTTCAGACTATATTCAAAGCTACAGTCATCAAAACCATATGGTACTGGCACTAAGACAGAAATATAGATCAGTGGAACAAGATAGAAAGTCCAGAATTAAACCCATGGACCTACAGTCAACTAATCTATGACAAAGGAGGCAAGAATGCACAATGGAGAAAAGACAGCCTGTTCAGTAAGTGGTGCTGGGAAAACTGGACAGCCACATGTAAAAGAATGAAATTAGAACACTTCCTAACACCATACACAAAAATAAACTCAAAATGGATTAAAGGCCTAAATATAAGACCAGATACTATAAAACTCTTAGAGGAAAATATAGGCCAAACATTCTCAGACATCAACAACGTCTTCTCAGATCCATCTCTTAAAGACAATAAAAACAAAAATAAACAAATAGGACTTAATTAAACTTAAAAGTTTCTGCACAGCAAAGGAAACCCTAAACAAAATGAAAAGACAACTCACAGAATGGGAGAAAATATTTGCAAATGAATCAACTGACAAGGGATTAATCTCCAAAATTTACAAACACCTCCTACAGCTCAATACCAAAAAAACAAATAACTCCATCAAGAAAAGGGCAGGAGGAGTTCCCATCATGGCTCAGTGGTTACCGGATCTGACTAGGAACCATGAGGTTGCGGGTTTGATCCTTGGCCTTGCTCAGTGGGTTAAGGATCTGGCGTTGCCGTGAGCTGTGGTGTAGGTTGCAGACACAGCTAGGATCCTGTGTTGCTGTGGCTGTGGCGAAGGCCGGCAGCTACAGCTCCTGTTAGACCCTTAGCCTGGGAACCTCCATATGCCAGGGGTGCAGCCCTAGATAAGGCAAAAAGCCAAAAAAGAAAAAAGAAAAGAAAAGAGCAGGAGATCTAAACAGACAATTCTCCAAAGACATACTGATGGCCAAAAAATGCATGAAAAGATGTTCAACATCACTAATTATTAGAGAAATGCAAATCAAAACCACCATGAGATTCCACCTTACGCAGGCCAGAATGGCCATCATCAAAAAGTCTACAATCAATCAATTCTGGAGAGGGTGTGGAGAAAAAGGAACCCTATTCCACTGTTGGTGGAAGTGTAAATTGGTACCACTGTGGAAACCAGTATGGAGATTCCTTAGAAAACTAAAAATAGAATTACCATTTGATCCAGCAATCCCAATCCTGGGCATCTATCCAGAGCAAACCATGACTCAAAAAACTACATGCACTCCAGTGTTCATTGCAGCAATCTACACAATAGCCAAGACATGGAAACAACCTAAATGTCTATCAACAGAGCACTGAATAAAGAAGAAGTGGTACATATACACAATGGAATATTACTCAGCCATTAAAAGGAAAGAAATAACAGCATTTGCAGCAACATGCTTTGACCTAGAAATTACTGTGCTAAGTGAAGTCAGTCAGACAGCGAGGCACCAACATCATATACTATCACTTACATGTGGAATCTAAAAAAAGGACACAATGAACTTCTTTGCAGAACAGATACTGACTCACAGACTTTGAAAACCTTACAGTTTCCAAATAAGACAGGTTGGGGGTGTGGGAACGCACAGAGGGTTTGGGATGGAAATACTATAAAACTGGGTTGTGATAATCATTGTACAACTATAATGTAATAAAATTCATTGATTAGTTTAAAAAGAGTTAACCCTTGAGGACATAATGGTGAAATCATACTGGACACAGTAACAGAAATGGAAAATGTACTCAAGTAACACCAACAATCTGATGTGATATCTGTCTCTCATTATCAGTGCCTTTTTTTTTAACCCCAGATAATGTTCTATTTGATTTGGTCCTAACTAGGCACCTAAATCTAACTACTGCCTTGTAAGAAAGGAATCTGAAAGAAAGAAGAAGAAATTCAGTGGCAGCATAGTAACTTGTTTATTCACTGAATGAATATTCATCAATCACATATTCATTCAGCACTCAGCGTTCCAGACACTGGGTTTAGACCTGCATAAGATCCAGTCATCGTCTCTCCTCTCCAAGTGGGTGACAGATATAAAAACAAACAATCCTGCAATGGATTATTCATGTACCATGATAGAAACCTTAACTAGATATTGTTGGGATAAAGGAGAAACCATTTAATTCTGCAAGAATACCCACGAGAGTCAAAGAATTGCTGAGACTGGTTCCATATTGAGATGTAGAAGGTGGAAGAATATGTCCTCACTCAGAGGATATACAGCAAGAGCAGAGATGCAAGCTCTTGACACAGCCTGGAGGGCTACAGGTCTAAAATGTTGGTGTGAGGGCGCAAGACAGAGGTGACAGAGGTGGTAGGCATGTGAAACATAATAAAGGCACTTTAGGAATTCACACTGTGACACAGCGGAAACGAATCTGACTAGGAACCATGAGGTTGCAGGTTTGATTCCTGGCCTCGCTCAGTAGGTTAAGAATCCGGTGTTGCCGTGAGCTGTGGTGTAGGTCGCAGATGTGGCTTGGATCCCACATTGCTGTCACTATTGTGTAGGCTGGCAGCTGTAGCTCTGATGAGGCCCCTAGCCTGGGAACCTCCATCTGCCGAGGGTGCAGCCTTAAAAAGCAAATAAATACATGAATAAAATAAAATAAGGCACTTTAACCATGCTTAAAAAAAAAAAAACAGGTTGGAGGTTCCCACTGTGGCTCAGCAGTAATGAACCCAACTAGTATCCATGAGGATGCGGGAAGTAACCCTGGCCTTGCTTAGTGGGTTACAGATCCAGTGGTGCCATGAGCTGTGGTGTAGGTCTCAGATGTGACTCAGATCCCATGCTGCTGTAGCTGTGACATACGCAGGCAGCTGTAGCTCTAATTCAACCCCTAGCCTGGGAATTTCCATATGCCACAGGTGCAGACCTAAAAAGAGAAAACAAAACAAAACATGTTGGAACTTGCCCTGCAGTGAGGGCAGTGGCAGGGTTTAAGACAGTGGTGTGTGAGAAGACATACATTTAATGAAGTTTATTCTATTATAGATAATAGAATAAACTTGGATGATTTGAGAAGTTCTAAGAGTGGAGGCAGGGAGACTAGTAGGAGATAGCTGTGGTGGTCCAGGCAAGAACAAAATCAAAGCATCCATAGGAAGATGGAGAAAGTGGGAGCTCCATGAGATGGTGGATTTGTTTTCTACTGCTGTGGAACAAAATAGGACAACCTTAGCAGCTGAAAACAGTACTCTTTTATTAGCTGACAGTTATGCAGTTCAGAAGTCTGGGCCTGATGTGGCTGAGTTTCCTGGATAGGGTCATACAAAGCAGAAATCAAATATGCCATCCAGGGCTGCAGTTCTCATCTGGGGCTCAGAGTCCTCCTGCATCCTCATTCAGGTCATCGGCAGTATTTTCTTGCATTTAAGTTCCTAGTTTTTCCGCTAATGGTCAGATGGCAGCCACTGTTACCTCCCTAAAGACATCCTTGTCCATGTGCAGCTCATACCGTGGATGTTTATTTTCTTCAGATCATCTGGATGGCACCTCTGACCTGCCTGAATAAATTCTGTTTTCAAAGGACTTACACATTTGGATTGGATCTACCCATATAACCTCATTTTCTTAAGGTCAACGGTGCCAGATTACTAACGTAATGGCAAGAGTAAAATTCACCATATTAACAGTCCCAGGGATTATGCATGATGTGCACATAGCAGGAAATCTTGGTGTCATCTTAGAATTCTGCCTACCACAGATTGTCTAAGAAAACAACAACTAAGACTAGATAAAAATTGGTTCCTAATTGATGAGGGAACTGGGCAGAGGAAAAGACTAGGTGTTTTGTGTGATTGGGCGGTGTAATTCACTAAGGTACAGAGAACAAGAATACAAACAGGCTTAGGGTTCCACCTTGGACTTGAGGTTGACTGTGTTTGTAGACTGTGCAAGTGGTCCAGGGGACTCTAGTGTATGAATTACAAGAGAGCAGTTGGAAGGAAACACAAGATTTTTAGTCATTCACAGGAGATGCCAGAAAAGACATGAAACTAGATGAACTTGGTTTTATGTCAATTATATCAACTTCTGTGGAACTTCTATTCCTAGATAAGTTCCCTCAGGGCTGAGTCCATGTCTTTTCATTTCTGTACATTAGGTATCTTCCATATAATGTGTACTCAGAAAAATAAAGGATAAGTGGATGGATGGATGAGACTATGTCGAGAGAGCATGCCAAGCACTAGAGTTTATTTAATCCTCAGAAGAGTCCCACAGAATAAGTACTTTTCTTATACACAGAAAAGAAAATTGGGATTCAGATTTTTAAAATCCTGGATCACACAAACGGTCAACAGGAGAAATGAACTATAAATCCTGGACATCTGACCTCAGAGTCTTAAACACTCAAAGGATACAGCTTTCTCCCCGGTTCCCCCATCTTGCTGAAGAGAAGTATCTTTTAACCGGAAGAAACAGAAAACCCAGTGAGAAAAAAAAAAGCAGCATTTCACCCTTGAAATATGGACTAGATTTGGCAGCAGAAACAGGGAAGCCTGGGTTGGGCGGCTAGATTTATCAAATAACAATATAGGATGCACAATTAAATTTGAGTTTCAGATAAAAAGCAACAGTATTTTTTAGTATGTCTTCATCATATAGCATGCTTCAACCAAGCCAGAATTTTCACTTTCCCATGTAACTTTTTACGTACAAATGTTATGGCTCATGCTACTCATCTCTATAGGACACCCTACTCTTTCTTTGTGCCATTCTTAATGGAAAAAAAAAATCTATCCTTCAAGGTTTACCCACATTCACTATCACTTGTTCAGCATTTTCCCACCTATGTGATGCATTCACATGGAGGACCCTGTCTTATTTATCAATTAACCTTTCTAGCAAGCAGGGGATGTGTTATTGTTAACCCCTTTGTGCAGATGAGGAAACTGAGGCTTAGGTCCTTGTTACACAGGTCATTCGTCAACATAACTGGAACTTCAGTGCCTTGTGACAGTGATTTTCATTCTTTTTCCGCTAACACACACCAAAGCCCAAACTCAGGCCTTCCATCTTGACTCAGTGCACAGGTATTTCTCCCTCTTCTTGGCCTCACAATTTGGCTCCCGACTTAAAGTCTACTCTTATTGTTCAAAATGTGTTAAGTCTTATTTTTCCAACAATACTTAAGTTCTCTGGAGACAGGAATCTGCCTTGTATGACATTTCCCCTTCCCATCTTCATACATACTGAAGTCCCAATGATGAACTTTCCCTAAATCCTATGGGATAGCCTTAAAAAGCCACTAAGGTCTGAGCTCTGCAGACTTCTGTGAGTTCTTGGCAGGGTGAACTGTCAGTCCTTGTGACTAAAATTGTCTTTTGTTCTTCATAGAAAGCAAGAAATTGCCTGTCTCCAAAATGTGACCAAATATTCCTCCTTGATATTTCCAGGTTAGTGGTTTCATCCAGACAAGACATTCCTCATTCACTAAAGAAATGTCCAGAACAAATAGCCAAGGGCTAGATGGACTTATCTAATTGTAATTCATTCTTGCATCATTATTCCACAACACAATACTTAGTGACATCTGCAATGTGCCAGGCATTGTGTCAGGCAGTGGGATGAAAGATGAGAGAGACATGGTCTTTCTTCTCAAGGAATTCACAGTCTGTTAAAGGTGATTCAACTTCACACAAATGTCAGAATACAAAGCATAACAGATAAATGTCATGGAAGTTCAGAGGTGGGAGATATTTACCTCCAGCTTGAAAGAATCAGAAAGTATAACTTCAATTTTTAACCAGTATTCTGCTTTAAAAGTCATACAACCAGTCCTGATATATTAATTATGTGGATTGTAGCCTCAGAATAATTATGGTGATTATCTCAAGAATTTTAAAAAGGACTAAATGTTAATGTGAAAAAATGACAAACTCAACAAGAGGCATTAGAGGAAGCTGTTAAGTACAACGGGAAAGGTTAAGAGCGCCCACTCCCTCCCATCTTTAGCTCCTCTGCTCCTGTGAGAAGCAGGGTGACTCACGGGCTCCCTTTTGTGATGATTACTCTTTTGCTCATGGCAATCTCATGGAATTAATCCTTCATTCTCTCCTTCCCCCTCCTCTCCTCCTAACCTTACAGGCAAATCTGTCTTTCATGTTTTATTTATCCTAATATCCTTCAGTCATCACCTTCCCCAATTTATTTTTTTGGAACTTTCTCCTTTGTATCACTCATTCACCATTCACGCCAGCCAAGACAAACTGATATGTCTCATTATAATATGGTAATTATTGTTCAATAAGTAAGTATTGAGTATTGGATTGAATAAGTAAGCTATACGACAACACTACTACCTTACATTAGAATATCACTTTCCCTCTTTTAAAATGGTTTCTTCCATCTCATTTTTCCTAGTTTTGAGACCTAGTTGACATACAGCACTGTATAAGTTTCATGTATATAGCATGATGATTTGACATAAATATTTTGTAAAGTGATTAGCACAAGAAGTTTAGTTAATATCAACTAGCTCCAATAGATAAAAAAAGAAAAAATTCCTTATGATGAGAGCTCTTAAAATTTACTCTTTTAACACCTTTCATATATGTTCATACAGCAGTGTCAACTAGAGTCATCATGTTGTACATTACATCCCTAGCACTTATTTATCTTATGACTGGCAGCCTATTGATTATATCTCTTTAATACAAACTAAGAACTCAACCACCTCAAAATAAGACGACTGCCTAGTGTTTCTCAGGATCCTTAAGTTAAATCCACTGAGATCCCTGACCTAGCTCCTCAAGTAGTCAGCTTAAACCTTCGCTTGCCTTGCAGGTAGACATAACCCGGACCTCACACCCTCCTCTGATGAGTGTTGATGGCCTGGAGAATCCAGCTGCCACTCTTCTTAATACACATGTCCTCAGTAATTGGACTATTTCAGAGGAAGAGTTACAAATTATTATGGAAAATTGGAGTTCCCTTCGTGGCTCAGTGGTTAATGAATCCGACTAAGAACCATGAGGTTGCGGGTTCAATCCCTGGCCTCGCTCAGCGGGTTAAGGATCTGGCGTTGCCGTGAGTTGTGGTGTAGGTTGCAGACACAGCTGGGATCCTGTGTTGCTGTGGCTGTGGCGAAGGCCGGCAGCTACAGCTCCTGTTAGACCCTTAGCCTGGGAACCTCCATATGCCACAGGTGCGGCTCTACATAAAAAAGGCAAAAAGACAAAAAAAAAAACAACAAGTTATTATGGAAAATAGGCATTGTCCTGTTTGGTTCTATTACAGTCAATTATTATGACAAATATAGTTTGAAGGAAGAGATGTTCTAACCATCTCTGAATACGTCCCTTTAGACTTAGACATCTTCCAGCTGTTCTTACAAGGATCCCCCTGCATTTACTCTGCCCCATTATTGCATTTCATAGGCCAGGCCACCAGGCTGTAGACATATTAGAACTGTTAACTGTATATAAATTTTTCCTGGATGACACAGCGTACCCAACTCAAGCAAAGAGTAGCCTCAGTAAAAAGATAATTACAATGATAACAACAATACAATAGAAGTCGTCTCTCAAACAGGTCCCCATTAGGACACCATTCCAAATATTTGGTACAGAAGACTCAGGGATTTAGGATTCTCTAATAATTTGATTTTACGAAGTCTACTAGTAACAGGCCTTACTCCAACAAATCATTCAATTATTATTTGTTCCTAATGCCATGTCTAATATTGCTACTGCTCTTCCAACTACCATGCCAACCACTGCTTCACTCAAGGCCACCCGCCCACACCCCCAAGTGAACCCCATATGCGTATCACATCCCTTTTCTGACCTCTATCATTGGAAGCCCTTTGTCCTGTTAGGGACCTGAGAGTCCTTGATTGCCATGACCATCCTCTGTGGACACATCTCATATGCTTCACTGGAGTTACATTGATCTCTACATAATTTTCAGTTTTTACAGTCCTCTTTGAGAGTGGATTCCAGGTCATCTTAGTGCTTGGTAAACCTTAAAATTTTAAAAAGAGGAAAACCTTAAGTAACAGCAGTGTCACTGGACACTGAGTCTGTGGAGCTTGAATATCTCTCACCCTTACCAGAGACATCATGAGACTTGAAAACTCTGCTAAGTGGTAAACTCAGTGACTGCCCAGTCCTACCATAGGTATAGATGCTCTAAGTAAAAGAAATTCACACTGGATGAGGCCCAAATTCATTGCCCTTACAATTGGTCATATTAAGTGGGTGCTAGTGGATCTATTATGCTCTATTAAAATTGTAAATGCCTTATAATTTTAAGTTAAATAACATATTAAGGAATTAAGACCCACTGTTCATAATTTGGTTGTAGAAAGAGTACTCACTCTCACCATTTCTCCCTTTACTAGCTCTGTTTGAACTGTCTATAAGCCAAATAAAAATGAATGGCTAACATGATACATTCAAAATCTTGAAAGGGAAAAATATGCAACCTAAGATACTCCACCTAGCAAGATCATTTGGAATAGAAGAGAGAAAGAATTTCTCAGACAAGCAAAAACTAAAAACAACCTCAGCAATACTAAACCTACCCTAAAAGAAATACAGAAAAGTCTTCTCTAAATAGAAATGAAGCAGGAATCTAAAGGAAAGAGAAAAATCATAATAGGAAAAGCAAATATATAAAAGGATTCAAGATCATTTAAACAAACTAGCACATAGATTTAAAGACAAAAAAAATTTGTAAAGGCAACTATAACTAAAAGTAACAACAAAATAATAATCATGAAGATGTAAAAGAGAATATCAAAAATCACAAAATGTAGGGAAGGGGGACTATAAAAATGTGGATTTTTTAAAAATGTGTTTAACTTGTATGACAATCAGTTTAAAGCAAGTAGATATAGTTATGGGTCAACATACTTGAAATCCAGGAGTTCCCGTCGTGGCTCAGTGGTTAACGAATCCAACTAGGAACATGAGGTTGCGGGTTCAATCCCTGGCCTTTCTCAGTGGGTTAAGGATCCGGCATTGCCGTGAGCTGTGGTGTAGGTTGCAGACGCAGCTTGGATCTGGTGTTGCTGTGGCTCTGGCATAGACTGGTAGCTACAGCTTCGATTAGACCCCTAACCTAGGAACCTCCATATGCTGCGAGTGCAGCCCTAGAAAATGCAAAAAAGACAAAAACAAAAAACAAAAAAATACCCCTTGAAATCCAGGGTAACCACACAAGGAAAATAAAAAGAAGAAGAAAAGAACAAAGAAGAACTACAAAAACAACTAGAAAACAAGGTTTAAAATGGTAGTGAGTATATACCTATCAATAATTACTTAAAATGTCAACGGACTTAAGGCTCCAATCAAAAGGTATAGAGTGGAAGATTAAATATAAAACAAGAACCTATAACATGCTACCTAAAAGAAACTTACTTCAGGGAAAAAGACACACACACATTGAAGGAATGGCAAAAGACATTTCAGGTAGATAGGAATAACAAGAAAATGAGGGTAGCAGTACTCATATCCTACAAAATAGACTTTAAAATAAAGGCTTAAAGAAAGACAAAGGTGGACATTATATAATGATAAAGGGATCAATACAATAAAAGGGTATTGAACTTATTAAAACATATGCACCTAATACAGGGTCACCTAAATATATAAAATACTAACAGACAAAAAGGGAGAAGTGGACAGGGATACAATAGCAGTAGGAGACTTTAACATCTCACTGAGATCACTCAGGCATATAATAAGGCAATAGAGGTCCCAAATGACACAATAGCCCAATTAGAGTTAATTGTCATTACATTCCCCCCAAAACAGAAGACACATCGTTTTCAAATGTGTGTGGAACATTCTCTAGGATAGACCACATACAAACTAGGTCACAAAACAAGCCGCAACAAATTTAAAAGAATAGAAATTACTTTGTGCATATTTTTTGCCCACAATGGTGTGAAATTAGAAATCAACCATGGAAAGAAAAAGAGGAAAAGAAAGAACACATGGAGACTAAAAAACATGCTACTAAAAAAAAAAAACCAATGGATCAACAATGAAATCAAAGAAGAAATCAGAAAATGCTTTGAGACACAGGAAAATGAAAAACATAACCTTACAAAATCTATGGGTTGCAGCAAGAAGGAAGTCCATAGTGATATAGACCTTCCTCAAGAAATAAGGAAAATCTCAAACAACCTAACCAACTACCTAAAATAATTAGAAAAAGAACAAATAAATCCCAAAGTCAGAAGAAGAAAGGAAATAATAAAGATCAGAGAGGAAATTAATAAAATAGAGATTTTTTTAAAAACAATAGAAAAGAGCAATAATACCAAGAGCAGTTTTTTTTGTTTGCTTTGTTTGTTTGTTTGTTTGTTTCGCCATGTGGAAGTTCTCAGGCCAGGGGTCAAACCTGTGCCACAGCAGTGACCCAGACTACTGCAGTAACAGTGCTGGATCCTTTTTTCCTTTCCTTTCTTTTTCTCCCTTCCTTCCTTCCAACGGCCATACCTGTAGCATATGTAAGTTCCCTGAGCCTCAGGTTGAAATGGAGCTGCAGCTACCAGCCTACACCACAGCTACAGCAACATGGGATCCAAGTCACATCTGTGACTTATACCTCAGCTTGCAGTAAAGCCAGATCCTTAACTCACTGAGTGAGGTCAGGGATAGAAGCCATGGATATTCCATTGAACTCATGGATACCAGTTGGGTTCTTAACTTGCTGAGCCACAATAGGAATTCCAGAACTGGTTTTTGGAAAAGATAAAACAAAATAGGCAAACCTCTAGCCAGGCTCCCCAAAAAGAAAAGAAGACCCAGTTAAACAAAATTAGAAATGAAAGAGAAGAAATAACAACTGATACCATAGAAATGCAAAACAACGTAAGAGAATATCATGAACAGCTATACACCAACGAATTGGACAATGTGGAAGAAATGAACAAGCTTTTAGAAACATATAGCCTACCAAAACTTAGTCTTAAGAAACAGATAACTTGAACAGACCATTCACTAGAAGTGAAATAGGATATGTAACAACAACAAAAAACTCCTTAAGGAGTTCCTGTCGTGTCTCAGTGGTTAACGAATCTGACTAGGAACCATGAGGTTGTGTGTTCGATCCTTGGCCTTGCTCAGTGGGTTAACAATCCAACATTGCTGTGAGCTGTGGTGTGGGTTACAGATGCGACTCGGATCTGGCATTGCTGTGGCTCTGGCATAGGTTGGCAGCTGCGGCTCCGATTAGACCCCTAGCCTGGGAACCTCCATATGCCGCGAGTGCAGCCCTAGAAAAGGCTAAAAGACAAAAAAAAAAAAAAACTCCTTAATATTTTCAAGCAGTGTGACTGATGGGATTAATTTCCAAATGATACAAACAGTTCATACAACTCAGTGAGAAAAACAAACAACCCAATCAAAAACTGGGCAGAAGACTTAAACAGACATTTCCCCAAAAAAGACTTAACAAATGGCCCACAGGCACATGAAAAAAGGCTCAGCATTGCTAAGTACCAGGGAAAAGCAAATGAAAACTACAGTGAGGTAATACCTCACACCACTCAGAATGGCCATTATCAGATGAAATCAAGCACGTTTAGGGTGGTGTGGCTGTAGACAAGAAGGGCCATTATAAAAAAGTCTACAAATGAGTTCCCACTGTGGCACAGGGGGTTAAGGATCTGGCATTGCTACAGCTGTGGTGTAAGTTGCAGCTATGGCTCAGATTCAATCCCTGGCCCAGGAAATTCCATATGTTATAGGTTTGGCCAAAAAACTTTTTAAAGTCTACAAATAATATAAGCTGGAGAGACTGAAGAAAAGGAAACCCTCCTACACTGTTGGTGGGAATGTAAATTAATGATGCCACTATGGAAGTTCCATAAAAATCTAAAAATAGAGCTACCATATGATCCAGCAACGCCACTCCTAGGCATATATCTGGAAAAGACGAAAACTCTAATTTGAAAAGATACATGCAACTCAAGTTTCATAGCAGCACCCTTTACAATGGCTAAGACATGGAAAAACCTAAATGTCCATTGGCAAATGAATGAATAAAGACAAAAAAAAGGAATATTTTTTTTGTGGTGGATTGAATGGAATCAGAAATTTTAATAATATTTAGCAAAGTATCCACACACACACACACACAAAAATAGAATATTGCTCCACCATAAAAAAGAATGAAATATTGCCATTTGCAGTAACATGGATGGACTTAGAGATTATTATACTTAGTGAAGTAAGTCATAAAGATGAATAAGATATGCAATCACTTAAATGTGGAATCTAAAAAATAATACAAACGAATCTATATACAAAGCAAATAGACTCACAGACATAGAAAACAATCTTGTTACCAAAGGAGAAAGGGGAGGGAGGAGGAATAAATAGGAGTATGCGGTTAACAGATACAAGCTACTATGCAGAAAATAGATAAGCAGCAGGGAGTTCCTATTGTGGCTCAGTGGTTTAAGAACCCAACTAGTAACCATGAGGTTTGATCCCTGACCTTGTTCAGTGAATTGCTACAAGCTGCTGCATAGGTCACAGAAGAGGCTTGGGTGAGCATTGCTATGGCTGGTGGTGCAGGCTGGCAACTGCAGCTCCAGTTCAGTCTCTAGCCTGGGAACTTCCATATACCACAGGAGCAGCCCTAAAAAAAAAAAAAAGAAAAAAAGAAAAAAAGAAAAGCAATAAGTATTTACTATAGAGCACAGGAAACTATTATCTTATAATAAACTGTAATGGAAAATAAGCTGAAATAGAAAATATATATGTATATCTGAATCACTATGCTGTATATCTGAAATTAATGCAATATTGTAAATCAACACACACACAAAAAAAAAGAATGGTGCCTTACAGTCATCTATTGCAATCTATTTGATGGTACCCCCTAATTAAGGACACTCTGCTAAATGTCATTAAAATTACCGATTCCACTCAATCCATCAGAAAAAATTCTTCATAGTTATTGATCTAGATGTTTTATTCTGTCTCCATTTCTCCAACATTACAGACATAATTTACACTTACTTCTGAGAAATCCCAGTGTACACTCACTGGCTTAAACTGTGGGGTATGTCTGTAAACTATTATTGCTCATAATTTATGTAGACAGAATCTTTAAGGCTTACTTTGTGCTCTGGCACTCTGCAAAGGCATTACCTTGACAAGTCCTACTGAGGGAAGAAATTCTTTAAGCTACTATATAAGACATTTGAACTGCTATCTAGACTTTGACTCCACAACTGGATCATTGCACCTCAGGGATCCAGGGGTCCACTACCTCAAACTTTGAGGATAATTTGGTCTGTAGAAAGTCAATTCATACTGCAAAATTGTATACTTGCAAACAATTTTTGATGCTTTCCACTCCATTACTCCCAAGCCCAACATCTATTTGAATTTACTGGCTTCTGATAACAATATACTTCCCTTCTACAAATTTTATTAAAACCTATTTATGCAGTCACTAGAAAATTAGTTCAGTTCAAATGGGGCCACTCAACAACAGGACATTGAGGCTACTCAAAAAGTCATCTGTGATATGCAAAAGAATGGTCCCCCCAAAGGTGTCCATTTCCTAATCCCCAGAACCTGTGACTATGTTGAGTTATATGACAAAAGGGGATTACTGGTTGCAGATATAATCAAGGTAAAAATTCAACTGTCTTCTTCCTTCCTTCCTTCTTTCCTTCCTTCCTGCTTTTTAGGGCTGCACCTGTGGCACATGGAAGTTTCCAGGCTAGGGGTCAAATCAGAGCTATAGCTGCCAGCCTATATCACAGCCAGAGCAATGCATGGGACCCAAGTCACGTCTGCAACCTATGGCAGCACCAGATCTCTGACCCACTTAGTGAGGCCAGGGATCGAACCTGCATCCTCATGGATACTAGTCAGATTTATTTCCACTACACCACAGTGGGAACTCCTCAACTATATTTAAAATAGGGAGATTAACCTGAATCATTCTAGTGGTCCCAATATAATCACAGAGGTCCTTAAAAAATGGAAGAGGGAGTAAGAGAGGGTCAGAAAAAGATGACAAAAACAGTGCTATGTTGCTGGATTCGAAGATTCAGGAAGGAGGAAGAAAACCAAACAATAAATTATGCTTCCTGAAATCTCTGAATCACATAACTCCCTACAGATTTCTGGAGCAAATAGGTCCCTCAACAGCCAACAGGAAAAACCTCCTGAAAAACCACTCAGTGACCTACTGAGTGCTTCTCGGTCCACAGCTACCATGGGCTTTGAGTCTGCCTGCTGTCCTTTAGAATCAATTGCTCATTCTACCTTAGATTATCCAGGAGAGGGTACCCCCTCTTCCAAGGCACTCCCAGTAGATTATTTTGATTTGTGCTTTACTCATTCTTTCCCCTTGTTAAGGGGTTGCTTCTTGATGTAAGTCAGCACTCTGCAAATGAGCTGATCCACCCCACTGGTGCCCTACAATGTATCTTTCCTCTTAGATACACATGAATTGGAATCTCTGTCTTCACTATCATAAAAACCTAAAGCTACTCCCTACCATGGAGACTTGGCTACAGTAACTATTCCTACCACTGCTCGCACATCATTCCCCACTTTGACCACTGCAACTACATCAGCTCTGATTTCTTCTCATCCAGCAACCCTCATCTCACTCTTCCCTATTCCCATCATCATCTCCACTCCCTACTATCCTGGACCTGAGGTACAATACCTATGTAACAGTAACAGAGCGTGTCATTGGGTGCTAAACCTCTATCAAGGCAGGGCCCGCTTTCAGGCACCCCAGCCCAGACAACCACTATCCAAACGATTTCTGTCCTTTTGTAGACCTGCGACATTCACCTCAACTGCTGGTCATCCCCTCCAGTCCCCCGCCAGGCCAGCGGGGATGCTTTTATATTAACCTTCCCTCCATGGACTCCTTACCTTCCTCTGCCTCCTCCACCAATCAATACTACATACCACTGTGTCTTCCACACTCCCTGCTGGGATTATTTGGCCCTCACATGCCTGCTTTGATACCAGTTTTCTCACCAGAAACTCTACCCTGTAAGGCCCTTGGGCTACTGATTCTCCTGTGGCATGATTCACTCCGCTCCACAGGGTCCTATACTCTATACCTCTACCCACCTCTTCTCACCTATGTGACTTGGCCTGTGTCCTACACAAGTACAGCACCCAGGTCACTCTGCCTCCAACCTGAGAATTCTCTCATGGAGCCTTCCCTCACAGAACCACCTTTTAGCTCTTATATTGGACTCCTCACAGTCTTTGATGTTACGCGCATGAACTTAAGTATTTCCAAGTTTTAACACAGATTAGACTCACAGAGGCCACACAGACAAATGCTACAACTCCTGGAAGACCACATTCATCAAACAGCCCCAAGCCTGAGCTGCCAGTATTGAGGGACAGAGCTCTGGTTGCTACGGTAACTGACAGTAGATTGACAATAGACTACCTATGGGCATCCCAAGGAGGAGTGTGTGCCTTGAAGGGACGCTCCTACTCCATGTGGGTCAATAACACAGCAAACAGCTACAGAAGCATTCCACAAATAAAATAACAAACCAAAATAGTCAATATTATCACGAATATTATCAGAGATTCCCTAGACTCCACTGATTTCTTCCCCTGTCTGTCTCCTTTTGCTGACTTCCTTCTGTCTTTCAGGAAATATCACAATAATTATTTTGGGTTGGCTTTGCAAATTTAGTCTCTTCCAAGTATGAATTTATTTATAGGAACACTGGGAGGTTGCTGTATTAACCCAAATATTGCAGATGAATTATGAAGAATGTAGGAAAGAAACTTGGTCCCCCAACTGATGTTTGATTTAGTGCTAGTAAACTTGAAGTCTCATCTCCTGCCTGCATCTGTCAACTCCTGTAGTGTAGGGTTCGCGGTGTTCCACTCCCATCCCTAAAGTACATGTGTGCTCTTACTGCCTCTTTCAAACTTCATGGCAGTAGGTGAGGTCTCCTCCCACTGGCAGGACTTTCTTTATAAAATACTCATGCATTCTCTACTCTTACCTCTGGACCTTTTCCACCAGACCCATCCCCCTTGTTCCCTGGGATCTCCTTATCTGTGTGAGTCTAACCCTTTCTTTGATCAAAACAAAGCCCTACTCTTAAGGGTTTTAACATCTGAAGTGACCTTGGTAGGGGATTTCCCCATTTTATGGTGGAGTTCCTATAACACAGATGATCACAATTATTTTGCTGATGAGCAAACTGAGGAACTTTGAAATCACTCTAGATGATTAGACCCTACCTAACAGTTAACACTAATATGATCATAGGTCTTTTTAAAATTTTATTTAATTTTATATTGTGGTCAGTCTGTAGCATGTGGAAGTTCACAGCAGGGATCAAACCTGCTCCACAGCAGAGACAGTGCCAGGTTCTTAACCTGAGCCACCAGAGAACTCCCTGATCATAGGTCTTTGAAGCCAATTTTTTTACGATAAATTTGAGACTACAAATTTTTTGGTATTTTGTAGGATGCTAGCCAGAAGATTTCTCTGCCTGGAAATGATATCTTATAGCTGTGGCAAGAATTAAGAAGGAAGTTTCTAAACCAGCTAGAGGTGGGGTGGTTGGGGCTGGGACTTGACGTTTGGTCTTGAAGACTTGGGACTCATGCATGGAAGGAACCAGCCTGCTCACCATATTACCAAATTCTTGTTATCAATTTGGGTGACCATCTATTTCATGGGGAAAAAAATGCTTCAGCTTTCTTAATCCCCACCAATGACTTCTTTGGGTGATCACAGTAAAACCACAGACTCAGAAAACTCGGGCCATAATGAGATCCTGGAATATATGGGTTACCAGACATAGCAGAAGAACCATACTTCTCAATCTTTGCTAATGCAAAATTCGCTGAAGTGCATTAATCTCCTTTTATTCCAAAGAGAAAGTCAATATGATGAACAGATTGATAATCCCTCTGTACAAAGAGACCATGGTATACTTTTCTACTTCAGCGATGATCTTAGAGAAGCCTAAGATGATAACCGGGATGTGTACAGGGTCCAGCATGTACCGTAAAATAATAATGGATCTCCTGTCTTGAGCATCTGCTACATGCCAGGTAATTTATGCACATCAGCTCATAATCTTTACAAGTCTGTAAAGTAGCTATTGCTATCCCTGTTTTACAGAGGTGCAAACGGGGCAAATTTCAAGGTCATTTAGCTAGCAAATGACAGAGCTAGTTTTCAAGTCTATGTCTCTGTATCTGAAATAATAACCACTGCCTCTCCTTCTTAAGATGTCTATGACAGGAGTTCCTGTTGTGGCTCAGCAGTGACGAAACTGATTGGTATCCATGAGGATGCAGGTTCGATCCCTCATCCTGCTTGGTGGGTTAAAGATCTGGCATTGCAGTGAACTGCAGTGTGGGTCGCAGATCTTTCTCAGATCTGGTGTTGCTGTGGCTGTGGTGTAGGCCAGCAGCTGCAGCTCGGATTTGACCCTAGCCAGGGAAGCTCCATACGCTTCCTTTATTTAGGTATTTAGGTGCAGCACTAAAAAAAAAAAAAAAAAAAAAAAATGTCTATGAGAGGCAAAATGATGCCTTCCCAGCCTCCTACCCGGAAAATGTCTCCACATTCCAATCTCCAAGACCTGTTACCTCAAAGGGATTTTACAGATGTGGTCAAGAAAAGAATCTTGGGGTGGTGAGATTATTTTTAGTTTTATCTGGATATGCCCAAATGTAATCACAAGAGTTCTTATAAGAGAGAGGTAGGAAGGTCAGATTCAGAGGAGACGTGAACATGGAGGCAGAGGTTGAAGAGATAAGACCCTGAGCTAAGGAATGAGGGTGGCCTCATTATATAATATTTATATAATACACACACACACACACACACACACACATATATTCCCTACCAAAAATATTTCCTCTGTACCTAACAAACTTTAACTTTTTTCAGTGCCTAGGTTATACGAGGCATTATACTAGGCAATTTACAAATAAAGTCTCATCTAATTTTCCTAACAACCTATGCTAGTGATAGTTTTCTGTACCAAATGTGTGTTTCCGTGCCATAGTGCAGAGTTGTTTCTAGAAATTGGTTGCCCAACCAGAGACTACATTTCCTGTACTAGGTACGGCCACTTAACTAGTTTTTTGTCGGTGAAATTTGAGCAGAAGTCATGAGGTTAGGAAGCATGTATCCCTTCTCTGCTCTTCCTTTTCCTGCTGCTGAGATCTGGACAACTGTGTTATTAGGGGAACTGTAAAGTGGAAGCAGCCTTGGTCCCTTTTCACCACTGTAATCTTTTTTTTTTTTGGGCAGTACTCATGGCATATGGAAGTTCCAGGGCCAGAAATCAAATCTGGGCTGCAGCTGTGACAATGCTGGATCCTAAGTCCACTGTGCCACAGCAGGAACTCCACCACTGCTATCTTTTAAGAGGAAAAAATAAACTTCTATCTAATCTACTGAGACTTGGGGATTTTTATTTATCTTTCATATCGGCTAGTGTTACTTTAGTCGTAGTACACCCCTAATGAAGTTTACATCGTTATCCTCAAGTTTAATGAAATTAGGGCTCAGAATGATGAAACAACTTGAACAAGGTAACAAATCTGAAAGTGGCAGAGTCAGAATTCTGACTCCAAAACCATTGTATTTCCACCATGCTGCAGAGTATCTTCTATAATAACTATTGTTCGGTTGTCTGCTGAAAAAAATCCATTTTTTAAAATTTTTTGGCTTTTTAGGGCCACACCCGTGGCATAGGGAGGTTCCCAGGCTATGGGTAGAATCAGAGCTACAGCTGCCAGCCTATACCACAGCCACAGCTACATCAAATCTGAGCTTCGTCAGTGACCTACACCACAGCTCACAGCAACTCTGGATCCTTAACCCACTGAATGAGGCCAGGGATCGAACCTACAACCTCATGGTTCCTAGCTGGATTTCCTTCCGCTGCACCAAGACGGGAACTCCCAAATCCATTTTTTTTTTACAGTCTCTGAATCACGGATTTTAGATCTAGAGGCACTTCCCTAAATCTTCCCTAAATCTCTTACAGTAACTCAAAGATGAGAAAAGGGGGGCCTAAAAATGCAAGTGCCTGGCACATGTGAGGAGACATGGCCATGACCAGAATCCAAGCCTCCTTTTCTTCACCCAAATAGTCCTGTATGTCAGCTTACTTTTTAGTCAAAAATTTATATAATATCACCCGTGACCACTGAGGGTAGATATTCTCTCTTTAAAAAAAAAAAAAAAATATATATATATATATATATGGTTTCTAAGCTTTGCATATCCTATTTTTCTTAGAATATAAATACCTTGTTTTATACACACACACACACCTTGTTCTAATTTTACTCTTGTGTTGCACTGAGACTAAATTATCTTCGTGCTACAAAAATTACAGTGGCGGAGCACTGAACAGATGGAGAGTTAAAAGAATGAGTTGAGGATTCCACATCTTGGCAGTCTGAAAATATGTTCTACTACAGTAAACATATTTTAAGCAAACAAATAATGGGCAGCCCACATGTTGATCTCTCACTATAATTCTCAAGTTTGGCTTATTTGTTCTCTAAGTATAGCTAAATTTCTTTGCAATACACAACAACTTCCCCCACTTTTCACTGGAAGTGAATTTAAGAATGCCAGAGAACTGGGTAAAATTGTAAAACTACAATATGATTTTGCGTTGGGTGAAATTTTTCTAGTGAGATCATATATGGGTTCAAGATGGACCATTCTGATTTCTGCTACTGATCTCAGTTTTTACCTTGGAAATTCTTATATGGAACAATTTCTCCAAAAAGCCCTTTCTTTAATAATGACAGCTCTGGGAAAGCGAGGTCTGAAAATCTGAATATACAATATTCCATGAGATAAGGAATGGCAGACCCACTCACTGTATCTGCAATTCTCCATGATAACTTCCGGTCTTAACTCAGCATCTTAGCATTAAGGAATCTCAGTGCTGGGATGGAACTTGAGGGCATAGAGCAAAGGGTCTCCCCAAGTTCTTTTATCTGAAAATTACCTTAAAGTTATAGGTGCACACTGAATATGATATTTGTTTCTTATTCATTTCTTGGTTTTTCTGTAATTGAACTTTCAAATTACCAGTTTTGATAAAAAAATATTAGCTCATGTAAATTCAATGATATTTAGTGAATTTACTGAGTTGCACACCATAACCATGATTGAATTTTAAATTATTACCATGATCTCAAAAAAGATCCTTCCCACCCACTTTCACTCCCAGCTCCGATTCTCAGGTCTAAGCAAACAATAATCTTTCTGTCCCCTATAGAGTTGCCTTTTCAGGACAGGACATAGAGATGGAATCCTATAATACGTGATCTTCTGTGTCTGGCTTATGTTCTTTTGGGAGTCAGGCAGTCTGTCTGAATAAAAGTTAGGCTCAGGTCATTCCTGGGACTCCTGAGGAGCTGGTGGGGCAAGCCACAGGTGTCACCTCAGCACACCTCGACGGCAGTCAGCTTGCCGCCCTGCATCACATCCTTCTGCATACACAGAGAAAGAAAAAACAGATCTTGATCCTTCCCCAGGTTCATTAATGCCAGCCTTGTTATCACTTTGACTTCTTTTACAAAGTCAAATTCCATCACCTCCATCAAGGCCATGGCCTTTGCAGAGGGGCTGAGCCCAGGACTTCACTATACTACATAGTCAGCAGGAGGGACTGGCTGAATGTATGAAGGACAGAGATTTAATCAAGTTTATGATTAAACAGCAGGAAGAATAATTGCATTTCCAGATAGAGAATGGGTTCAATGGGTAACCCCACCTGCAGGTGTATGTTAGGCGCACCAGGAGCTGGTCATTGTAGCTGGGGCAGTTCTGGTCCTCTAAAGGCATCACAGACTTGTTAATAGCGTCTTGGGTGGCTCAACACAACTTGTCCCTGTAAGAAGTTGGGGGACACTGGCTGCTTAGAGTCAATAACTAGTTAGCATTCCAGAATCTCCTTATCAGAATTAACCAAGTTTTTCCACCAACTGAGAAGGGCAAATGAGGACCTGTCAAACTTGTCTGCCTGGGCTAAGCATGGGTCCCCCTGTTGAGTCAAATTAAGCCACAGGTGCCACTTCTAGAGGTGCCCTTCCCCAATTCCCTTAAGTTTAAGCTTTGCAACCTAGAACTCTGGGACTTTGGTTTCCCAAAAGCTGCTCTAAGGGTCTGAGGATTCCCGTGTCACATAGCCTAATTTGCATTGCTTTATCTCTGACTTTCATCCTTGATTAAGGTAAACATTCTTGATAAATACTTCTGTTTCTTCTGTTTGTACCAGAATTTCACCTCCAGCAGTGCAGTACAGATACTCCCCAGCTATCCCTCAAACCATGATTTCAGTTAAGACCATCAAAACAGAACTGTGATCCTATTATAATGACTGTGGTCTCCAGGAGCAGAAAGACGCAGCATATTTTTGAGGTTCTTCCATGTTGTAGCATGTGTCAGTACTTCATGCCATTTCTTTGAATGTATGTACCACGGTTTGATTATCCATTCACCAGCAGGCATCTTGCTTATTTCTTCACCATTGGATGGGCATCAGGATTTCCTCATTCTGGCTATTATGAATAAAGAGGCTATGAATATTCATGTGCAAGTCTTTTGTGACTTTTTTTTTTTTTTTTTGCTTTTTTAGGGCCGCACCCTTGTCACATGGAAGTTCCCAGGCTAGGGTCAAATCAGAGCTACAACTGCTGCAGCAACGCCAGATAGAGCCCCGTCTGCGACCTATACCACAGCTCATGGCAATGCCTCCTTAACCCACTGAGTGAGGCCAGGGATTGGACCTGTATCCTCATGGATCCTAGTCAGGATTTTTAACCGCTGAGCCACAAAGGGAACTCCCCATTCTTCTTGAGTATATACTTGGAAGTAGGATTGCTTGGTCATATAGTAAATTTATGTTTAATAAATATTTTCTTCTAGTCTATATATTTGTCTTTTTCTTTTTGTTCTTTTTAATAGAATTGCTTACAAAGCAAAAATTTGTTATTTTAATTTTTATATTTATGAAAATATATTAAGTGCTCCTTTTATAGATCATACATTTAGTGTCAAGTCTAAGAGCTCTTCACCTGATCTAGGTTCCAAAGATTTTTTCCTATGTTTCTTTGTAAATGATTTATAGTTTTGTATTTTCTGTTCAAATCCTTGATTAATTTTGCATTAATTTTTGTGTGAGCGGTTGAGTTTAGGTTCTCTCTCTCTTTTTTTTTTTTTGCCTGTACATGTCTGTTAATCAGCTCAGGCTGCCATAATAAAATATCATAGCCTGGGAAGCTTTAACAATAGAAATTAATTTTCTCACAGTTCTAGAGGCTGGGAGCCTGAGATCAGGGTTGGGGTCTTGGTGAAGTCCTCTCTCCCTGGCTTGCAGAGTTTCCTTCTTGCTGAATTCTCACAGAGGAAGAAGCGGGGAGAGAGAGGGAGAGAGCTTAGGTTTCTCTCTCTTTCTCTCATGGGGGTTAAGAGTCTATCAGTATGATTTCATTTAACCTTAAATACCTCCTAAAAGCCCTATCTCCCAAATATAGCCACACTGGTGTTAGAGCTTCAATATATGAATTTGTGGGGCTGGGAAGTGAGCACAGTCATGAGAACATTCTATTGCTCAGGCACCATTTGTTGAAAGGCTAAGTCTTTTTTCTTTTCTTTCTTTTTTGCCTTTTTTTTTTTTTTTTTTTTTTTTTTTTTTTTTTTTTTTTTTTTTTTTTTTTTTTTTTGCTTTTTAGGCTGCACCCATGGCATATGTAAGTTCCCAGGCTAGGAGTAGAATCGAACCACATCTTTGACCTACACCACAGCTCACTACAGCGCTGGATCTTTAACCCACTGAGGGAGGCCAGGGATTGAACCTGCATCCTGGTGCATACTAGTCAGGTACCCTGAGTCACTCCTGAAAAGGCTATTCTTGGCCTGCTTGCGCACCTTTGTCACAAATCAGCTGGGACATTTGTTGCAGGTCTACTTCTGGGCTCTCTGTTCTGCCCCCTTTCTGCCAATACCATACTGCCTTGACGAAGCCTTAATATTGAGAAGGCTTTATTGCTTAGTCATACTTTAAAAAAATTTTTTTTAAATAATTAATAAAAAAATTTTTAATTATTTTGGCTGTTCTAGTACATTTCCTTTTTCATATAAATTTTAGAACAGTTTGTGTCTACCAAATCATTTTAGGATTTTTTTAATATAGAAATTACATTGAATCTATAGATCAATTGACCCTTATGGGCTGCCTATATACACACACAAGCCTAGAGAGCACTTGAGGGTGTGTAGCAGCAGTGGGGGTGGGGGGGTGGCCTAGGATGGATTAGCATGCACTTATCAGTGGCAATTTTGCATTTGGCTGAAAACAATCAGAGCTAACTCTATCCCTGCCCTGGTTTATAGATCCTACTGCGGGTTCCTGCCAGAGTCCCAGAAGAACCAATCGCAAGGCTTAAATCTGAATCTTCCTTGCGGCCCTGAGCAGCTCTAAGCCTTGGGCCTGATCTGTCCTCCAGGACAATCTTAGGAGTTTCATGAAAGCAAGACAGAGGACAAGCCTGCGGAAATGGACCCTCTTTATTACCAGCTATGGTTTCGACCTAGTCCCTCCTTGGAGCCGGTGGGCCCAGTAAGCAGAACTGGGAGGATATTCAGGACTCTGCCCCATTAGCCGTGAGTCCAGGCAAGGAACAGACTCAGAGCCAGAAGAAGCCTCCCTTTCATACCCTTGCGGTGTTTACTTGAAAATCCCAGGGCACAGGTATCCGTTCCTGTGCAACCCCCACCCAGGATAAGAGAATCCCAAAGGCAAATAAGGAAGGTAAAAAGAGAAAAGCCAAAGAGATGCCATGGTATTCAAATTCCAGTATTGCTTTCCTGCTTTTGTTTTTTAATCATTTTCCTTATCTCCCCGGAAGCTCTGTCCCAACCCTGAGGCTCTGTTTTCCAGGGCCCTGATCCAAACCAGTGCTTCAGTGTTCCACGGAGGCAGCTTTGCGGTGATGGGGGAGCGTAGCCTTGGTCTCTCCCTAGAGACTGCCTTTCCCCCAAGCTTTTCCTAACTGCGCAGCTAAATCTGTTTGCCTGTATTGGTGGAGAAATTGAGTTTCATAAATCATCATGCAGTTCACGTGGGCACTAACATCAGATAAACTGCCTGACAGCCTAGCTGTAACAAATCATTGCTTGTTGCTATGCTGCTCCTTAGAGCTCAGCGAGAAAGATTCCACCAGGGCATAACAACCGGTTATGTGTCCCAAGGGCAGCCAGAGCCATGGCTTTCGCCTTTCTGTGCCGGTGCTCACGTTGCTGCCTTCTTTTCAGAGAGACCCCTCTATCCATCACCAACCCCAGCGGCCTTTGGTGAAGTCCCCCTGCCCCCCACCACTGCTCCCACAACAAAATCATCATGAATCATTCCCCTCCCGTTGCCCTAACAGCCTTCTTCTATTATTGTACTTCTAGCATGATTGGTTTTGTTCCTTATTAGATAGTAAGCTGTGGGCAGTGGGGAGCCAGGGAATGTTTCTGAGCCGGGCAGAAACCTAACCAGATTTGTGCTTCAATCAAATGACTGATGGTAATGGAGCATGAGATAGTTGGGAGAAAAATCCGAGGCTGAGTCATCCAGGAGGTGGTTCTGACAGCGTGAGGGATGATGGGGGTGGATGCGGAGCGGGGGTAGTCAGAATAGAGAATATTGACTTTAATGCCAATGTGTTGGTACGTTTTTACCTGAAACATGTGATTTAGATCTCTCAATCAGCAAAACAGGGAAGGGATTGCTGTGGATGGATTCAATGAGATCCGGCATTTACAGCACCTCGCCCAAAGTCTTGCGATTGTTCGGCGCTAAGTCACCCTCTGCTGCCTCCCTTAGCCTTCCACAGTGGCCATAGTTCTGGGTTCTCATCTTTGGGCGGGCGGGGGTGGGGGGCGGTTCTGGGTGGGGTGGGGGGCGGAGGTGAAGAGTGATGTGAAAGCAAACCGGGGCAGAGGCTTCATCAGTTACAGGTGAAAAAGAGCGACCTGAATGGAGGCAGATGGATGGATGGCCTTCCCACGCTAGCAGCTCAGTGGTATAATATATCTACTCGTCCAAGATTTGAATTTTAACCATGGACAACAAGAGGCCAGGTTTCGACGCTGAAGAAGGTTGTTAAAATTCACAGAGCAGAGAAGCTCTTTAAGAGACAAGATTCATGATGGTCTTTTCACAGGGAAGCAGAAGATTTATTACAGGCCCAGGTTCTAATGTAGGTAGTGCCAGGTGTGGTCCCTCCGCAGGACAGGGAGGGGAAGAGACACCAAGGGCATTCAGCTGGGTGTACCCTTGAAGCCCCTCCCGGTGTCCACGGAGGTGGCTCATGGCTGCCTCAAGCCAGAAAAGGTCAGAGTAAAGTCACCCTGGCTATCAGCAATATGTTTACACTCTTGAATCTTTGCTTTAATCTATAGTTTGTAAATAACCAGACTTGCTAGTCTAATCCACAGAGTTTTGTTAAGATTGAGGCAACAGAATAGGGGCTGTGACCTGGTGTTATGTATCTACCCTAAACCCACCCATCGTCTATAGAGAGTTCTTTTTAGAAAAACTAATCTGAGTCTGTTGGCTTCAGCCTTAAAACAGCTTCCTATTGCCCTCAGAAATGTCCCATCTTTAGCATGACTTATAGGCCCCTACATGTTCTGGCTCTACTCATTTGCCAGCTTCAGGCCCTCTTCTGCTCTTTGTACTGCCGCTGTACTGGCCTTCTTTTTAGTTCCCTTAAGATGCCATACTCTTCCCCAAGTTCTAGACCTTTGAACATACTGTTCCCCTGCCTTGGAAGAGTCACGTCCCTCATCTTCCCTGGGTTAAGTCTCATCTTTCTTTTAGGATTCAGATTCAATTAACTTCAGTCATTCAAATCACAGGTATTTTTTGAGTACCTACTGTGTGCCAAATGCTGTTTTAGATGATGCGGAGCATAGTGAGTAGAAAGGCAGAGCCCTGGGTCCCATGAATCTTATATTCTAGCACTGAGATACAGAGTAAACAAGCAAGCAATGAATGAACAAGATAATTTTAGTGGTTGTTGAAAAGGCAATAAAAGGAATAGGGAATTTCAGGCTCTCTGCAAGGTCATGGTTGGGTGGCAGAGGGCCATGTGCATTGATTGGATCACTTCTTAGTGACCTGAGCTGTGACACTGATTAAAAGGATACACCAGAGTTAGGCTGAAGCAAGTGCAAAGGTCTTGAAGGCAGAACAAGCTTTATAACATTAAGGAGGTAAAAAAAAAGGCTTGTTCCTAGGGCACAGTGATGGAGACCTTTACCAAATTACTTAATAGTCTCTGTGCCTCAGTTCTCTCATCTGTAAATTGTGGCACTATTAACAGTACCTGTCCTCATTTGGACCGGATGTGATAATACTCATAAAACACTTAGCATAATATAGCTGTTATGGGAAGAACTATAGTTTGTCTATAGGAGATGTCAAGGAACTAGGGTTCTCTGCTCTCCAAATCGTCCTCATAGGACGTTCATCCTGGATTAAGAAGCTAGAATCAAAGAATCATTGGGGTTAGGGCTGACGGGAACTTATTCACCCCCTTTGTTCATCATACTGATAAATAAACTTGGGCATCTATGAGGATAAGTGGGGTGTGATATGACAAAATCCTGGGAGTCTCTGAGAAACATGAGGTCTTTCGTACATTGGAGCTTTAAAAAAAAAGTTAGACATATAATATCCAAAGCCAGAAAAATCAGGCATCATTATGACTGGAAACAAAACAAAACAAAACAACATTTTCCAATCATTTCTAAGACAACCTCTCAATTTTCTGTGATTTGAAGGTCAAAGAGCAGAGATTATTAGAGTGTTCACTCACATCCTAGTTTTATTTTTCCATCAGTTAAAATAGTTTGGGCATCTTTGATTTCCTTCTTTCAGTCCTCTGGTGGAGGTGTTAATGAAAAGTAAATTGATCAAATCCCAGCTCATCAGGAGGAGACAGAAAAGGACTACAAATTCATGGTAATCAGGCCCCAAATCATCACGATTGCCTGTGTTGAAGATGACTTTAAGGTATCTGAAGAGCCAGTTCTCCCATTTCTTTAAGGAATGCAAGTTGCATTCCTTTCTGTCAGGCAACGAGCTCAATGACGTCATCCTTCATTTCTACTCCCACAGGAGTTACTTATCAAATGCTTGGGCCACTGCACAAATCTGGCTTGGAGAAAGAACTGTCCTGATCTGACACATGATCCAAGTCAAAATATTTGAAATCCAATTTGAAACTGTGGTCTGGCATAATCGACACAATTCAAGGCGAGATGCTTAAAAGCTGAAGCAGAATGTACAATCTACTGGCAGAACATTTGCCCAGGGCTGGTGGATATGCAAATTGTTGCAGTCTTTCCAAAAGGCAATTTAGAAATACCGATCGAGAACCTTAAGAGTGCTTACACCCCTTAACCCAGTAATTTCACTCTTAGGAATTAAACCTGAGGAAATATTCAGAGACAAGGGCTAAGGTTAACCTACAAGGTTGTTCCCTGCAGCACTATTTGCAAGTACAAAAGCAAAATAGGAACCAAAGAAACTACCCAGCAATAGCAAATCACTTAAATTACACTATATTTCAATCAACCAAATATGTGGTTGTTAAAGAAATGTTTACTACAGGGGAGGATGCTCTTGGATTGGAAGAAGTCATATTGTTAAATAGCTGTACTACCCAAAACAATCTACAGATTTAATATGAGCCCTACCAAATTACCCATGACATTTTTCACAGAATCATAATAAAGAACCCTAAAATTTACATGGAATCATAAAAGATCCAGAATTGCCAAAGCAATCTTGAAGAAAAAGAACAAAGCTAGATTCATAACCCTCCCAGACTTTGGACAATACTACAAAGCTATAGTAATCAAAACAGTGTGACATTAGCACAAAAACAGACGTGGATCGATGAAACAGAATAGAGAGGCCAGAAATAAACCCATACCCCTATGGCCTATTAATCTTTGACAAAGGAGGCAAGACTATACAATGGGAAAAAGACAAGTCTCTTCAGCAAGTGGTATTGGAAAGCTGGACAGCTACACACAAGTCGACGAAGTTAGAACACATATTCTTACATACACAAAAATAAACTCAAAATGGCTTAAAGACTTAAATATGAGACATGGCACCATAAAACTCCTAGGAGAGACTGTAGGCAAAACATTCTCTGACATAAATCATACCAAAGTCACTTTTCCTAAGTCAGCTTCCCAAGGCAATAGAAATAAAAACAAAAATAAACAAATGAGACCTAATCAAACTTACAAGATTTTGTATGGCAAAGGAAAGCATAAAAAAAAAAAAAAGACAACCTACAGAATGGGATAAAATATTTGCAAATGGGCTTAATTTCCAAAATATACAAATAGCTCATACAATTCAAACAACCCAACTGAAAAATGAGAAAAAGACCTAAATAGACATTTCTCCAAAGAAAAAATACAAATGACCAATAAGCACATGAAAAAAATGCTCAACATCTAATGCTCAACATTATGTTAAAGAAATGCAAACCAAAACTACAATGAGGTACTTACCTCCCATCAGTCAGAATGGCCATGATTAAAAAGGCTACAAATAACAAGTGTAGGAGAGGGTGTAGAGAAAAGGGAACCCCACTACACTGTTGGTGGGAATGTGAATTGGTACAACCACGTGGGAAAACAGTATGGAGGTTCCTCAGAAAACTAAATATAGAACTACCATATGATCCAGCAATCCCACTCTTGGGCATATATCCGGACAAAAGCTTCATTCAAAAAATACATGCATCCCTTTGTTCATTGCAGCACTATTCACAATAGCCAAGGCATGGAAACAACCTAAATTTCCATCAACAGATGAATGGATACAGAAGTTGTTTTACATATATACCATGGAACACTACTCAGTCATAAAAAATAAATAATGCCATTTGCAACAACAGAGGCAACTAGAAATATCATACTAAATAGGCTAGAAAGAGAAAGACAAATGCTCTATGGTATCACTTACATGTGAAATGTAAAATATGGCATCAACAAACCCATCTATAAAACAGACACAGACTCATAGACAAGGAGAACAGATTTGTGGTTGCCAAGGGTGAGAGGGTTGGGGAGGGGCAGAGTGGGAGGTTAGAGTTAGCAGATGTAAGCTAGTATACTAGGAGAGTCTAGACAACAAGGTCCTACTGTATAGCATAGAGAATTATACTCGATATTCTATGATAAACCATAATGGAAGAGAATGTAAAAAATAATGTGTATATATATGTATGTATAACTGAATCACTTTGCTGTACAGTAGAAATTAACACAATATTGTAAATCAAATATACTTCAATAAAATAAAATTGTGTATGTGGGGTAGGGGACCCTGGATTCAAAATGACCAACAATACAATTCAAATTCTGTCAATCAATCCTATGTATCCATCTATCTATCCATCATCTCTCAATCTACATAGAGGATATATGCCTAGAAAAAATGCCTGGAAATAAATCAATTTGTTAATGGTAATTACCTTGGGGAGGGTTGGTCTCATGGGTATTTTCATCTTTATACTTTTCTGTATTTTCTAGATTTCCTAGAGTGAATATGTACTATTTTAAATGTGAAAGGGAGTTATAAAGTATATCCGTCGCAGAAACAAGCCAACCCTTTCTCTTTCAATTGCAAACTCTAACTCTATATTCCCTTACCTTCACTCTCTCCTTCAACTCTGTTACACCCTCCGTCATGCCAATTTTTCTAAAACGATTTTTAATTACATAATCCCCTGCTTTAAAATATTCTGGGGCTCTTCACTGCATACACACACAAACACACACACAATATATATAGGTGTGTGTGTATATATATATATACACACATATAGTATAACTCCTTAATTTGGCATTCAGGTCTTCTCCAACCTGCTAATAGTGTACTACCTGTGTATTTGTATCAGCATTTTTCCTCTTCAAATCCCTATCCAACAGATAATTATAAAGTGCCAACTCTGTGCCGGCTTGGCTCCATGCTTCCCACCTCTTCTACATGAAGCTTCACATATCACCTCTTTCCCGACCAGTCTCATGTGCTCCGACCTTCAAGTCTCTGTTCGGGGCACTCTCCACTGCAGAAGACCCAGCACACGTGTGGCATCCTCTTCTTCCCGAACCAGGTTTGTTCCCCAACATGCAGCAAGCCAAATGCTGAGACGCTAAGTTTTGCAACGAGGAAAGGCTTGTTCACAAGGGAGCCAAATAAGAAAACAGGAGAACAAATTTCAAACCCCCCTCCCCTACGGCAAGGGGCGAGGGGTATTTATAGGATAAAACTAAGGCGTGGTGAGCGTGGGGAAAGGTGATTGGAAATGAGAAAAAAGGAGAACTAATGGTTGTTCTGCACAGGTGCCACGAAGCTATAGGATGCCTGTTCATAAAATGGAGGCGTTAGCACATTCTGAGGGTGGGGTTTGGAGCCCTCAGACGTCAAGAGTCACCAAGCAGACATTCGTGCAAGCTCAGTTCCGGGGGGGCGGGCAGTGGTCCCAACTAGTCTTAACTGGTTTGACTCCAAATTTCCAAAAACACAACTTGGGCAGACTTTTTCTTATTTATGCCATGTGACGCCTGGAGGACCTGCAAGGCTTTTTTTTTTTTGGTAGCAGCAATTAAAGCGAGCTTACTCAGAGAAGACAGGTTACAGGTTTATTGGATCTAAGTGATGATTACCCTTGGTTTCACTTTCAGAGACTTACTTATCGCCCCAAAGGGAGCTCATGTTCTAGGGGTTTAGGCAAGTGCTTTAATTCTTCCTTGCTTCAGTTCTCCCGTTTGAATAATGAGAATTATAGTAATAACATGGGATCTATACGTTTGTTGTGAAGATCAAAAGACCTAATGCACGTCAAAGACTTAGAACGGTGCCTAGCATAGTGTAAGGATTCAAGAAATGTTTCTTATTCGTGTCAGAGGCTGTAAATTCCTTAAAGGTAGGACCTTCATGTCATTCCACTTTATAACTCCCACAGGACCTAGCATCTTGTTTTGTCTCCATTTGGGCGCTCAATGAATATATGTTGAGTAAATATATGGTTGAAGCACTGTTACATGAACCATTACTGACCACACCCTCACCGTTCTGGGCACCCTGTGACTGTAGATCATACCCACATCATTCATGTGGCCAGCATCGGGGGTAATGATAGGCAGAACCTGTGCAGTAGCTGTTTAACCCAGCACCGGATTTCTTCTTATCCTAAAGCATCTTTGGAGGTGGATGCTGACTTAATACCTTGCTCCCAGGTTTCTATATTGTTCAGGATTTTCCATGGGAAGTTGCAGAATAGCTACCTAATATTTTCTAATCTTACTAATTTCCCTGGCTACAGCTAGAAGAAAATTGCATCAAGCCTTTTGCTTTAAGCCCACACATTGTAATATCGCAAATGAACGTCAGGAACTGTGAGTGGACTACAGGGGGACCACCCACGCAATTCATTTGCAAGTTAGAGAAAAATAAACAAATGAAGGCAAAATATGACCAATTTATTTGCATAACCATCATGTGCTAGGGACTGCAATAACATTTTTGAGCGTTATCCTGCTGAAAAATGTTAAAGGCACGAAGAAGCTGTGTGACCAGTCAAATCAGTTTGTCCCTCTAAGCTTTGGCTACTGTCCCCAAGCCACCTCTTCTCTGCCCAGATCCCTCTCCTATTCTCTGACCCATCCGTCATCTGTCTACTAGAAAACTCGACTTACACGTACAAAGTGGAATTATTTCCTACCCCAAACCCACTCTCCCTCCCGTGTCCTCACCACCCACTTAGATGCCCAGGGCAGAAACCCTGGGGGACACCCTCCCTTCATTCCTTTCTCCTCACACATAATTCATCCCCAAATCGTTTCAACTCTGCAATACTGCCCTTGTTCTCCAGATTCCCCAACTTAGTTCAGGCCCCTTTCATGTCTCACCTGCTCTATGGCAACAACTTCCTAAATGGGACCCCACCCCAATCCCCTCTTGCCCTTTCTAATCTAGTTTCCTCCTATAGCCCACTGTCTTTCCAAAATAAAAGAGTGACCTTGTCACTCTCCGGCTTTTAAGCCCTCAATGGTTCTCCATGAGCTCCAGCAGATGCCATTTGGCCCCTGCAGACTTCATCCCTAATGCACTGGTTCTTCCACCACACACTTTGAACTTCAGATGCTAACAGGAGTGGTTCTCAAAGCGTAATTCAAGGACCCTGGGGTCTCCAAGGCATTTCAAGGGGTCTGAGAGCAAAACTGTTTTCATAATAATGTAAGACATTATTTGCTTTATTCACTTTCATTCCTTCAGGAGTATTTAGTGTCGTTTCCCCAAGGCTGCACAACAGGCCATATTGCAACAGATTGAATGCAAAAGCAGGTACCCAGAGCCAGCTGTCTTCTATTAAGCCAGACATTAAAGAGATTTGCAAAAATGTAACTCTATGTCAGCCTCTCACTAAAATTTTTTTTTGTTCTGGAAAATGCATCTATTATTCATAAAAGATATGTTATTTGCATTAGTACCTAAATGGGCTTGTTGCTATAGTTTTAATTTAATAAACACATTTAAAATGTATAAATTCATTGTTTTTCAGTAAATGTGCATAAATATGTCCAACATTAACAGAATCTTTTGGGCATTCTCAATAGTTTTTAACACTATAAAGGCATGACAATACCAGAAAAGTTTGAGAACTACTGTGCTAGCCCAATGGAACCACCAAGAATGTTCCAGAATGTCATGTTCTCTTTCTCCCTCAGGCTTCTTTTCAATGACTGACTCTTTGACAGGGATGCCTTCTCCAGTCATGCAACTGTTTCCCTGCCCTCCAAAGACACTGATTTGGTTCAGTTTTTGGTGTGAGAAGGACCCCTTGAGGAAGACTCCCTTCAGCTCCCCACCCCAGCAGATTCAGGGCTCATTTTACTGAAGTCTTTTTACATGCCAAGCATAGTCAGCATTGCTTTATCTGAATTCTCTCTTCCTCTGTGTTGCGCTGGGACAGGGACAAGAAGAGTCAAGAAGGGAGAAGAATACAATCAGTTCCACTCTAGAGATAAGTCAAGTTAGGCTCAGAGAGGTCTAGAAATCACTCAGGTCACACTGCTAGTGAGTGGCATGGTTGATTTGAATCCGTTCTCTTCCCACTCTCTCAGTGGTCCTTCTACTTAAAGTGCCCAGGGGGTTGCTGGTACATCTTCAACAACTGGTTCTCCATAGGGACTAAGCCTTGACTTACAGCATTTGGCAGTTTCCGGTGTATACAATCCTGCGGTGGCCAGTTCCAAGCTACCAAGGTGACATCACTGAACCCAGTGTTGGCAAGGGTGTTTTGATAGAGCTTTCCCCTACACAAACATAGTCGACGTAAAAAACCCAAGAGCACAGATAATAGTAACATGTAAAAGAATCAGGAATTATAGTGATGAATTTGGGGTATTTTTGAGTTTGCATATATTTGTTTTAAATATAATTAAACATAATGTATTTAATGGTGGCTTTATATAATCTAATTTTTCACAATGGCTATATTCAGCAACCAGCTCACAAAATTCCTGAATATTTAACAATTGGCTCTTGTACCTTAGAATTAACTGTTCAGCATTTGACAATTTCAGATGCTCAGGCTCTCCTCCAAAAACTGCTAACTCTAACTCTCCAGACTGGGGCCCAGGCTTTTGCATTTGTACCAAGCCCCTTAGCTACCATCAAGCACAGAGGCAGTCACTTGTACGTTCTTTCCTTCGTTCACATGTACACTCACACATGTATTCAAGCCACATGTATTAAGGGCCTGTGTTGTGCCAGAGAGTGTTTCAAGGTGCCAGGGAGGTCATACTAAAGAAAATAAAAATCATCTCTGCACTTGTGGAGCTGATGTGCAAGCAGAGGAGACCATGCATAAACCCAGAAGCAGAAATTACATTCTTTATGTGAAGAAAGCAATATCTCTTTGAAGAAACCAAAACAGGGTAAGGAACAGAAATGATGCAGGTCCAGTGAGTGGTGCAAGGTCTGAGGTCTGAGGAAGGAGCAGGCTGGAAGAGCCTGAGAAACAGCAAGGGGGCAGGGTGGGTGGAGGACCTGAGCGAAAGGAGTGTGAAAGGACCTGAGATCCTGAGAAGGAGGGGTGAGCATGGAGGGCCTGGCGCTGAGGTTGGGCTGAGGGTCTCCATCCTCCACTAGAGCTCCCATCCCGGCACCTGCGCTGGCCCTTCCTGCAGATCCAGGGTTTTACTCTGCTGTATTCTAAGTGCCTGCCTACTTGTCCACCTTCCTACCAGACTGGACACTCCCTTAGTGCAAGGACAGAGGCTATTTCCCAGTTTGGTGCAGCATCTCAAACACTGTACAAACTTGATACATATTTGTGCTAGAGAAAACACGATAGCAACAAGCCAGCATTTATCTGGCTCAGCTTCAACCAACCCAGATCCCTGGGACTGGAAAGCTTAAGTGCCAAGGGTGTAGGCACTGGTATCAGATGGATTTGAGTTTGAATCTAACTCTTGGGCACAGGTTAATTGATTACCATACGTTTCCTCCTCTGTAGGAGTTCTGGTAGGCATTGCAGAGGAGAATCACATGCAATCTTGTTTTGTCCCATGTTTAGCAAACTGTCCTGGCCATGATATCTAAAAAACTCCCCTGACACTCTTGGTGTCCTCATCCTATGTTGGTTTTCTATATTCTAAATATTATAGAATATAACCTTATCACTGAGGTTATATTCTATAATATTTATGTATTCGTTCATTGTCTCCTCCCCTTACTCTCTATCCCACCAGAATGAATATTCCATTGAGGGCAAGGTCTCATTCTGCTGCATTCATCTCTATATTCTTAGCACCTTAAAAAAATTCCCCAGCACCTGTTAGGGCCCCAGTAAATATTTGACAGATGGATGGATGGATGAGTAAGTGGATAGATAGGGTGGCTGGCTGGTAAGTGGATAGATGACTGGATGGATGGATGGATAGGGATGATAGATGGATGGATGGATGGATAGGTGGATGGATGGATGACTGGATGGATGGGTGGATGGATGGAGATGGATGGGGATGATGGATGGATAAAGTTTGATGGCTGGATAAATGGATGGATGGTTGGGTAGATGGATGGAGAACTCAATAAATGTTGGTTATTATTAATAACTTCATGTTTTTTCAAATACCTCCTTTGGATTAGGGGTCCCATTGAGTGACTCACTTGTACTCCGGTTCTTGAACCTGCTTCCTTCTCTCACATGTGGCTCCTGCCCTGGCCTCCTCAAGCTCCTGGCCTGTCCTCATGTAGCAGTTCCAAGTCCGTTTGGTGACACCATCCTCTCCACTGTGTTCTGGAGAGGTAAGAAGTCTACTTGAGAATTTTCTATTATTCTTCCAGGGAATTTTTCAGTATGATATTAGGATCTGACACCCCAGAAGATTCTCTGCATCAGACCTAACGAAGCCAGCCTCAAACTGACAAGTTTCCCAGCAACAATGGGGTAATTGCACTTCAAAGCATATATTTAGCTCTCGTTTTCAATATGCACACAAAAGTTGGTTGATTATTCTGACTTAAGAACAAAATCCTACCTTCAGATTTGTTTGACTTGTGCTCTTCCTTGGGAGAGTGAGCTTGGGAATAGAACTGTGTTCTTGGTTTTGGTGATTAGAAGATCAGGGATTTTGGAATTGCGCAAATCTAGGCTTGAATCTTGGTTCTGCCTCTTCCTATCTCTGTGCCTTGGGAAGATACTTAACCTTTCTGAGCTTCAATTTCCTCTATAAAATATGACTTTCTCCATTAATATGTATTTACTCAGCCTCTATTAAGTTCCAGCCATTGTGCTAGACCTCAGGGATACACCAGCAGGCAAAAGCCACTCATGGCCTCATGCTCATCATCTTGTACCCTATCTGGTTGCAAATCGTTAAACAAATAATAATGTAAAGAAGAACAAGCTGTGGTGAGAACTTACGATGGGGATATAACCCAGTGTGGACAATCAAAAAAGGTTTGACCAAGGCAGTAAGGGTTAAACTGAGTTAGGCAAAGAAAAGATGTGGGTAACTGTGCTGCAAGGACAGAGGAAAAAGTTTTATGGTTTAAAATGAGAGAGGAAGATTCTGTTTTCATAAAAGATTTTGTGAGCTTATTAGAAGAAGCCATGCCACTTTGGGGACTAGGTGACAAAACGCACAGAGTTTGAGACAAGGAAATCATCCCAACTTCTGCAGGAAATCCTGACATTTTCCAGCATCGGGAACAGCATCTTGTGAATTTGGTTTTGGACCTTGCTCTTGGGAGACTGAGCAGCTCTGGGAGAACATGGCAGATGCCAAGTGGGACTGAAGTTGGTTGAACAGTTTGTGCATAGTTGTAAGCCAAGGGGCTCTCAGAAATTCTGGGTTGGAGTGAGGTGGTGAGTGAGGGAGAGAATACCATCTTGTATTTAAGGTTTTTTTCTCATGAGTTTGAGATAAAGATGTGATGCATATCACTAGTATAGGCATAAACAGAAGCAAAAATTCTAGCAGCTCAACTAGTATTTGACAATAAACTAGTCATCCAGAATATGAACATGTTAATGCTTTTATTTTTTAAATTTAAATATAGCTGATGATAGTAGACATTCTAAGTGTACAAAATTATGATTCACAGTTTTTGAAGATAATACACCACTTACAGTTATAAAATATCGGCTATATTCCCCATATTGTACAATATATCCTGTACCTTCTCTTATACTTTTTTACATTTATATAAAATTAGTATATTTCATACCAATAGTTTGTTCCTCTCCATCCCCTGCCCTTATGTTGCCCCTCCTCCTCCCCTCTCCCCGCTAGTAACCAAGAGTGTGTTCCCTATATCTGTAAGTCTGTATCTTTTTTGTTATATTCACTCATTTGTTGTATTTTTTAGATTTCACATACAAATGATATCATATATTTGTCTTTCTCCGTCTGACTTATTTCGCTTAGCATAATGCCTTCCAAGTCCATCTATCTTGCTGCAAGTGGCAAAATTTCATTCCTTCTTATGGCTGAGTGGTATTCCACTGTATATATACTACATCTTTATCTAGCCATCTGCTGATAGGTATTTAGGTTGCTTCCATATCTTGGCTATTATAAATAATGGTGCTATGAACATTGGGGTGCATGTATCTTTTCAAATTAGTATTTTCTCTGGATATACACCCAGGAGTGGAATTGCTAGATCATATGTTGGGTCTATTCTTCTTTTTTTGAGGCACCATTTTTCATAGTGGCTGCATCAGTTTACATTCCAACCAACTGTGTATTAGCGTCCCCCTTTCTCCACATTCTCACCAACATTTGTCGTTTGTAGACTTTTTGATGATAGTCATTCTGACAGTTGCGAGGTGGTATCTCATTATAGTTTTAATTTGCATTTCTCTGATGATTAGCAATGTTGAACATCTTTTCACATGGCCTATTAGCCACTTGTATGTCTTCTTTGGAAAAATGTCTATTCAGTTCTTCTGCACATTTCTTACTCGGATTTTTTTTGACATTCAGTCATATGAGCTATTTACATATTTTGGATATTAACCCTTTATCAGGCAGATTATTTGAAAATATTTTCTTCCTGAATTCAGAAGTTTGTCTTTATGTTTTGTTGATGGTTCCTCTTGCTGTGCAAAAACTATAATTAGGATCCACTTGTTTGTTTTTTGCTTTTGTTTTCTTTGTATGAGTCAAAAAATATTGCTGTGATTTATGTCAAAGAGTGTTCTGCCTGTCTTCTAGGAATTCTATGGTTTCTGGTCATACATTTAGGTCTTTAATCAATTTTCATTTTATTTTTGAATATGGTATGAGAAAATGTTCTAAGAATTCTTTTATATGTAGCTGTCCAGTTTTCCCAGCTCCACTTATTGAAGAGATTACCATTTCTCTGCTGTCGCCTCCTTTGTCATCAATTAATTGACCATAAATGTGTGGGTTTATTTCTGGGCTATTTTGTTCCACTGATCTATGTGTCTGCTTTTGTGCAAACAATTTCTAATTCATTGTCAATATTTTAAAAGTGTGAATTTCCCCATAAAAATCAGAAAAATTTGGTAACACTGAGAACAGACCTGAGTAGAGGCAGCTCTGACTCCCTACTTGCCTGCTGTGGACCTTGAGTTTGAGATCCTCTCATTTTAAAGATGAAAAGAACTGCAGTCCACAGAAATTTCCAGAAGCTGCCAGCTAGTTAAGAACGGCAGAGCTGATATCATGGTTAGTATGTTAAGGACGGCTTCTACCAGCAGGAGAGGAGGCATTTTCACTCAGGTGGGCATTTTCTAGCAGTAATTCCAAACATGTGATGAACTGCCTTGTCCTCAAACAGCCTGGCCTCATAGCACTGCTTAATTCACATTTAAATTACACTGGGAACAAATACGTTTCACAATGTTCAGCTCCAGGTTGCAGAGAAAAACATACTAATAGAGCTCTGCAATTACGAGTAATTTTTTTCTGAATCCCTCTCTTTCTCTCCCACTCTGGATTAATGGCTGCCTTCACAAAGAGTCCACATGAGCTTTCAGATCCAAGGGAGTAAACAGGAGGACAAGCATTAACGTGGCGGCCTAGTTACCTCCCACGCCTGAGTACAGAGCTTTTAGAAATGGAATTTTTTAGATGTGCTTCTTCTACAAATATCAGGTGAAAATAATCTCCGAGACAGTGGGTGTTGGGTAGAACGACATTCACATTAGCCATGGAGCAAATATCTGAGCGAAGTGAAGAGGGCAGGAGGCATCAAATCCAATTCAGCTGGGCACTGGAGGACTTACTATGTGCCAGGCATGTGTGCACAGTGCATTTGCAGGTATTCGTTTACTTCCTTTGCAGAACTCACAAGGTTGTGAGCAGCAAGGGGGAAAAAGCCAAGAAAAGCACAGGATTAAATCCACGTTTTAAAATTCTGGGTCCATCTTAGCAATGCCAGGCAGATCCGGAGGAGGAGTCCAGCTCCCGTGATCCTAGCGTGTGACCTTAGGTTAATTATTTAACGGTTTTGAGCTTCATCTGTTCCTTGACTGTTAAATACCATATGCTAGGTGCACAGTACACTTAGAGTTCTTTTCTTTCAATTAGGTGATACAGTACTTCACTGGGGTTACTAATAATGAATAAAATTGTAAAAGCTCTGGAACTGGTATTAGGAAATTTGGATTTAAGTCTCCGTTCTGTCCTTTCCTGCTGGGATTCATAAGGAAATTATCTGTGTTTTTTATTTATTTATTTATTTATTTATATATTTATTTAGGGCCGCACTCACGGCATATGGAGGTTCCCAGGCTAGGGGTCGAGCTGGAGCTACAGCTGCCAGCCTATGCCACATCCACAGCCACGCCAGATCCTTAATCCACTGAGCAAGGCCAGGGATCGAACCCGCAACCTCATGGTTCCTGGTTGAATTCGTTTCCGCTGCGCCAGGACAGGAATTCCAGTGGGTTTTTTTTTTTTTTTTAATAATTAGAAAAACAACATTGCACATAGCAATATAACTCAAACTTAGTATTAAAGGTTATAAAATGAAAAGTGGGCCTTCCCTTTCCATTAAACAGCATTGCCTTCCTCAGAGCCAATACTTATTAACATTTACTTGACTATTCTTCTAGAAGAGTTTTTTATTATGTATATATGACCACACACACTCTAACCCTCAAATGGGAGCGAATTTAAAATAAGCCTTGGAGATATTGCGTGTTGGCCTGTATCACCTCATTATTTTAATATAGCTGAGCCCATATTGATAGTCATTTAGGTAATTTCCAGTCTTCTGGTAATAATAGCTATAGCTAATATTTATGGATTGCTCTGCATGTGCCAGGCACTATTCTCTTCTAAGTACTTCATGTAACTCATTTAATACAACCATCCTGGATAGAAGCTATTATTATCATCCCCATTTCACATCTGAGGAAAACGACACCCAGAGGACTTGCCCCACAGACACACAATAAGTAGCAGAGCTAGAACAACGCTGTAACACATCTTTTGCATGGTTTTCTGTGCATTTGTGAGAATATCTAGCAAATGATGACTCAAAAGAAGAAACAGTGTATTTTTGAAAGATCAGTATGTTAGCAGGACTGAGAATGGACTCACAGCACCTGTCATACGCTGCTGTGTATTTCTCACTCCGTCTCCCTTCCACACATCCATCCCCAACCCCCGCCTCCAGCTTCTTGAAGGTGGGGACTTTGTACCCCAGGCTTGGAAAAGGGCCAGGGTATCCCCAACTCTTAATAACGTTTGTGAGTAATTCTTGAAAAAGTAAGGAAGACTTCAGTGGAAGTGGTTTTTGGATCTTGGGCTGGGTTTTAAAGGTTGAATAAAATTTTGATTGACAGGCAGAAAATGGAAGAAAAAGTACATACCTTGTGTGAAGAATCAACAAGGGAATGACTCCATAGGATGCTTGAGGAAACAGAAAATTATCCAGACTGTTTGGGGAAAGGGTATGTGGTGTGATGTGTGCTCACAGGGGAGACCGGAAAGAAAATTTGGAGGAAGACATGGGAAGTTCTAAAGCTCTGCTAAGTTTGTGAGATGTTTTCTAGGCCACATCCATTTACCTGAAGGACAAAACAGATGAGCATGTATGAATGCACCCCTACGTGGACCCACAATACTGGTATTAAATTTTTTAAATCTCAGCTTACAAAATTGTATTTATCTCCACATCAGGTTTCTTCCCTCCACTTTTTTCACTTCCGAATGTCAAATGGATGGATGGCAGGTTTCAGTAGCCTGAAAAAAACATCATATCAGTGCAGTGGGCATATTTTCAGTTTTCATTTATTTTAATCCTCACCAGCTCCCAGAATTCACTATCTGACATATTTATTTTTCCAAGCCCTGGGCCTGTGGGCCCAGGTTTATAGATGTAGCTTATAGATATACTCTTCAAATTCATTTATATGCAAACATACCTCAGTGGATTTTGTTACATTTCTGTTAATCTTGAATTTCATGAAGTTACTTAGACATCTGACAACATATATTATTTTAAATACATGCTAACATTTTTCGACACTTGATTGTTGATTCTAGCTAGTGTATGTAATAACATTCAAATTAGAAATTAGTTCTGCTAGCCACTCTTACTATGTATCAGCAGTGCCCAATAGGAATATAATGTGAGACAAAGATGACCCACAAAGACAATTTAAAAATTTCCAGCATCCATGTTTAAAACAGGTAAACAGAAATATCAAATTAATTTGAATAATGCGTTTCATTTAAACTATTTCAGCACGTAATAAATATTACAAATTATGAGATATTCTACCTTTGTTCTCTTTGTAATAATGTATGATTTATTTGCGATACATCTCACTTTGTACTAGCCATATTTCAAGTGCAGAAATTACATAAGGCTAGAAACTATTATATTGGATAGTGAGAAATAGAAGCTATAGGTGCCAGATCCTTTGAATAATGTTATTAGCTCAAAGAATGTTTAGAATGGTTTATGTACTCCCTGCTCCCATCCAAACAGTTATATAGGCAGATATTTACTAAGTTTCCAGGCATGAAAGATTTCATCCATGTACTCTCTTCAGGGAAAAGTTTTCCAGCCCCCTCTGTATATACCTCTCTTCCTGGTTCTAAACCACCCTGTGCATTTTGTAATCATTGATTTGCTTCTTTGTCCCCCTTCTGGATTCTAGGGAGGCCCTGTGGAAGCTTCTTTCTCCACATCTGTATAACACAAATAGAGAACAGAAAAATCAGTTCATTTGTCCTTGGGCTGATCGTCTTAGAGACGAAAGTTCACTATGGCGGTCAAGAGCACCGGCTCTGGAGCAGAACACCTGGCTTCAGATATTGGCTCTGTCACTTACTGGGTTTGTAACCTTTATCAGTCTGCAAAATGGGCATAACAGTATGCACTTCATTGGATTGTTATGAGGATTAAATAATATAATAGGGAGTACTGACAGATTTAAATATTATATAAATGTTTCCTCTAACATGCCATAGAAACATTGGCATGTAAAAAGATTGTATAAACATTTGCTATAATCTGAAAATATTTTTTACTGTTACTTGTAACATTAAATCTCCTCCTTCCCCTTTCTAAAGGGTAGTGTTTGCCACTTAACATTCCCATTGCTCATCTATAAAGAGCAACAATTAATGTAATACATTTTTCAAGGAGAATTCACCTGAAAACTAGCCAAGATAGAGTGTTTTCTTTTAGAAATGGAATTACTCCATTAGGGATGTTAGCTAAGAAATATCTTTTAAAAAATAGAATACATAAAAAGCAACATGGCAGAACCACTTAGGTATTTCCTAGTGGTTGATAATTGTTTTGAAAGTGAATAGGAAAAAAATTTTAAATAACAGACTATTTAAAATGAGCTACTGAATGAATTTTCTAAGCTCAAAACTCTGGCAATACTACTATGAGATAGATGTTTATGATTCCTTCTCAGTGATGTGCTTCTCCTTGTTCAATATTTATCCAATAAGAGATATTTTATGGAAAAAAAATCACCAGACTAAAAGCCTCCCTCCCCCCACCACCACTGGAGGGGAAAAACACTCAAAAGCAAGGACATGTATGGCTACGTATTCCCGCAAATTGTGTTCAAATATAAAATGAATCTTTTAAAACTCTCCCTTAAGGAGAAGTTTCTCAGATTTCAAATCCCACTTGTTTCTTCCCTTACTTTCCATCCCTTCCCTCCCCACTCCTTATATCTAGTACTTCTTGAGGACTTTTGAGGCAGCCAAAGGCTGAGGTTTTCTTTTTACCACATACCTCTAAGCAGAATGAGCAAGTGACCTCTTCAAAGACGCCTGGAGTTCTTCTGCATGTCAGACCAGGAAAGGTTATGGATGCAAACAAGCTCTGCACTGCAGAGACCATGAACCATCACCCCATGCCCTCACCCGCCACCCCCCACCCAGCTAATTTCAAGATGGCAGGGGTGTCCATGTGTAAAATTCATATTAGAAATCTTCGCCAGATCTGACTGGCAATGGGTAATGGGTAGTGCAATGGGTAATTTTTTGTTGTTGTTCAGTGAAAAAAGAAATTACTACAACATGATTGCATGCAGGAAAATCTTTATTAAGTCACTGAATTGTTATAATTTTTTTAAACGGCTATATAGAATACTCAAACATTTTTAAATGAATTAGGAAACAATCAGCATATATTTAGTAAGCAATTTCCATTTTCACAATTTTCTCTGCTCCCACCCTCAACGCTCAGCTATAGAATATTCATTTATTTATCATGTATCTCTGTCTCACAGTCATTTGTCAAAGCTTCTGTTGCGAAAACATGTTTCTTAACAATTAAATACACAATGGGAAGATATGATCAGACATTTACAAGACTTGAACTGTTTAAGAATAATACACAATAATAGGATCACAAGAAGGGCAGTGGCGTCTTTCAATTCATTTTGCTGTTTCATTCTCTTTTTCAAACATTCACCTCTAAAGTCTGTCCAAGTCCTATCTTTTAAATCCTTCCAGTGTCCATATTTTCCTCTCCTCCTCCAATGTCCATATTTTAACAATTTGAATTCTCTTGCCTGGGAAAAAGAAAAGGTATTAACTCACAAGGGACATTTATTGACATTTAATTGTTACAACCAAACCACAGCACAAAAGTCAGTCATGTACAGGTGACACATCACAATGGGGTCGGTCCATGGTTTCGGCACACTGAAGGAGAAGGTCGCGCTCTTAAGACCCAGGGCTCACATGATGATGCACTTGCCCAGCAGCTTCTCGGCGGTCTTGGGGATCTGGGATTTCTTCTGCGCGGGCTGGGCGCTGGCGGCGGGCTTCTTCTCATGGTTCAGCAGCATTTGGAACAGCTCCTGCACGTTGATATTCATCTTGGCGGAGGTCTCCAAGAAGGCGCAATTCCACTCGGACGCGCAGGCAGCACCTTCCTTCTCACTCACCTCCCGGTGGCTCTCGTCGCACTTGTTGCCCACCAGGATGATCGGGCACTTGAGCGGGTTGTTACCTTTGAGATCGCGGATCAGATGGTACAGGGGCTTCAGCTCCTCCAGGGTGTGCTTCTTGGTGACGGAGTAGACCAGGATGAAGGCGTGACCCCTGGCAATGGCAAGGCGCTGCAGGCCCCGGTAGCGGCGGCCGCCGGTGGTGTCGGTGATGTGCAGCGCGCCCACCTTGTGGCTGCAGCCCAGCACCTGGCGGTAGGTATCTTCGATAGTAGGCAGATAGGCCTCACGGAAGTTGCCGCGCACCCACCTCTGCACCAGCGCGCTCTTGCCCACACCGGCCGAGCCCAGGACCACCACACGGAAATCTCGGCTCCTCCTCTGGGGCAGGCAGGTACGGATGACAATCACCGTAGGCAGAGGCCGCAGCCGCTTCATGAGGCGTTCCTTGAGGCCGAAGCAGGAGTTGCCCATCGCTGGGTATTGATGGGGAGACGCGTGCACAGCTTCTCTGGCACTTGGCCTAGGGAGGAAGAGAGGAAGAGTGAGAGATGAGAGTCTAACCCGGAATGATGGCTTGTCGCAGCGCCCGCTGGGCCCACCTCTCCCTAGGGATGCGGGGGTTGGGAGGCGGGGCCAGGGGGCGGTGCTCACTCCACAACCCCACCCTCCTCTCCCCTCCCTCCTCTGCGGCGAGCGGAGCTTACAGCCCACCCCATGCAACCACCAGAGGCAATGCGGGTGGGGAGATGGTAGGTTCACCCTGCACCTCTTCCAGCGACACCGTACTGTTACTTTCATGGTGTCTACGCACCCACCTTTATTTTATTTTTCAAACCACACTACTCTGTTCTCTACAGAATGCTACAGTCATGGACAGCTTACCAACCTTAAAACACACAAATCCGAGCGATGTTACCAAACAGTTCCTCCCCTAGTAAGCCCTTGTTGCTTTCTCTCCTGCAGTCTTAAAAAACTGTGCGCGTCTCTGACATGGATCGATCGCTGCGGGCAAACTGTACGATGCCGCAGACACAGCGATCCAGGGTGTGGTCACGGGGGCAGCGAGGGACGCTCAGGGATTCCCACAAGGGCTAGGATTCGGGATGCTAACAGAGACCCCTTACCCGTAGCGATTGTCCCCGGGTACCCCCTTCTCTGACAATGCGCCCACTGGTTTCTACCCCGCGATACCCAAGCTGGTTCGCGTGGTACGCCTCTAGTTCAAGTGCCCGAAAAAAGGCAGAAGACAGATTTTTACCTCTTTCCGAGATGGGAACCTCGCGGCAAATTCGCTCCTCGCCGAAGTGGCTTTGGCCGCGGCAGCAGCTGCGGCAACAAATTGCGTAACCAAACTCCGAGCGGCAGCTGGCAACCAGCGCGCTCGGAGGCTGGGGGAGAAATGCTCAAACAGTGGGACCGAGACTGGTTTGCCAGAGCCAGGGGGCGCAGACTGGGAGACTCCACTTGCAAGGTTCGCAGAGGGGGGATCGGGCTGCGCGGGGCTGGCCGAGCCTAGACGCGCCCCTCTGCGGTCCACCCTGGCGTCCCCCACACGGGTACCTACACCCGGGTGGGGGCGAGTGTGGGAGGCGGTCCTGGGTTTGGAGGCGCCCGCCCATTGAGTTGGGGCGGGTGGGGGGGGGTGTTGCTTACAGCATTTGTAATGCGGGCATTTCTCTTCCACTGCAATCCTCATGGTGTCTATGCTTTTTGCCCCCTGTGGGGTTAGCTTTCCCAAGCCTTGCCACTTTCTCTTCATTGCAGAATAGCCAGTTAGGGTCCCCACTACCACACACTTCACTGTATCTCATCCACTTTTTCTCTATCGCAAAACCCAGTCTATGTCTTTCCAGGGAAAGACCAACTGACGTTTCTGTTTTAAGAGACTTCAGAACCTGTCTCCCGGTAGGATTTCCTGTGGTACAAACATGTTTTGTGTTTGAGGGTTGAGGGAGTATCCTCTACACCCAGCGGCATTAAGCACGTATCACATCCATCAACGCGATGTGTACAATACATCTCATTTAGTCATCACCACAAAAACCTCATAATAAAATCAAGACTAGATGTGGGCAGCCTTCTAAGTGCAGAGAGCGACCCCTGGCTGACAGCCAATAAGAAAACAAGGACCACAGCGCTAGCAACTGAATTCTTCCAACAATCTCAATGAACTTGAAAGTAAACTCTTCTCTAGAAACTGCGCATAAGATCAGACGGCCAACACCTTAATTTTGGCCTTAATTAAACAGCAAATCCAGCTGAGCCCATCCAGACTTCCGAATTCCAGAACTGTGGGTTCTGCAGTTGGGTGTTGTTTTAAGCCACAAATTTTGTTGCAGTCTCTTACACAGCCAAAGAAAACTAATGCAGCAGGTAAAATCACTTGTTCAAGGTTATAGGGCTCATAAATGATAGAGCTAGGCCCAAACCTAGTCTAAGGTCAAGTCTTGCTCTTTTTCAGGTATTATCATTGTGTGTCTTTAAGCTGACATATATTTTACTCATTAGTTTCCTTTTTTTTTTTGTCGTTTTTTGTCTTTTGAGGGCCACACCCCTAGCATGTGGAGGTTCTCAGGCTAGGGGTCTAATCGGAGCTGTAGCTGCCAGTCTATGCCACAGCCACAGAAACACCAGATCTGAGCTATGTCTGCAACCTACACCACAGCTCACGGCAACGCCAGATCCTTAACCCACTGAACGAGGCCAGGGATCGAACCCGCAACCTCATGGTTCCTAGTCAGATTCATTTCTGCTGTGCCACGATGGGAATTCCTATTTTACTCATTAGTGAAAACATTTTTATAGTTTTTTTTTCTTTTTTGTCTTGCCCAAAAACTCATGCATGTTAGGTAGAGGCAGAATACTGTGTTTAGAACGTTTATGGGTTTTTTTTTTAATACATTTTAATATACCTTTGAGTTGTGAGATCCTGGAGAAATGATTTTTTCTATGGAAAGCTAACTGCTACCTATGAAAAAGAATTGGGAGGATTCAAGGAGTTACTGCTCGAAGCACTAACCAGAAGGCATATAGAATGCAATAGGCAATTCATAAATACCAGCTATTGGCCATCACATAGTAATACAGAAATTTGCATACACATAATCCTGTAGTCTTTGAGCATTTCAACAGTGGCTTTTTGGAAGTAGTGACGAACTTTTTATTTAAGCCCAAGAAGAACAGATCTTAGTCTAGAAAACACAGGAGGATGGGGGGGCAGGCAGTAAATAAATTGAGGATTAGAACTTGAGGCACCGGAGGAAGTAGAGTGGGAATTCCAAGCAATAATGAAAGTTCTGTCCAGTCCTCCTAAACAACAAGAATCATTCTGCCTATCAAAGTGAGGAAACTAAAACACCTTTAGGAATGAGGAAGACTAGAAAAGAGACTCAGCAGTAATGAACCAGACTAGTATCCATAGGACACAGGTTCGATCCATGGTCCCAATCAGTGGGTTAAAGATCTGGCATTTCCGTGAGCTGCATTGTAGTTTGCAGACTTGGCTCAAATCTGGCCTTGCTGTGGCTGTGGTGTAAGTCAGCAGCTGCAATTTCAATTAGACCCCTATCCTGGAAATCTCTATATGCCATGGGTGCAGTCCTAAGAAAGAAAGAAAGACAGAAAGAAAGACAGAAAGAAAGACAGAAAGACAGAAAGAAAGAAAGAAAGAAAGAAAGAAAGAAAGAAAGGGACTCAAGGTGAAGGAAGGGAATGGGGGGGGAGAAGGAAAAAAGGAAGAGGAGGAAGGAGAAGAAGGAGGAGAAGAAAAAAAGAAGAAGGGGGTAGGGAGAAGGGAGGAGCTAAGGGTGTGGAAATATATATCCCAAAGATAAAGCCTTTAAATGCCAGCGAGATCATTAAATAGAACTTAAAAGGAATGATGAAAATATGAAAACATATCTTCTACATTTAATCCAAGTCTTGTACCTCAAAAGCCAGTAAAAAATATCTTACTTTAAGAAGAGCCCTAGCTCAGGGAACCAGCACTGAGGCTGGCCAGAAGAGGCAAAAGAATGGGCCAGAGCAGAGTTGTGGAGCAAATATTGACTAGTTAGGATCCACAGTTTGGAGATATGTCAGGGAGAAAAGACAATTAATTGAAACCAACACTAAAATGAATCAGATGTTGGAATTATCTTACAAGGATTTTAAAGCAGCCATCATAAGACTATTCAAGACATGGCATTTATAAATTTTCTTGAAACAAAAAATAAAATATTTCAGCAAAGACATAAAAATGTATAAAAAGTTTTTTTATTTTTTATTTTTTTTTTTTGCTTTTTAGGACCACACCCATAGCATATGGAAGTTCTCAGGGTAAAGGTCAAATTGGAGCTATAGCTGCTGGCCTATGCCACAGCCACAGCAATGCCAGATCCAAGCTGCATGTGCAAACTACACCACAGTTCACGACAATGCTGGATTCCCAACCCACTGAGTGAGGCCAGGGATCAAACCCAGATCATCATGGATACTAGCCAGATTCGTTTCCACTGAGCCATGAGGAGAGCTCCCTATAAGAAGGATTTAAATGGAAATTATAGAACTGAAGAATACAATAATAGAAATTTTTAAAACTTCTTGACTGGGAATCAGTAGTATATAGGAGATGACATTGGATAGAATCAGTGAATTCGAGGATGAAGAAATAAAATGTACTCAGTGTAAACAACAGAGAGTAAACAGACTGGGAAAAAAATGAACAGACTCTTAAGGACCTGAGGTACAGTAACCAAAATCTGGACATTTGTATCACAGGAGTCCCAGAAGGAGAGGAGAAAGAAAGTGGGTCTAAATGAGTATTGAAAGAAATTATTGCTGATAATTTCCCAAATTTGGTGAAAGACACAAGAAGCTGAGCAAACCCCACCAGGATAATTTCAAGGAAATTCATGCCAAGACATATAATTGAATTCCGAAAACTAAACACAAAATACAAAGTTTTGAAAGCAGCTAGAAAGAAACTGTATATTACCCATCAGAGGAATATGTAATTCAGATGACATCAGATATCTCATTTGAAACCAGTTGCCAGAGAAAATAGCTTGACCTTTTTCAAGTGCTAAAAGAAGAAAACTGTCAACTGCAAATTCTATATCCAACAAAATGGTCCTTCAAGAACAAAGACATGTTCAGATGTAGAAAAGCTAAGAGAATTTTTTGCTAACAAACCTACCCTTAAAGAGTGGCTAAAGGAAGGTTTATAAACAGAAAGGAAAAGAATTTGGAATTTCAGAAAGGAAAGTAGAATATAAAAGCAGGTAAAAAATAGGGATAAATATAATAGAATATCCTCATGAATTTTTACAATCATAATGATTAAAACAAAAACCGTAATATCTGATGCTTAAGACAGTGATATTAAAATTTGGGGAAAGCAAAAGGACCTGAATAGAAATAAGGTTTCCATACTTCACTCAAGTGATAAAAATGTTGATACTGACAGATTATGATATCAAATATGCATATTGTAATACCCAAAGCAACTTTTTATGCAAAGAGATACACTCAAACACTAAAAATAAATCAAGATAGAATTGTATAAAGTGTTCCAGTGACCCATAGGAAGGTGCTGTAAGAGAAACAGAGGAAAACCAGGACACAAATAATAAAATTGCATCTCGAAGCTCATATATATCAAGAATCACCCTAAATGTAAACGGTGTAAATACATCAATTGAAAAGGCAGATTGGCAGAGTGGATCAAACAAACAAGCAAAAAGAAACAGAAGTTAACTCTATGGTGTTTGAAGTAAGAAGAAATTCACTTCACATTCAATGACATAGGTAGGTTGAAAATAAAAGGATGTTTTTATATAGTAAAATAGAATATATGGAAACCAAAATTAAAAACACAATACTATTTCCAATCACTCTATAAAAAAGTACTGTGTGTATAATTTACAAAACACAGAAATAATCTGAACGCTGAAAATTTCAAAATGCTAATAAAAGAAATCAAAGAAGACAAATATTTGGAGATATAATATGTTCACTGATTAAGAGACTCAACTTAGTAAATTTATCAGTTCTCTCTAAATTGATCCATAGGTTTAATGCAATGTGTCAAAACCCCAGCAAGGATTTTTGTAAGCATAAAAAGTTTATTCTAAAATTTATATGGAAGAGCATAGTATTTATAATAGCTAAACCACTCTTTAAAAAGAGGAATCAAGTGAAAAGAATCACTCTTCTTGATAGTAAGGCTTACAATATAGCTATAGCAGTCATGGCAGTGTCATATGGCAGAGGAATAGACACATCAATCAATGGTACAGAATAGAGAAGCCAGGAATAGCCTACACGAATATACCCAACTGATTTTTGACAAAGGTGCAAAAGCAGTTCAATGCAGGAAGGATAGTCCTTTCAACAAATGGTGCTAGAGTAATTGGGTATCTATTGACAAAAACAAGCAAACAAAAAAAAAATTCAACCTAAATCTCATGTTTTATATAAAAACTAACTTAAAACAGATAATGGACTTAAATGCAACATGTAAAAATACTTTTTTTTGGTCTTTTTTCTTTTTAGGGCTGCACTCATGACATATAGAAGTTCCCAGGCTAGGGGTCAAATGGGAGATACAGCTGCCAGCCTATGCCACAGCCACAGCAACTCGGGATCTGAACCGTGTCTGGGAACTACACCATAGCTCATGGCGATGCCGGATCCTTAACCCACTGAGCAAGGCCAGGGATCAAACCCACATCCTCAGGGACACGAGTCAGGTTCATTAACCGCTGAACCAAGATGAGGTTTCCCAAACTGTTTTTTTTTTTTTTTATTTTAAAGAATCTCTTCAGGATTTAAGTCTAAGCAAAGAGTTCTTAGACTTGATGCCAGTAGCACAATCCATAAAAGAAAAATTTGATAAATTAGAGCTTACAAAAATTAAAAAACTTTAGGTGTACACTGGGAGAGTATATTTGCAAGGCATGTATTTGGCACAGGACCAATATGTAGAATATATAAAGAACTCTCAAAACTCCATAATGAATAAGTCCAATTAGAAAAATGGGCAAAAGACATGAACAGACATTTCCTTGAATAAGATATACAAAGAGCAAATAGCCATGATTAAAAGTTTTTAAAATACCTTTAGCCACTACGGAAATGCAAGTTAAAAGCACAATGTGACAGTGGAATATTTTTCAGTCATTACAAAGAATGAAATAGTGCCATTTGCAGGGACATGGATGGACCTAAAGATGATTACACTAAGTGAAGTAAGTCAGACAAAGACAAATACTATATCATTTATATGTGGAATCTAAAATATGACATAGGAGGAGTTCCCATCGTGGCTCAGTGGTTAACGAAATTGACTAGGAACCATGAGGTTGCGAGTTCGATCCCTGGCCTTGCTCAGTGAGTTAAGGATCTGGCGTTGCCATGAGCTGTGGTGTTGGTCGCAGATGCGCCTCAGGTGCTGTGTTGCTGTGGTTGTGGCATAGGCCAGCGGCTACGGTTCCGATTAGACCCCTAGCCTGGGAACCTCCATATGCTGTGAGTGCGGCCCTAGAAAAGGCAAAAAGACAATAAAAATAAATAAATAAATAAATAAAATATGACATGAACTTATTTACAAAACAAAAACAAGTTCACAGACAGAAGAAAAACTTATTGTTACTAAAGAGAGAAAGTTTGGGAAGGGAGAAATTGGGAATTTGGGATTAAAAGATACACAGTACTGGAGTTCCCATCATAGTGCAGCGGAAACGAATCTGACTAGGAACCATGAGGTTGCAGGTTCAATCCCTGGCCTTGCCCAGTGGGTTAAGGATCTGGTGTTGCAAAGGACCTGTGGTGTAGGTCACAGATGCGACTCAGATATGGCATTGCTATGGCTGTGGCATAGGCTGGCGGCTACAGCTCACACTAGACCCCTAGCCTGGGAATCTCCATGTGCCATGGGTGTGGTCCTAAAAAGACAAAAAGACAAAAAAAAAAAGATACACACTACTATATGAAAAATATATAAATAACAAGTACTTACTGAATAGCACAGGAAACTACACTCAATATCTTGTAATACCCTATAGCAGAAAAGGACCTGAAAGAGAAAAGAATAACAAGTTTTACATATGTATAAAACTGAATCACTTTGCTCTACATCTGAAACATTGTAAATCAACTATTTCAATAGAAACAATAAATAGTATTAAAAAGAATGTTATAAAAATTGCAATGAGATATTCTACACCCCTATCAAAACAGCTAAAATAAAAAGTAGCTGTAACACTAAAAGTTGATGAAGATGCAGAGTAGTTGGACCACTCATACACTGGTGGTGGAATGTAAAATGGTAGTCACAGTTTGCAATTTGTTATAAAACTAACAGTGCTACTAAACATACAACACAGCAACTGACCTCTTGGATGTTTATCCCAGAGAAAAAACTTTTGTTTGTTCACACAAAATACACACAACTTTATATGTGAACTTTGTATACAAATATTTCCAGCAGCTTAATTCATAACAGTCAAATACTGAAAACAACCCAGCCATTCTTTAGCAGGTGAACTGCTAAACCATGTTACATAAATATCATAGAATGTTACTCAAGAAAAAAGAGAGAGAATTATTGACAGAGGCTACAATTTGGATGAATCTCAAGAGAATTACAGGGACTGAAAAAAAAGCCAATTACCAAAGACTGCATACTATATGATTCCACTTATGAAACATTCTTGAAATAAAATGATGGTAATGGCGTTAGTAATAGGGGTGAAGAGATGAAGGAAGGAGCATGGAAGGAAGGTGGGTATAATTATAAAAAGGCAACAGGAAAGATTCTCATGGTGATGGAAATCTTCTGTATCTTGGCTGTGGTTGTAGATATACAAATCTATACATATGATAAAATTCCACAGCATTAAATATGCACAGATGAATACAAGTAAAACAGGAGAAATCTAAGTAAGAGCAACGGATTGTATCAATGTCAATATCCTTGTTGTGACAGACTAGTTTGTAAGACATTACCATCAAGGGAGACTGAGTGAAAGTTACCCAGTATCTCTCCTATTATTTCTTATAATGGCATGAGCATCTTCAATTATCTAAAAGGAAACTCATTAACTTTAAGAAGCACTTGCAAAAAAAACCAATACGTGTCTTGTGACTCCCTGTTGCCTGCAGAATTGAAGTTCAAACTATTCTAGATTCAGATTCCCAGCTCCATGCAAATGGATCCCAAATTCCTTTTCCAAAATTTACTCTCCACAAGTCTGCTCACACTGGCTTAATAACTGGACATTCTTGGGAGTTCTCCTGTCTGCTTCTTCACCCAGTTCATCCTCCAGCTCTAACACATCATCCATATGCCTCAATCCTTCCCTTCTTCAAAGTTCTCCTCCAAATAGCATGTCCAGTTGGAAGGAATCCCTCGCTCTGAGTATTCCACACACTTTTCCACCTTGTATTGCAGCTTTGTATATACTTGTTTTACATTCTCTGCAACACTGTGAGCTTGTCTCAGACCTATCTGAGATTTGTTTATCTCTGATTGCCTCACAGGTACTAGTAAACTCCAGCATGTAGCACTCAGAGGTGACCAGGATGGTGTGGGGAAATGTAGATTCCATCAAGAGGGATAGGAGTCACTGTAGGTGTTCCCAGCTCCACAGCCAGCTGGCTTCTCTCCAGTCCTGGTTCCACTGCCTCTTTATAGTTTGGCCCTTAACACTATCCTCAATATCCTCAGCTGATATTAGGGAAATACATGGCAAGTGCTGACATGTTAAAAAGCACCTTCCTCAATACCTGGTAACAAGAAGACACTCAAAGTGCAGCTGGAGTTTGGAGACCTGGTCTCCAGTTCCTGTTTGCTCACATGCTGCTTGTAAGGACTTAGAGACAAATAACGTATTTTCCTTTTATATTCAGTTTCTTCATCTGTAAAATGGGGTCAAAAATACCTATGTTTGAAGTAAGATTAATTGACTTATTTATGCAAAATACAAGCAGGGTAATGCTATGGAATACGAATAAGCTAACATTCATTTGAGTTTTTGCTGTAAGCCTAATACACTACAAATGTTTATTCACTTGGAATTTACACTATGGGTCTGTGAAATAGAACTAATACTGTCTCCATTTCACAAATGAAGAGACTAGGCACAGCGAGATTAAGTACATGGTAGAAGCTAGGAAGCCTGGCTAGCTCCCAGACTTGTGTGTTTCACACCATGCTGCCTCCCTAGCAGAGACAGGTGGTGATGTTTAGGACGCTCACAATTATAACTTGGGGAGTCTGTTTTACTTCCATTTCTTTCTGGGCTCTGTAGACAACTAATGGAATCTGTGTTCCCCATCCTTCACAAGGAAATATTATCTTTACAAATTTGATTTCCAGGATCAGGGTTGCTTCAGATTCTCTCCCCTTATCCCCAGCAAGAATCTTCTCCCACTCCTATGACTTCTGTTCCCAACTTGACTGCTTTCTCTTAGCACCCTGCTGCTATAATAGCTCCTTGTTCCTTAAGATATCTGTTCCTACCTCATAAAAAAAGGAGGAAACCAGGAAAAACTCCAGAAGCCCCTAGACCACCCATATCCTGCAGCATTTTCTCTTCTCCATCCAAGATTTGATGCCTTCATCTGAGCCCTGGAGTGCTTTTCAAACTGTAGCCCTAGGATCACCTGTATTGTTATCACCTGGGATGCTCGTTAAACATACGCAGGCAAACTTATACAATGCCACGTGTCAAATTTTTTCAATTAAAAAATATGCAACCCACATCTACAGAATCAGGATCTATAGGTAATACCTGGTGGGCTGCAGTTTAACAAGGCCCTCAGGTGATTCTGATGGAGAAGTGAGTTTGAAACTACTCCTTTAGAACCTTGCTTGATCTACCATCCCATTTCTAACAGAATGAGTGAAGGGGTTCAAAAGATAAAAAAGAGGCGTTCCCATCATGGCTCAGTGGCTAGTGAATCTGACTAGGAACCATGAGGTTGAGGGTTCGATTCCTGGCCTTGCTCAGTGCGTTAAGGATCCGGCGTTGCCGTGAGCTGTGGTGTAGGTTGCAGATGAGGCTCGGATCTGGCATTGCTATGGCTGTGGTGTAGACCAGCAGCTACAGCTCCTGTTAGACCCCTAGCCTTGGAACCTCCATATGCTGTGAGTGCCACCCTAGAAAAGGCAAAAAGACAAAAAAAAAGATAAAAAGGAAAAAAGATAACGCCAATAAGAAAAAAGAAATGCAAGAGGAAAAGCAAGACTGGAGGAGAAAACTTCAGTGTGATTTTGAGCATGTTGAGTTGGAGATGCCTTGAGGACCAAAGGGAGACTATTTCTAGCACTCAGCTGGAACTATGGAAATAGAATTCCAGGGAAGGTTGGGGCTGGATAGATAGACTTGATAACTATGTTTTCCAAAACAAGAACTGGGAACCATGATTTGCAATGGAGTTTTGTGCTTCTTGCAGATTCAAGAGAGAAAATTTTAATACCAAAGTGTTGACATTCCTGGGATATTTCAGTGTTATTATTTAAGCAATTTGCTTACCTTTGCTATCCTCAATCTCCTCATCTATAAAATTGGGATAAGAGTGGTACCTACTATATGGAATTGTGAGTAAATAATAAGTATTTTGGAATGGATAAGCAATGAGATCCTGCTGTATAGCACAGGGCAATATATCTAATCACTTGTGTTGGAACATGATGGAGAATAATGTGATGGAGGATAATGTGAAAAAAAGAATGTATATAAATGCATAACTGGGTCAATTTGCTGTATAGCAGAAACTGACAGACAATTGTAAAACAACTTAATAAAAAATTTTAAAAATAGTGTACTCGTTCTTTGTTTATTTTTACCCCTTTTCCTGCCTTCTCTGGTTTTAACTGAGCATTTTAGGTAATCATATTTTTCTCCTCTCTCTTTTTAAAATTTTATGTATTTACTTATTTATTTATTTTCCTTATAATGGCCACACCCATGGCATATGGAAGTTCCCAAGCTAGGGGTAGAATGAGAGCTACAGCTGCTGACATACGCCACAGCCACAGCAATGCCAGATCTGAGTCATGTCTGTGACCTATGCCACAGCTTGCAGCAATGCCAGATCCTTAACTTAATGAGTGAGGCCAGGGATCAAAACCACATCCTCATGGATACTAGTCTGATTCTTAACCCACTAAGCCAAAATGGGAACTCCTGGACTTCCCATCATGGCACAGCTGAAACAAATCTGACTAGAACCATGAGATTGCAGGTTCGATCCCTGGCCTTGCTCAGTGGGTTAAGGATCCACCTTTGCCATGAGCTGTGGTGTAGGTCACAGATGTGGCTCAGATCTGGTGTTTCTGTGGCTGAGGCGTAGGCCAGCAGCTGTAGTTCCAATTAGACCCCTAGCCTGGGAACCTCCATATGCCATGGGTGTGGCCCTAAAAAGCAAAATATAAAATAAATAAAAATATAAACAAAAACGGAAACTCCTTCTCTTCTCTCTTAGCATGTCAATTTAAACTACACATTTTTAATAAAGGTTTTTTTTTTTTTTTTAAGGCTGTACTCACAGCATTTGGAAAGTCCTAGGCTAGGAATCAAATTTGAGCTGCAGCTGCCAGCCTACACTAAAGCTTGTACCAACGTCAGATCTCTAACCCCAATGAGCGAGGCCAGGGATTGAACCTGCATCCTCATGAAAATTAGCTGAGTTTCTTACCACTGAGCCACAATGGGAACTCCCATTTATAATAAATTTAAATCTACTTTTGAAAAGCAGTATACCACTTTGCAGGAGCCAACATAGTATTTCCAGAAACCGATTGGATTAAGATGGTGGAATAGAAGGACTGGAGCTCAACTTCTCTCCCAAAAAACAACAAAACTACAACCAAATGCCGAGCAGCCTTCAACCAAATGGACTGTAAACTTCCAAAAAAGATATTCTACTTCAGAAGACAAAGAGGAGACAACATCAAGAGGTAGGGGGGGCGATTACACAATAGAAGCAACCCCATACCTCCAGGGTGGGAAGCCCCACAGACTGGAAAGTAAATGTATCACAGAGACTCAGCTACAAGACTGAGAGTTCTGAGCCCCACGTCAAATCCCCATGCCTGGGGATTGGGCACAGGGAGAAAGAGCCCCCAGAGCATCTGGCATTTAAGGCTAGTGGGGCTTGTGTGCAGGAGCTCCACAGGACTGGGGGAAACAGAGAACTCATTCTTGAAAGGCACACACAGTCCTTGCACACTGGGTCCCAGGGCAAAGTAAAGTCTCCATAAGAATCCGAGGGGAACCTGACTGCAATTCTTGGAGGATCTCCTGGGAAAACGGGGATGACTGTGGCTTGTTGTGGGGTAAGGGCATTGGAGGTGAAGTTCTCAGGAACATTCAGCAGCTTGCATTTCTCTGGAGGTGGCCGTTTCTGGGAAAATCTGGTCCCTCCAATCAGCACTGAGAAGCCCCAGGCCAAGCAATAATCCAGGTGGAATCACAGCCCCACCCATCAGTAAACAGGCTGCCTAAAGACCCCTCAGGAACACAGCCAGCCTCTAATCTCATCCAGAGACAAAGTCCCACCAATCAGAGGGAGAGGAATCAACCCCACCTACCAGTGGTCAGGCATCAGTCCCGCCCAATGGGAAGCCTACAGCAAGCCCCCTCCATTACCAACTTTAGCCACAGGGGAGGCAAACACCAGAACTAAGAGAGGCTACAATTCTATTCTCTGCAAAAACGTCACCACACCAAAAGCCTATAAAAATGAAAAGACAGAAAACTATAACTCAGATAAGGGAGAAAGAGAAAAGCCCAGAAAAACAGCTCAGTGATGAGGAGATTATCAGCCTCCCAGAAAGAGACTTTAGACTGTTGATGCTGAAGATGATGCAAGGCATTGGAAATAAACTGGAGGCAAAGATTGATCATTTACAGGAAGCACTGAGAAAAGAAATACAAGATGTAAAAATTAAACAAGAAGAGATGCAAAATACAATCACTGAAATAAAAAATTCATTAGAAGCAGCCAACAGTAACATACAGCAGGCAGAAGAACCAGTCAGCGAGGTGGAGGACAGATTAGTGGAAATCACTGATGCAGAAGAGAAAAGAGATAAAAGATTGAAAGGAAATGAGCTGAGTCTCAGAGAACTCTGGGATAATGTTAAAT
>PVHT020000066.1:6687535-6822405 GCA_004024745.2 Catagonus wagneri | reverse complement strand
GAAGAGATGCAAAATACAATCACTGAAATAAAAAATTCATTAGAAGCAGCCAACAGTAACATACAGCAGGCAGAAGAACCAGTCAGCGAGGTGGAGGACAGATTAGTGGAAATCACTGATGCAGAAGAGAAAAGAGATAAAAGATTGAAAGGAAATGAGCTGAGTCTCAGAGAACTCTGGGATAATGTTAAATGCACCAACATTCATTTATAGGGGTGCCACAGGGAGAAGAGAGAGAGAAGGGGACAGAAAAAATATTCAAAGTGATAATAGCCAAAAACTTCCCCAATATGGGAAAGGAACCACTCAGTCAAATTCAGGAAGCACAACGAGTACCATATAAAATAAGCCCAAGGAGGAACACCCCAAGACATATATTAATCAAAATGACCAAAATTAAAGACAAAGAGAAAATATTGAAAGCAGCTAGGGAAAAGAAACAAATGACGTACAAGGGAACCCCAATAAGGTTATCAGCAGATTTTTTCAGCTGAAACTCTGCAGGCCAGAAGGGAGTGGCATGATGTACTTAATGTGATGAAAGGGAAAAACTTCCAACCAAGATTATTTACCCAGCAAGACTCTCATTCAGATTTGAAGGAGAGATCAAAACCTTTACAGATAAGCAAAAGCTAAGAGATTTCTGCAACACTAAACCACCTTTACAGCAAATACTAAAGGAACTTCTCTAGGCAGAAAAGAAAAGGCCACAACCAGAAACAAAAACACCACAAATGACAAGGCTTACCAGTAAAGGCATATATACAGTAAAGATACTAAATCATCCATGCACAATTATGCTACCAAAATCAGAAATCATGAGAAGAGAGCACAAATGCAGGTCACTGGAGATGCACGTGCAATTAAGAAACCAACAACTTAAAACAATCTCATTTATATAGAGACTCCTACATCAAAACTTCAGGGTAACCACAAACCAAAAATCTACAATTGATACACAAACAAAGAAGAAAAATCAACTCAAATACAACATTAAAGATAGTCATCTTGTGAGAGGAGACAAGAAGAGAATAAGGGAAGAAAAAAGAGCAAAAAAAACCCCAAACAGTTAATACAATGTTAATAAGAACACATACATCAATAATTACCTTAAATGTTAATGGACTGAATGCCCCAACCAAAAGACATAGACTAGCCGAATGGATACAAAAACAAGACCCATATATATGCTGTCTTCAAGAGACCCACTTCACTTCTAGAGACACATACAAACTGAAAGTGAGAGGATGGAAGAAAATATTCCATGCAAACAGGAATCAAAAGAAAGCCGGAGTAGCAATACTCACATCAGACAAAATAGACTTTAAGATGAAGAACATTTTAAGAGACAAAGGAAGGGCACTACATAATGATCAAAGGATCAATCCAAGAAGAAGATATAACCATTTTAAATATCTATGCACCCAACATAGGATCACCACAATATATAAGGCAACTGCTAACAACCTTAAAAGGAGAAATCAACAATAACACAATCATAGTGGGGGAGTTTAACACCCCACTTACAGCAATGGACAGGTCATCCAGACAGAAAATCAATAAGGAAATACAGGCCCTGAATGAAGCATTAGATCAGATGGACTTAAACATAGTATTCCCAGTTAATCCTTCTCATCCTTTATACACTTATGTCATTCATTTCACTCATCCACAAGCTATAATCACCTAATGCATTGTTACTGTCATTACTCTGAACAGTTATCAGATAAATTAATAAAAAATTAAAAGATTTTTATTTTACCTTTATTTATTCCATATGTAATGTGCTTCTTTTCTTTATTTAAATTTAAACTCTGAGGAAAAGCATTAGAGAATGTGCTGTCTGGCTAAGTATTGCTGGGAAACCTGGACAGCTGCAGGCACATCAATGAAAGTAGAACATACCCTCACACCATGCACAAAAATAAACTCAAAATGGCTTAAAGACTTAAATGTAAGACAAGACACCATCAAACTCCTGGAAGAGAACACAGGCAAAACATTCTCTGACATCAGCCTTGCAAATGTTTTCTCAGGTCAGTCTCCTAAAGCAGCAGAAATAAAAGCAAAAATAAACCAGTGGGACCTAATCAAACTGACAAGCTTTTGCACAGCAAAGGAAACCAAAAAGAAACCAAAAAGACAACCTACAGAGTGGGAGAAAATAATTTCAAATGATGCAACTGACAAGGGCTTAATCTCTAAAATATACAAGCAACTTAACAGAAAAAAAATGAAAAAATGGGCAAAAGACCTGAATGGACATTTCTCCAAAGAATATATACAGATGACCAACAAGCACATGAAAAAATGTTCAACATCAGTGATTATTAGAGAAATGCAAATCAAAACTACCATAAGATACCACCTCACACCATCATTAATAAATCCACAAATAACAAATGCTGGAGAGGGTGTGGAGAAAAGGGAACACTCTTGCACTGTTGGTGGGAATGTAAGTTGGTACAACCACTATGGAAAACAGCATGGAATACCTTAGAAAACTGTACATAGAACTACCATATGACCCAGCAATCCCACTCTTGGGCATATATCTAGACAAAACTTTCCTTGAAAAAGACACATATTCATTGCAGCGGTATTCACAATAGCCAAGACATGGACACAACCTAAATGTCCATTGACAGATGATTGGATTAGGAAGATGTGGTATATATACACAATGGAATACTACTCAGCCATAAAAAAAGAACAAAATAATGCCATTTGCAGCAACATGGATGGAACTAGAGACTCTCATACTAAGTGAAGTAAGTCAGAAAGAGAAAGACAAACACCATATGATATCAGTTATATCTGGAATCTAATATACTGCGCAAATGAACCTTGCCACAGAAAAGAAACTCATGGACTTGGAGAATAGACTCATGGTTGCCAAGGGGGAGGGGGAGGGGGAGGGGTGGAATGGATTGGGAAGTTAAGGTTAATAGATGCAGACTATTGCCTTTGGAATGGATAAGCTATGAGATCCTGCTGTGTAGCACTGGGAACTATATCTAGTCACTTATGATGGAGCATGATAATGTGAGAAAAAGGAATGTCTGTGTGTATGTGTGACTGGGTCATCTTGCTGTACAGTAGAAAATTGACAGAACACTTTAAACCAGCTATAATGGAAAAAATAAAGATCATTATATAAATAAAAAAAAGAGGGAGAATGTGATGTCTGGAGAGAACTTTGAAGGGAGACGAGGATATTAGGGGAAAGACATTACAAACAGAAGGACTATGCCAAAGGGGCACAAAGCCAAGAAAGCATCTATGGATGAAACAGTAGCTGAATTGGGATCTACCCTAGAAATTATCTGTGGTTTAATTACCTCATTTCCTGGCTGAGTAATTTTCCCAATGTTATACAACTAGAAATTTGCAGAACTGGGAATCTAACCCAGGAAGAGTGACTTCACACCTATACTAAGCACAGAAGGAGGTTAGAGCCTGCTCAAGGTAGCTCACCCAACCAGACACAGTTAGGACAAGGTCTTTAGTTCCTGTCTCCCAGGCCCTCACCTTCTATTCTCCCACAGGTACATACCCTGAAACACAATTAATCCTCAGAAATCCTAGGGGGATTTTAGAGGTGGAGTTAACATAGTCTTCTGAGTTCAAGGGTAAAAAAGGAATCTGAAATGATATATTCTCAGGAGGCAAAGAGCATTTATAGGGTTTCACTAATTACAGCTTTGAATAAGCTGCCAGCATAGTCATCCTAATGAAATGAGCCAGAATCCTTCCTTGGAAACTTTCCTAGACAATCAGGTCTGTGTAAGCGAATACTTATACCAAGGGAATGCACCATCCAAGTGAAGGCTCCTCGAGGAGGGTTGTGGATGGGAGAAGATTATCAGACACCATAATGGGAGTGTTAGAAAAGGTCTTTCTTTCTTGGTGTACATAAAATATTATGTATTCACATGACAACAAGGATGGGCATTAAAAACATAGTGCATACTGTAAAAAAAGTAAAGAAAATGAGGTAAGATATACGGTACCTCACCATTTACATAAACTAAAAATGTATGCCAAAAACATATATTTTGCAGGAACACATACATACAAGACACATATTAAACACATTAGAACATTTGCCTGTGGGAGGCAAAGAAATACAGTTCGCTACAGAGGATGTGTATATATACACACACACATATACATATATATGTATATATATAATTTACATATTTGCATTTATTATTCATACATGATTTTATAAAGTTATATTATTTATTTATCCTTAAAAAAATTGTGTGTGTGTGTGTGTGTGTGTGTGTATTACAGCCCTGAACAATGATAAACTGCTTGAGGGCAGCATCTGTCAATGATTCATTTTAGAAGCCTTCACATTTTCTGGTATATAGTAGGCAAACCATAAATACTGCTGAATGAATGGCTTCATTTTCAACTTCCCCAGTGTTCTGAGTATTACCTGACAGACAGAGCAAAGACCTTTCTTCCCAACATCTCCCTTGCCCCTGCTCTCAGTTCTCTCTTTGCCACTATGTTCTATTAAAGAGGCAAGAAAGAGCTGAGTAGAAAGAGGAATAATTATTAAAGAATGAAAATAATTATCCCCATTAAAAGCAAGAAGTGCATTTTATGCTCCCTTTAAGTAAATGAATTTAGTTTTGCAGCATATTCCCTTTTGATTCTTTTCCATGGGCACAGTGTTTCCACTGTAAAATACTCATTGGCTAAACAAAATCATTTCTTTGTACAAGTCAATAAAGAGAAATAAGTTTTCACCCCTTTGTGTTACTTCAGCAGGTCTCTGAATGCTTTTGTGGAAGATAATAGTATATGTTCCTCATTTCACTGTTTTAAAACAAAATCGTGTTTCTGCCAGTTAAATTAAATTCTGCAAGTCTGATTTTTTAACATGATTTAAAAATATAACAGTTTTAGATTCACAGAATTATCTCAAAGGTAGTAAAGAGAGTTCCTATGCCACTCTCCCCTCCCCACAGCCAGTTTCCCTTATTATTAACATCTTATGTTTGTACAGTATATTTGTCACAGTTAATAAAGCAATATTGATACAAGATTATCGACTCTAATTCATTTTTTATTAAAACTTCCTCATTTTCTTTCCTAATATCATTTCTGTGTCTCAGGATAGCATCCAGTTTACCATATTATATTTAGTTATTACATCCCTTTGGTTTCCTCTTGGCTGTGACAGTTTCCCTGACTTCCGCTATTTCTGATGGCTTTGACCATTTTGAGGATTACTAGTAAGATATTTTGTAGAATGTCTCTCAAGTGGGGCTCATTTGATGTTTTTCTTATAATTAGATGGGGTAATGTTTTGGGAGGAAAACTGAAGAAGTAGAGTATCACTCCCATCACAGCCCATCAAGGGATCCACCATCCATGCGACTCGTCAGTGTTGATGTTATCCTCAATAACCTGGTTGAGGTGGTGTTTGTCAGGTTCACTACAAAGTTACTCTTTTTCTCACTTTCCATCCTATACTCACAAGCCTGCTCTTAAATTTTAAGACTAATTATTGAAATTCCAGAGACTGGCCTTAAAAATGAAGTCTTTACAGTTAACAAAAGTAGTCTTAGAAAAGAGGAAGAAGAGGTTTCCCATCCCCTGCACCAATGGTGGGAGAGATGTTACCTTCTGACTCATGAAGGTTGCATGAAAAATCTGATTGGATGAAGTTTAAAATTGACACGCCTCACAGGAATGTTGATTTTGTGTTTCTGTACAATACAGAGACGTGAGTATCTGTCACTTTCCAATTGGCCCTGCTTTTTGTGAATGTACATTTGTCCTTGGACATGTAATTTGCCAATACTGTAACACATCATAGTAATAACATAACAGTCAAATGCATAGATTAACAAAGGACTATGAAAATATTGGAGGAAAGAACAATTTCAACCTGGCAACTGGAGAACAGTGACATGTGAGTATGGTTTTAAGAGACAGAGAAGGCTGAAGGAACATCATTTGCACTAACATGGAAAAGGAAAGGACAGGGCATAGGAAATAGGGTTTCTAATGTGTGAGGGCACAGCCTGGGTGGAACTTTTGTTCTAGGCTAAAGAGCTTGAACTTCATTCCATAAACATAGGTGTGGGGGATATTGACTTTTTGGGGTAAGGAGAGTAATACGATCATGTGTGAGAAAAATAACTGGCAACTGTCTAGGGGAAATTGGAAGGATAAGAACTTAGAGGGAAAAAGAGTTACAAGACTTATGAAAGGAGGTGATATTGTAAATAGGGAAGAGTGGGAAAATGTTAGGAGCAGTATAGACAGGATTTGGATCCATATCATAGCTAACAGTAGCAGAGACTGACAGGATGCTTATTAAACCCACCCCTTACTTGGCTCACAGCTGGATCCCACTCCCCCACCTCCTTTAAACTATCTGGTGCCATGTGCCTGAGTCCCAGACAAACAGAACATTATAGATGAAAGTCATGTATGGCACTTTCAGGCCTATCTCACTCTCTCTTCTCCCTTCCCCATCACACTGGAATGGAGAGTGTCCCGAAGTCCATTCTGCGAGCCATGCATTGAAGATGGTATAACCAAAGGACAGATGGAGTTGTGTTTCCTGAATCACTGCTTTAAGAAGAATTAACCAACGTGCTAGACCTTGAGACAAGTGAGAAGGAAACTGCTTTCCTGTTGAGCCATTGCGTGCTTGGGCCTATCTGCAATCACAGCCTAGCTTAGACTACCCTAGCCAGATTAGAAATTGGTACTTTCAAGTCAGTGCCCCATTACAGAAAACTGAAGCATGTGATGTTGGCTGTGTGGGAACAGATATTGGAGGCAGACAGGATGGGGAGTCTTGTTTTGCTATGGCGCAATATTTGATAAAATTATTGCCTGAGTCACTGTGCAGGGTATCAGGGTGGACCTGGGTGAACCTTCACAGGAAGTCTGAATGTACCAATGCCTCCCAAATCCTTGATTTAAGGGTCTAAAGGCCAGTCACTGGGTTGGAATGAGGCCTGAACTGCATGTGTACAGTACTTTACATCAGACTTTGAAAATGCCAATTGGAAGGTGACAGAATTAAGAGGGCCTAAAGCCTACCCAAGAAAGCTCCATGCTGGTGGAGGTGGTCTTCTCAGCTCCTTCCCCTCACAAAGCTAACCTCAGAAATGTTTCAGTTGGACCTTGCCTTCAAGGGCAACTTGTCCATGAGCTGAGAAGTGGCAGATCTGGCTCTGGGGGTGCTGAAGGAGAAAAATAATCCTGCTTCTAATACGCCATAGGTTTGGGGGACCCAGAAATGCCTTTCATCCTAGATGTGTGTACTACTAGAAGAATTAATTGAGAGGGATGGGTGGAGACATTGAAGTCTGGAGACACAAAGTAATCTCTTCAAGAGCAAATGGGTTGCCAGCATGATGCAGCAAATTAGAAGCAGAGTCTAGACATAACTAGAACTCATGAAATCTAAGAGAAGAGCTTAAACAGTCATGATAGTGTCTACCCCATGGACAATATGATCCAACTCTCATTTACAAATGGGAACATTGAGGCCCAAACAGAGAAGGAGAGCCCACTTTCCACAGTACTTACCATGTGCCTGGCACCCTTCAGAAAGCTTTCCACGTATTAACTCATTTCATCCTTACAACTGTACTGCAAAATAAGGTAAGTACTATCATCTCCATTTTGCAGATGGAAAAAAACCAGACACAGAATAGACAAATAACTTCAGAGAGGGCAAGTAACTTACCTAAAGGCACATGTCTTGACAAAGCCAGGATTCAAATCCATGCAGTCTGGCTCCGGAAGCCACGCTTGCAGCCACTGTGCTATACCCACCCTGAACTAGTGAGCATCTGCTGGATCTCTATTTCCAGACGGCTCGCTGAAGCCTTCTTACTCACATGCACTATCTTCCCGCTGCCTGCTGGACAGGGCTCCAGATCTGCATGCACTGATCTGCACAGACAGCACGCCATGGTCAGGCCAGCCTCATCTCTCCACCCCTTTCCACAGTGGTTGCCTCAGGCCACCCCAGCCCTGCCACCCCTGCCCTTTCCCCATTTGTGAGCAGCTCTGTAGAAGAGTGGGGAGCATGTCCTGAAGAGTCAGAGTTCTGGCTCTGCAATCTACTCTCTCTAGAATAACCTCGGGCAAGTATAAAATAGTATCTACCTACCAGGATGATCCTGAGGAGTCAATGAAATAAGGTAGATGAAGTTTTTAACATAATGGCTGGCACATAATAAGCACTTTAACAGCAAGAAAACCTTATTGATGTGAAATTCGTGTTCCCAGCTTCAAACATCTCATAGATGACTATTCATACCCACAAATGGCATGGCATTCTGATTTAGGGTATGGAAAAAAAGAGTCAGTAAATAGCCATTGGAGTGTGCAAGAAAGAGCACTCACAGGGGCCAGGAATGGTCAGTAAACCCTTGAAGTGGAAAGCTGCATTGAGTTCAGCCTTGAAGTTGGAATTGACTCATCCACATGGAAATGAGTGGGTAAAGTATGGACAAGTTAAAAGCAAGAAGCACACAGTATTTTGTGGTGGTGACTTTTGTTTGGTTAACATAGGCACCACACAGGGGACCAGTGGGAGACAGCATCTGAAAAGGTAGCTTCGGGAAGGATTATAAGAGTCTTAAAATCCAGGTGAGGAAATATGTGATTTCTCCTTCTTTCCCTCCCTTTCTCTTATAACAACTAATAACAATGACAACAGCAAAGACAAAAACCTCTCAGAGGAAAACAGCCCAGGTACTAATCTGTGCTTTCAGAGTAAAATTTAAAGCCTGAATCTCAGCATCCCACGTGTCGATGAGGGAAGCTGCTGCCACACAGAAGAGTGCTGGCAAGCGTGTTCCTCTTACAACAAAGATCTCCGAGGGCTGCGTGCACTCAGGATGAATCACAGCAATTTGCAGCTTTGCATTGTTGGAGACATTTCATTTCCATTAGCTACTCAGTGCTCAGAGTTCTGCCCTCATCTGGTCCAAGATTAAGACAAAAGACTCACCGGGACCAAAGGAGGTGTAGGCTGGGTATGAACCAGCAAGAGCCTCATAGGCCAGGACAGAGTGCACATGAATGCCAGCAGGTCCCCAAGTCTTGAGTCAAGCGAGGAGCCTTTTTCTAAGGTATTTGATCTCTGTTGAACTTCCTTCTCCAAAATCTTCAGGTTAACTTCTGCGTGTAGCTTTTCTTCCCTGAGTTCAACTTTATTCTTTGACTAGCAGTTATTCTCCATAGATAATTTCGCATTTTGTTTCATCAGTGTCACTTATAAATTGTCACACCAACTATTACGTTATTATAACTAACAATGTAAACAAAGAGTTCTGTAAGATCGGTCTGATTAGAGCATTGCTGAATTTGAAAAAGATTATTGAAACGTACCTCACATAAAAAAGAGTGTACAAATCATAAGCATACATCTTGATATAATCCATCATTATAAGCAACAGGACATTTTTAGCACCCCAAAAGCCAAGATCAAAGTTCAAGTCCTCTTCCCAAAACTACTGCCTCCCTAGTTAATTACTACACAGACTCCTAAAGCTATGGTTAAGTTTTGCTTGTTTTTGACCTTATATAAGTGGCATAATACAGTGTATATTCTTTTGTGTTGGATTTTTGTGCTCAAAATGTTTGTGAGATCTGTTCATGTATTTTTCCATAGTTTTTTTTTTTTTTTCATGATAATTGCTGAAGAGTATTTTACTGGGTGAGGATACCACCATTTTTATTATGGACCTTTGGGCTGCTTCCAGTTTGGGGATATTGCAAATGATACTGCAGTGAACTTTCTCGTAAATGTCTTTGTACACATACGGTTGCAATTCTGTTGGTTATGTGCCTAGGAGTGAAGTTGCTGGTTACCAGACGTGTCTGTTTCAGTTTGTATTTCCTTGACTACTAACAAGGCGGAGCACCTTTTGTAGGTATATCAGCCATTTGGATATCCTCTTCTGTAAAGGAAATACATTGAATTATCTGTATTACTGACTTGTATAGGGTTTTTCACGTATTTTGTCAGTTATGTGTGTTACAACCATCTTCTACGCCATGGCTTACTTTTGCACTCTCGTTATATCATTTGATAAACAAAAGTTCTTAATTTAATGTAGTCCAATTTATCGATATTTCTTTGTGCTATTTATATCATTCCATATTTTTCTGTCTTCACATCAGAAAGATATTTTCTTTAATATTATAGCAACTTCACATTTAGAGCTACTGTCAATTGAAAATTGATTTTTATGCATGTTTTGACATAATAATCAATTTTCTTTTTCCCATACAGTTACCCAGTAGACACCATTGATTGAACTATCCTTTCACCACTTTTTCAGGGTCAGCTTGTAAAAGCCAACGTCCAAATATGTGGCTCTGTTTGAGGACTTTTTTCTTAGTCTACCTGTCTACTTTGACACCAATACCACACTATCTTAATTACTGTAACATTATAATAAGTATTCATAAGTTCTTTGGCTGATTCTTTCATAGCAGCCCTTTTTATTTCCTTTATATTTTAGAGGGCAGCTCTTGAGTTTTAATTTTTAAAAATACTACTGCAATTTTTATCAGGATTGTAAATCATAGCTTATGTTTTAAAGGTTTTTTCAATCCATAAACATGTGTTGTTCCTCTGCTTATAAAGGTTTTCTTTCATTTCTCTCAATATTGTGTTATTTTCTGTACAGAGTTCTTACATGTATTTTGTAAGATTTATTCATAGGCATTTGGTATTTCGCTGCTATATAAACGGTATCTGCTTAAAATTTTTATTTTTAAATTGTTACTGCTGTAATTAATTTTATATCTTGACCCTGTATCCAGAAACTTTGTCAAACTCACTCATTATTTCTGATAATTTAATTGTAAATTATTATTTTTTCTGCATATAACACTATTTGTAAGCAATAAGAGTGTTAGTTCTTACTTTACATTCATTACCTCTTTTGTTTATTTTCTGTTCTTGTTGCACTTGCTAGAATTTTCCGTAAAATGCTACACAAAAGTGGTGATACTGGGCATATTTGTTTTATCCCTAGCCTCAGACAGAAAGCTTTCAGCATCTTACCATTCGGTATGCTGTTGATTTTTTAGCTAGCCCTTATAAACCTAAGGAAATTCTTTTCCATTTCTAGTTTTTAAGAAGTGTTTTTCTTCATGAACAGATGTTGAATTAAATCTTCATCTAGTGAGCGGTCCAAAAGATTTATAACTTAGTGTTAATACAGTGATTACACTGCCTATTTTTCCAATGTTGAGCTAGTCTTGCATTCCTAGAAAATATCCAACTTGATTTTGATGAATTGTACTTTTTATACAGTGCTGGACTGAGTTTGCCAATATTTTCTTTTTTCTTTTTTTTTCCTTTTTGCCTTTTCTAGGGTCGCACCCGTGGCATATGGAGGTTCCCAGGCTAGGGGTCTAATCAGAGGTGTAGCTGCTGGCCTGCGCCACAGCCACAGCAGTGCGGGATCCTAGCCACATCTGCAACCTGCACCACAGCTCACGGCAATGCCGAATCCTTAACCCACTGAGAGAGGCCAGGATTGAACCTGCAACCTCATGGTTCCTAGTCAGATTCGTTAACCACTGAGCCACGACGGGAATCTGACAATATTTTCTTTAGGATATTCACCTATGTTCATGAGTAACATTAGCCTATGATTTTTGATAACAAGTTTATGGTATCAAGTTGATTGGCAAAATCGTTTATTTTACCTTATTAATTTTGTAGTATTTGTTGAGTTTAAGTAAATGGCCCTTCTAACACACAGCAAAATGTATATCAGCTGGTAGCATTAAAAAAATTACTTGAGGAATGAATGAATAAATTTGAGAGAAACAGAAACACAGGAAGTCACACTGACCAGATGCTACTCACTGTCCCATTAAGGTGGGAAGCACAGAGTTTAATATCTTCAGACATGCCAGGAGCCTGTACCTTTGAGGACTTAGCCAATGGTTTTCAAGCCTATCAAACACAGTACCATCATTTAAAACATATATATGCCACTCCCTCTTAGCTATCTTGAAAAGAAATTCATGGATAATCTAAATTTTTAGAAAATAATACAACATTCTCTCGAATATAAAATTAATAATGAAAAGTAATTTATAATAAAAGAAATGTTTCAGGCACAACTATACTAGTGACATGAAGAAATTGGCAGATACTTCCTCCTAGTTATAATGAGTAAATGTGGATGCATAAGAAGACAATACTCAAATACCGTTGACACTTTTCCTTTATATTGAACATTTTGAGATAAAGCCTAAACGGGTATGTTCATGTGTCTGCATAAGTAGAACCAATATGAATGTGCCAGCTACAAATGCAATCTGATATAGGTGTGTTGGTTGTTCACTCAGATACCGGAAGCGCTGTTGTTGATGATGAACTATTTCGAAGTGGTGAACAATTCTTGGTAAAGCTCCGAAACAAATAAAGTGCAATCTTCTCTTGATTTACATGGGAGTTGCATTCCTGGAAAATTCAGTACATGTTACAAAACCATATAAAACATCCTTTTAAATATATGTGAAATGGAGTTAGGTGATAGACTCTGGTGATCTTAGAGATTTTTACCTACATATAGTTCCAATGGGGCATTTGTAACTTGTGTGGTACCATCTCCCTCATTGTAGGAGGATTTGTGGGTTTAGGGGATTTGTCCCTTGCCCAGTATATCCTAATAGCACCACCCCCAGTTACTCCAATAATCAATCCCCCCACTACCAACAAATTTTCCAACAACGCTTCTCCCCCTAGGAAGCATCAGCATCCTTGCTGAGAACCTGTACCTTGTTCCTCTTAGGTAGAGAGGCCTCCTTCACCCCCACTCTCTCCCAAACTCTGTGAAAGCATCACAGAGACACTGGAGGGTACAGCAAGCCCCTTAGAAGGATTCCAAACTTGCACCATTAAAACCTCTTTATATTTGTTCTTATGTTATTATTATTATTATTATTGAAATTTCTTAACATCTTCCCAAAAGGACGTTTTGGCGAATGGCAAAGAGTTATACTTCTAAGAGGGGGAAAAAATCTGGTAGGGTGAAGAGTGATAGGAAATCAGGCAGGCAGAAGGAAACTGGGGGTCAACATAGTACCTAAAACACGCCCCCTGGCGGGGCTTGTATATTTGCTTAAAGTGAGAGGTAACCAGATCAGTCACACAATTCCACTGTCTATAAAAACAAGGTAAGAACTTGGACTCTGGAACTGACTACTTAGATTCAACTTGGCTCCATTCTTCCTAACTTTGGGACCTTAAGTATCACCTTGTGCTTGCCTACAAACGGGATAATAATAATAGCACCTAGAATACCTACCACATGGTCCACTGGGAAGATGAGATAAGCTGCTGTTCATAAAGTACTTAAAACAGTTCTATACATGTTCTATAAGCATTTGCCAAGCACACAAGCAGAAACAGTTGCTCAGAGAAAACACAGCTGCTTCTAGCAGTTTCTCTCGCTGAATGATGTGGCACTGAATTACCTAGCTTGGATGCTCAGGGGAAAGGCAACATTCATTAGTCTCAACAAGAAACTGTAGCCAGCAAGTGGAAATCTGGTGGCTGAACTCACAGAGCGAAGTTCTTGAAGGATCTGGGTCCCTGGTTCCTGCCTGCTACTGTTTCCAATAGTTCACAGCGGAGCTGGCCTAGGGAGGCCATACAGAGGGTGGGCCTGTTACCTCCGCACCCAGTGTATCTGCAGGTTCCAAACTCCACCTTCCCCCAACCATCCTCTTACTCTCCAAACTCCTTTTTCTCCCTAAGTACAGAGATCAAAGAATGAAACACATCAAGAGTGAGTAATCCATAAACTCTAACACTCAAGGAACATGCAAATTCAAAGTAAATTTCCTTTAAATTGATTTCTAACTTTGAGTAGGAGGAGGAATAGATAGGTACAGGGTAAAGGTTTTGACAAAAATTTGAAATGGGGTTTCCCTTGTGGCTCATTGGGTTAAGAATATGGGGGCTGTCACTACAGCAGCTCGCTTAGGTTGCTGCTGTGGCGAGGGTTCAATCCCTGGCCAGGAACTTCTACATACTGCAAGCATCACTAAAAATCAAACAAAACAAGAAACAAACAAAACATAAGAACAACCAAAAAGAAAAAGAATTAGAAATGAAATTATCCAAGCTGGCAAAGTTCCACCACTTTCTAGCAAGACTGCACAGAAAGTTACTAAAGAGTCTTTAAGCCTTGTTTTCCTCCTCTGTAACATGAGGATGAAAGTAACTGCTCATGGTATTGCTGTGAAGATTAAATGAAGTGAAACAAATTGCCTAGCACCATGCCTGGCACAGAGTCAGGAGCAAATTAATATTATCAGGCACTAGCAAACTACCTTTCCTTCACTCTCCAAAGGAAGGAGGCCACATGTTATTACACTCCAGAAAGATATTATTTTTGGTGTCTTCTTCCTCCAAGAACACAGTTATTTAGTAGAGGGGAAGGGGGATCTAGAAAGAAAGAACTTAAAAGCCCAGATGCTCTCGGCCCATAAGGAGTAGTACAAGGCAGCATGGAGGTGGGGTTGAAATCAGCTCAACCACTCCACTTATTGTAGCAAAGTCCTGATCATATTTCCTTCCCTCTCTGACTCTCAGACAAATATTCATTCATTGCCCAGAATATAATACACACCAGGGCTTCCCATCATTAAAGTGCCAGTTACTAAATGAGGAACTTTGAAAAACTGTGTAAGAAATCTAGAAAGGCAGGGAGTCAGGGGTGAATCTCTTACTTGTGAGAGTCAAGAGAGACAGGCAGCAGGGGCTTTCTAAAACACATGCTTATAAACACATTCCCTTCCTTTTACCAGGAACATTATAAAAGTCTACAGTTTAGTCATAATGAGAAATATTGGAAAACTTAACATTTAAAAAGTTCAATGACTCAATAGGTCTACTCTACTCAAACCTGTCGCTGGACTAAAATGACATGTTATAGTGCAGACTTTAATTTTCAAGGGGACTTTGACCTGTTTGCCTGCGCGCGTAGTAAATGCCTTCTTTGACAGCTGCTGGGAGTTGTGGGCTGTCTGCACACACAGAGGTGTGGGTGGCCAGACGTCTGTTCCCTGGAAGCAAGGAGAGGCAAGGGGCATCCCCTGTGCACCAGCTAGGAGTATTTCATGCAACACCCTCTCCTGTGTTAGGGAACTCTTTTCCTCTTCTGGATTCTTGCCCCAAAACAGGAATCTCTGTCCTCTTTAGGAGTTAACTCCCCCCCCGTGCTGCTCCTCCTCCTTCACTTCTTCCCTGGGAAGGGAAAGACCTTTTTGGTGAGGCTGGAGAATGTTCCTGAAGCATGGACTCATTTTGTTGGGCTGACTTCATGCTGGCTGGAAAACGTTTTTGTTGCTTCTGCTTTCCTGTGGGAAGTACAGTTGGATCCCAGCCCCCGGTTTCAGGGGGCATGCCTCTCCTTCTCCAGAATTCATGGATGTGAGCGAGACGGCCCACTCTCCAGTGTCTGTGTTGTAGCCCCAGTTCTGCCCACATGCAGGTCCAGACTCGGTCAAGGTTGTTCCACTTTGAAGGTCATTTGGTCCTAGGTCCAGTTTAAGTCCTTCAACATGACCTCCAGTATGACTATTTTTTAAACTGTTCCAGAATCAGATAATTCCTACTACCCAGAAGAGCTGGAAGGGGCCTTGAAAGTGACTGGCTCATGCCTCTTATTATGCAGGTAAAAAGCCAAGATCTGAATGCTCTCCTGCCAGTTCGCCCTCCCAGACCCTGCTTAGGCTGGCAGCATAATGCAGTGTGTTGCCCAAAACTGCTGGGTCCCCCCGCCCAGCCCTGCTGCTTTCAGCACTGCCTGAGCCCTGCAGAGATGAAGAGCCTGCCCTGCATCAGACTTCACTATGTCTCAGCTTCATTCAAATGGACCCCTGGCCTCATATTGTTCTGTGCTTGTTTTTATCACTCACTCAGAAGCTCCTTCGTCTTCTTTCTCTTTGCCCCACTCTCGCGCCTTTGCTTCACTGGGGCACTATCACCTGGACCTCGGGATGTGTCCCTGCTCTGGATCTGACCCCTGTGGACCCAAATCTACATGTAGGACTCTTGCCCACCCCCCCCGCATGGGCACTCTTTCTGCCCACCCCAGGTGGGTGCTCACTGTGAATTACATAGCTGGACTTGTCTTAATAGCGGACTCTATTAAACAGCACAATAGTTTTATCTCATCGTGTGATTTTGAGATGGTTGCTAGGGAAACCACAGGAATATGCTTAATTTGTAAATCCTATAATTGCCCTAAATTAGAGTAATTCATGCTCTTGCTTCAAATGCATTTGGACTGAGCTGGCTGGGATGCAGGTGAGGAGGAGAGATGATCACTGTTGGCTCTCCATGGCATTCTCTTTGCACTCCTGGTAGTGTTTTTTCCATCACTTTGCCAAAAAAGCTACAGGGATTAGAGAAGAAGCCAGAGGGAACACCATGGTGTCCTTTTAGTGGACACAGAAAGCTAGAAAGGCAAAGAGGGCAGTCCTTATGAGTTCAGGTGGTCGTGGAAGAGAGAGTGGGTGGGCAACACCAGACATGATGGAGAGAGATAAAAGAAGGTCTGCTAAGACCTTTAATTTTAAAATGGATTCAGAACCCTTATGTTGTGGGGAAGGTTGGTTTTGTTTGTTGGGTTTTTTGTTTTTTTGCTTTTTAGGGCTGCACCTGAGGCATATGGAGGTTCCCTGGCTATGGACCAAATCAGAGCTAGAGCTGCCGGCCTACACCATAGCCACAGCAATGCAGGATCCAAGCCACATCTGTGATCCATACACAACGCCACATCCTTAACCCATGAGCAGGGCCAGGGATCAAACCCACATCCTTAAGGATGCTAGTTGTGTTCGTTACTGCCGAGCCACGACAGGAACTCCAGAACCCTAACACTGTAATTCACGGAGGGCTGCTAACTCTGAGGAGAATCAAGCTACTTGGAAAGTTTATAATCAGCGAAGAACCAGGGTGGTCTAGATATGAGATCATATTGATTCGGGAAAGGGCCTGCATCATCTCTCCAAGCCTTTTCTTGATCCACATCCGTATTCAGAGGGTCACCCACATATTGCTCTTGCACATATCCAATAATGAGGAACTCACTCCTGCCCAAGGCAGCCAATTTTGTTTTTAAACAGCCATGATTGTTAGGAAATCTTCCTTAATATTGAGTCAAAAATGGGGTGCAGGGGGGGGGGTGGCATGTTCCCTGATTGATGCAGATGACTGGCGAAGTTCCCAGAGGCTTGTTCATAAGCTGAGACACAACCCTCCCTGTCATCTGTGCTCATCACCATCAAGACACACTGGCTCTGGAGCCCCACACTATCCACACACTTGGGGACTCCTACCTCAGAGGGAGGGGAGCAGCGGTAGGGAAAAAACAGAATGTTCCTTGATGCAGCACTTGATTAAGAACAAAGAGAACAGCCTTTGTCTCTCAGGGCCCGGCGATGTTTACCTCATTGTGATGAAAAATCAAAATTAAAGCCCAGACCCTGCTGCCCAGCGTAAATGTCATGTGAAGCTCTTCTTTACACAATATCAGGATCGGTGGAGGATGACTCAGTGTTTCAGATGCTGCTAGGTCCAAGGGGATCATCGTGCTCTCTTTTGGAAACACCACAGTTCCGAGAATGTGGCTGAACGTCACATTAGCTCGTGGCAGCTGCGTCCCAGTGGTGACTCATGCTGGCGTCTGCAATCAGTGAGAACCCCCAGGCTGCTTCTCCTGTGTTGGTACCACATCACCTGGCCCCCACCCCAGCTCAAGTGTCCAGACAGCTGTCCAGAGCTCCTTCTAGCTCCTTGTCTGCTGCTGCTGTCCAGTTTATGAGTTCACTTTCAGCATTTTAAAATTCAGGGTCGCAGGGATTGCAGCCTCCTGTCTCTGGCTCTTTGGCACCTCTCCTGGTCTTTATGGTCTCAGGAGGTCACTGCCTGTGAATAACTGATCTCAGTGGCATAGTCCTGTTCTCCTCAGCTTGAATTTATCCTGGCCGTGTGCTTGATGAAGTTAAATGTTTAATCTGCCCTTATCAAAGTCTGGTCTCTCTTTCCAATTCCTTGACAGAAAAGTTGGAGGAAAGGCAGGAGCTGAGGGGTATGGCTCTTTCTCTGATCTGCTGAAGCATGATGATTAGTGAGAATTAACAGTTTAGGATTTTGGAAAATGACTTCCAACCTGAATGCTTATAGCCCCTTCCCATTGTCTTAGTACTGATTGTTTTTGCTCTGCTTAATTGTTTTAACAAAGAGTTCCCAGATCTATAGAAATGGACACATTTGTTAAATTCAGTTCGGCCACTCTTATGGAAGATCTAGTTTTCTGTGCCACAAAGCCATAACCAAGGAAGTCATGAGCGGCAGCTTTGCAAATTTCAAACTACAAAACAATGGCAGACATCACTGCCAAAAGGGCCCTGTGCTCTCCAGGAAGCCCAAAGCCAAGATAAGAAAGGATCTAGTTTTCCCTCTGAATTCTGCTCAAGAATTACTAGGAAAATGGCTACCATATAAAACTGGAAAATGCAGAAAGGACATACTTATTAGAATGTGTGTGTGGGGGTAGCTCCTTCTCTATGATGCAACCGGTTAAACATCTAGTGTTGTCTGGAGTGGCTCAGGTTGCTGCTGAGGCTTGGCCTTCAATCCCAGGCCTGGGAAATTGCATACGCCACAAGTACAACAAAAAAAAAAAAAAAAAAAAGCCTTAGGGAGTTCCTGTTGTGTCTCAGTGGTAACGAACCTGACCAGAATCCATGAGGACTCGGATTCGATCCCTGACCTCACTCAGTGGGTTGAGGATCCGGCGTTGCCTTCATCTGTGGTGTAGGTTGCAGACGTGGCTTGAATCCTGTGATGATATGGGGTAGGCCAGCAGCTACAGCTCTGATTCGACCCTTAGCTTGGGAACTTCCATATGCTTCAGGTGTGGCCCTGAAAAGAAGAAAAAAAAAGAATGTGGGGCGTGTTCCTTAGGGCAAGGAGTTGGAATATGTCTGACTTAGGAAGCAGGGATGGGAAGGTAGGACTGGGTTCTGAGGCCACATCTATGGGAAACTTCAGTACTTCACACAGAGAGTCAGAGAGATGTGCAAAGACATTCAGTAGGAAAGAGGGGAACGTGTCCTTATATAAATCGCGTTATGTTAGTATGTGTTTTAAAAGGGGTCTTATACAGAGATAATAATGCTTTTATGTCCCAGGATTGTCTTGAGGACCAAATGAGGTCATGTAGAATATTAGAAATGCCCACCACTGTCTCCCTTCTTTCTCTAAAGCAGTGCATTCACCTCTCCCACACTGCCCTTGGTGGGCTATGGTCTATACAACCCCTCCCCCCCCAACTCCCTTCTCTCCTGTAGTTGATCAGAATGAGGTGAGTAATTACACCAAAGAGTAGTGAATTAGACTCAAAGAAATGCATCATTATACCAGACTGAGTCACTTGGAACATCTTCCTCTTTTGAGATTTTGGTTTACTGGGAAATGAATTTTTAATTTCATTTAATTTTGATTAAATTTAAATAGCCACATGGAACTTGTGGCTACCATATTGTACAACAGAGTTTTATAGATTTTTTTTTCTCTGGAGAGGATAAAATAGAAATCAAAGAGCTGAAAAAACTGAAGAGACTTTTTTATCGTGGGAAAAATTCACACACCAAAGATGCTACGGATTCAGAGAGAGGGCAAAGAAACATAAAGAAGTGGTATTGCCTAGAGGTATTCAAGCACTGGTTGGAAGGTAGAGATGATTCTGAAGTCCAAATAATTTCTGTCCTTACCATCTACACCAATATCCCGTTAGTAGAATCCAGTAGTGAAGTGTCTGTTATAAAGCACTTCTGGCACTATGAAGAGCTAGATACTCTGGAGTCCCCCTACTATAAAATGAATACAACCTGATAAAACAGACCTTTTATTTTATTCCCTGGCTTTCAAGGAGTGATATATGACTCTTCCATGCCCATACTCACCCTTTTCCAGAGATCTGAACTCACAGTGATAAGTATGGGTGAAAGGCAGGGCTGCCCTGCCTGCATATGCCAATATTAAAACCAAAATCAAAGCTAAGTAACCATATGAAGAGATTAAGTCTGGGGTTCTAGTGGTGGGGGAGGTGCAAAGTTTTCATAAGTGGGTAATACCCTCTGGCTCTCAGCAAATGCAAATGCAGTTCTGTTCTGAAGAAAAGCTTCCTCAGTTAGAGTTTCTAGGATTTCTACAGATTAAGATCAACAAAATATAAGCTCTTAATAAAGCTGAGGCAAAAACATAAGAATGCAAAACACTTTGAGCCAGAGGCAGAAGAAACAAAGTACATCAGATGAAGAGCTTCAAGGACTTTAAATATTAGAATAATCATATATAAATGTGAAATAACTATGTATGGAATCCTTAAAGTATAATATGAAATCACAGAAATAGAATGCAATGGGCAGACCATCAAAAATGAAATGGTAGATTTGAAAAAAATTCAGTATAATATTTATAACAAAAGATACTATTATCAAATAAAACCCAGGGGATAAGTCAAAAAGAAGAGAGAATTAGTGGAGAGGAAGATAGAGTTGGGTAAATAAAACAGAGTACATCCCAGGGAGATGATCAATGAGAAAGAAGGATTAATAAATAATGATTATAGGTTCCAGGCCAATATAGCAAATTGAATACATTATCTAATTCTACTCCCTTTCCCAAAACCCATTATTTTAAAAAAGTTCTATGTGCCCACAAGAATGTACAGGATATAAGAAAAAATTACAGGGAGTTCCCTTCGTGGCTCAGTGGTTAATGAATCCGACTAAGAACCATAAGGTTGCGGGTTCGATCCCTGACCTTGCTCAGTGGGTTAAGGATCCGGTCTTGCCGTGAGCTGTGGTGAAGGTTGCAGACAAGGCTCGGATCCCGCATTGCTGTGGCTGTGGCGAAGGCCGGCAGCTACAGCTCCTGTTAGACCCTTAGCCTGGGAACCTCCATATGCCGCGGGTGTGGCTCTACATAAAGGCAAAAAGACAAAAAGAAAAGAAAAGAAAAGAAAAAATTACAGCAACAAACCTTTGGAAAAAGGAAGGCAGGTGAAGAAATGATACACAACTTACTAGAATTTAGAAAGCTAAATCCTAAGTTGGTGGTTAGGAAATCATTGAAATCAACCCAATTTGAACGGTAAAACAAACACAGGGAAAGTATATGGGAGGATATAACACAGAAAAGAGCATATCATAGGTAACAGATACAATAGAGAGGAACTGCCAAACCAAAAGTTATTTGAAAAGACTTTTAAAAATGGATTAATCTGTTAACATTGAGAAGAAAAAAGCAGAAGGTATGAATATATATGAATGGACATATCTATACATAGGCAAAATTTTTAAAGAGTGGTAATAGAATACTCTATGCCTATACATTAAAAGAAATGAAAAAAATTCCTAAAATATATTGCTTCTGAAAGTAATTGAAGAAGAAATGGAAAATCTAAATAGCATTATTAAATAAACTGAAAGAATAGTCCAAACTCTTTCTGCAGAGAAAAGGCTCAAATGGTTTTATTAGCATATGATTATCTCATTACATGGAAGAGCAAATGTTCAAGAAGAGCCAAGACATTTGAAGACAAATAGGATGAAGGAATTTGCTTTATTGGATTGCAAACTTACTAAAACACTGAAGTAATTAAAACAGTATGGTTTTGAGGTCAGGAAAGTCAAACAGATCAATGGAGCAGACTAGGGAAATAGGTCTACATACATCATATGTTAAGTTGCAAAAGACAGTGATATGTGGACCACTCCATAAGTGGTCTTGAGGTCACTGGTTATCTATACAGGAACATTTTAAAAAATGATTCTAATTCTCAGAAACAGAAGTTAATTTTTGATGGATTAAAGTTTTAAATACGGAAAACAAAGCTTTAAAACGTTTAAAAGAAATTTTGAATATCTTTATCATCTTGGGATTTACTAAAAGAATTTCTTAAAAAAGACACAAAGACTACCAACCAAAAAAGAAAACATTGATAAAACAACTACATTAATATTATCAAAAGACACTATAAAGAAAAGGAAAATACCAAGACAACTGTAAGAGAAATAACTGAAAAGGAATTAATATTCGGATTGTATTTTTTTAATTCTAAATCAGTACAACCCAAAAATAGGAACAGGATACAAAAAAGCATTTTGTAGAAGAGGAAGCACAAATGACAAATAAACATGAAATTATGTTTAATCTCATTAGTAATGAAAACTAAAACCAATAGATACTATATTACACACACTAGATTGAGGAAATTAAAGTAATAGCAAGTGTTTATGAGAATGTGGCTTAATGGGAACTTTTACATACTGTTAGTAGCAGTGAAATTTGTATAATCACTTTGCAAAACAATTTGGTACCATATAGTGAAGTAGAAAATTTTCTAACTCTATGACCTATCGATTCCATTCCTAAATGTACAATCTAGAGAGACTCTTGCACTTACACACTCGTGCACCAGAAGGCATGTGTGAGAACTCAAAACTGAATGAACTACAGACTCTTGCACACGTGCACTGGGAGATGTGTACAAGAATGTGAAAATGAATGAACTACAGGTATATGCATCAGCTCAAATGAATCTCACAAACATAGCTCACCTAAGGTGTGATATTTTCCTAATATTCCAAAACAAGCAAGATGAAACAATATATTCTTTAAACATCACAAGAATGTGGTAAAGTATGAAAATAAAGTAAAAAGAACAGTAAATAACCAAATTCAGAAACGTAAAGACCTGTGGTAGGCCAAGAAACACTGTGGTATGGGAAAGGAGTTCAGGACAGAGCAAAACCTACTGCTATGACTCGAATTTTCAAGTTATTGATGGGGTTTTATTATTTTATCTAATTACTTACATTATATATTACATATATGTTTTTGTATGATCAAGTATGACATAAAGAATTTAAAGATTCTAGAGGAAGAGTAAAAGTTAAAACAATAAAATTTATTTATTGGCTGTCACCTACTAATGCAAGGGGCCCAGGAATTTGAGTTCTATTTCTAGAGATCACAGTGCCTGCCTTTGAAGCCCTCATCTGGTTGGGAGCCAGGGAGCCGCCCAGCATCACACCATAGAGGCAAAAGTCCCAGATGTGGCCCCCAGCCTCAATCAAAAGCTGCTAAGCAGCCAATGCCACTACCTCCTCCCAGGTCCCCCATCCAGTTTCCTCCAAGAATGAGCTTTGTCTATTCGCTGTAGCACAGCAACCCAACAAGGAGAGGCCAAGGTTCACCTGGTAACTGTCAAGTAGATGAACCCAGTGGTGAGTCACCACTTAGCCTGAGAAGGTTGTGTGTGGATGTGGCTCCAGACCAGTGCAGAGTGAAGGTGCAGCAGGACTGTGGGGGCGCCTGGAAGTCAGGGCCAGCCAGCAACCCCCGCCTCTGTGCTCAGAAGTGCCCAGCTCAGAGTCCAGACAGAGGGGTTACAGACCAAAGCCAGGGACCTCATGTCCTTCTCTTTCTCTTAAGCTGGCATGAGCTTTTGGAGACCAGGCACGAAGTCCCATCACTTGGCTCATGACCTTTTGTGGTCTCCATTCAGAAACCTAGAGAACGATTAAAGCTGGGGGAGAAGGAAGCAAGTCTCTGCCTAGTTTCCTCAGGACAGAGGAAGTTGGTCCTAACTTCAGGATCTTCAGGGCTGCAGATGCTCTGTCTTCACTCTTTTTCTGCTTGGGAGCTGAGTGGTCCTCGCAGTAAGATTTGGTTGAATTCCGTTGAAGTGGGCAGTTAACAGACCGCTTGCTGGCTGGTCTGTCAGTCCAGGCGTAGAAAACCAGCTTGCTCCAGTTCTAGCTGCATTCTGCTGCACAGGACTCTGTGGTCCTCCCTGGACACCCTGAGAATGTACGTGACTGGCTGCTCTGAGAAAACACCTTGCCCGGAGGAGAAACCACCCCACAGCTGTGGCTGGAGGGGATCAGATCACTGCCAGCTTCTGCAGGTGCTTTTGTGAACACTGGCTGGAGAAGGTAGCCCCACGCCAGGGTGCATAGCTTGATAAAGAGTGAGAACTGGGTTTCAGTGCTCCCCTCCTCCCCTGGCCAGGTGCTTTTTGCAACTGTATCTAGTGGCCCAAATTCTCTTGCTCCCTATCAATCTGGTGAACCATCCTTGGCTTCACTCAGAAGAAGTCTATCTTCCTGTAACTGCCTCATGGCTGCCTGAACCAGATTCTAATTCTGAAGAGATGGGTTCAGGTGTCCAGCATCCATGGCCTGACATTCAAGGCTTTCTATATTCTGCTTCTATCCAATGCGTATCAGATTTCCTTTTAGGAAGACCACTCTAATCATTGCCTCCCAAATAATGCTTGTGAAATTTCATCTTCACATTCACACTCTTCCTTTATCCTGCTCTGTTATCCAGCTACTTGAAGACTCAGCATATGTTCCCTTCTCTGAGAAACTCTCTTGGATTGCTTAGCTCAGGAATCACTGAAAAGCACCCATTCTACTTTGCATTGGCCACTGGTGACACAGCTCATGTACAGAGAGCCAAGCTCCTTAAGTCATAAGTTTCTTAAGGGAAGGAACCTACTGGGGAGACTTGGCCCCCGTGCTCCTCTACTCAAGAACCTTGCTGGAAGGTATTATGCTTAGTGAAATAAGTCAAACAGAAAAAGACAAATATTATATATTTTCACTTCTATGTGGATTCTAAAAAAAATAAAACAAATATAACAAAAGAGAAATTGACTCACAGGTATAGACTAAAGTAGTGGTTACCAGTGGGAAGAGGGATGGAAGGAGGGGTGAGCTGGGAGTAGGAATTAAGAGGCACACACTAGTATGTATAAAGTAAGCTACAAGGATGACTACTATAGCACAGGGAATATAGCCAATATTTTATAATAATAAAATTGGGTATAATCTGTAAAAATACTGAATCATTCTGTCATACACCTGAAACTAAAATAAAATTGTGAGTCAACTCTACTTCAATACAAAGATAAATTGAATAAGCAAATAACTAAGAATCTCGCTGAGCAGTTGCCATGGTAACAAATAGCTTCTCCTATTCTCCAGGATCAAAACAAACAAACAAACAAACCATTGAAGAGCAAGGAATTTGGCCCCCTGCCTGGATTGGTAATGAGAACCTCAGGACAAGATTGAGGCTGAATCGGTGAACCTGGTTTAATAAATTGCCCCAAGAGCTTGGCCTGGGCTACTTTGGTCCCATCTCCAGAAGAGTGTTTCCCTCTGGAGATTCTATTCCGCCTGTACCCCACAGCCCTGAGCACAGAGCCAGAAGCACTCTCTTCATGGTGCTCGGAGACCACGTGGGCTGAAGTAAGCTGCCGTAATAAGAAAAGCAGCCGTGCCTCATAGGTGGAGCCCTCACCTATGTGCTGACTGAGTCAGATTTATGAGTTTAAGAAAAAGATGCTTTGAATGGTTTTCAAAACCTTTGGCGAGCTGACAGAAATCTCAGACCAGTAGAAAACTCAAACCCCTAGCTCAGCAAATGTTTCAGAAAATACCTGGAAAAGGACATCTTTGCTGCCTTTCCCTAGGAAGGCCATCATCTACACTGAGCCCCTCTGCGATCCAGCTGCAGTTCTAGGTTCTGGACACGCACGAAAGAGATGGATTTCCTTTCTCCAGAGCTACCACCCCAACTTGGGGGCCCAGCCTACTTTGCACACAACCCAAACCCTTCAGTAGGTGTTAAGGTTGTGACAGGGAGGTCGCAGGAGCCCTTGGGGTAGGAACCCAGTACATACCTCACCTCTCAGAAATAGCGCCTCACAGCCCGCTGCTCAAAGTGTGGTCTGTGGACCAGCAGCATCAGCACCACCCGGGAACCTGAGGGAAATGCAGACTCTCAGGCTCCGCCCGAGACCATCTGAGTCGGAATCTGCACCTTCCTAAGCTCCCCAGTGAACTATAAAGGTTTGGAAAGCACTGTGGCAGAAAACCACACAAAAAAGAGTAGATTTTCCAAGTGGTTTGAGAAAGAGCCTACCTGTTCCTCCCTCACAGACCCAGAAAGCTGGCATGCGAACGACGCTGAAGTCCTCAGAAAAGAAACGTGCTTAAAATGCCACAGCTTCTCAAACTTACTTGACAGCCTGATGACTCGGCACCTGTAAACATTTGACGGAACTACTGTCCTGTGAAACACACCATAGGAAAAAAGGCACTGGCTCCCTGGCAGTCACAGATTCAACTTAGTTTAAACAGTTATGGATGGAAGGAGCCCACAGTGTGGCAACCGGCAGCTTTGCTGAGGCACAAATCTGAATCATGCCCACTGCCCTGCCCGACTGGGGCTCTGGGCAGGGGGCTCAGCTCTGAGGAGTGCTTGGTGGGGGCTGGGGTTTGGGACTCGTGGGACTGCTCTTTCATGTGGCTAGGCTGAGTCTGTGGCAAAGCTTATGGGGAAATAAAAACTCTGCATCTCAATGAACACTGGCCACCACCTGAGAGATAAAACTTCGAGATAATTTAAATGGGTGGTTAACGTGCCATGTGAAGTTATACCCAGGAAACACTGTTTTCTGGGTGGAATATGTCATTTGGAGAAACCCAGGAACCAATATAAGCATTCCTCATTTGTCATTAAGGAAACTGGAAAAGGTCCTGGGCTACGTATACTTCACAGGAGACAGGAATCCATGATGATGAAGATGATGATAACCGCTAATATTTATCGAGTTTGACATGCCAAGCACTGTGCTAACTCACATTTCCTTAAAACAATGCACTGAAATAAGCAGTGTGAGTCACTTTATACATGAGGAAACTGAGGCTCAGAGCCAGCTCCTCACTTCAATCTCTTTTATGCTGAATGTGACTTCCGAGATCTAGGTGACAGGACCAAACAGGCAAGAAGATGAAGTGGTCCCTGGGCACCTCCACCACCCCCCCCAACCTGCGCCAAGAGCTGAAAGCCTTGCCCAGAGCACCAGCTCAGCACTAGGCGTGACTCATTTTGTGCCTCGGCAAAACTAGTTATCACACTATGGCCTCATACACACTCTAGTCTCCTTCCTATTGGAATAGTGTAAACCAAGAAAGGTGTGTCTCCTTCAGTGTGCCAAATTTGGGGGGGCCCCTTCCGGTGTGTGGCAGCCCTAAGTGAGAGGGTGCGGATGGGAGAGGCCTCAGCGGTGGGCTGGGGCTGGCAGGAGATGCCCGATCTGCCTTTTCAACTTGCCTGGGGAAGTGCTGATGCTGCTGGGGCCACCCCGGAGGGCAGGGCACCGTACTAGACTGCAGGTCGGACTACACTGGCTTTTGGAAGGTCTGGGCTCTGCCTGCTCTGGGCCCCCTGCTGCTGCATGGCCCCTTGCAGGCCTCCTCCCCAGGGCCTTAGTCCCTTCCCCTTAGTGTTCAGGATAATGACGTGCCTACAGCCCCACATAAAGCTGCTGAGTTTCACAGTCCTTGCACCTCAGGTGTCAGCTCACTAACTGCTTCTCACAAGGTCCTTTCTGGGGCTCCTTCCAGCTTGTGGCTGCTCCAGGCTGGCAGATCTGGATCACTTGAAAGCTGGCCCAATCACCCCTCTCTCGGAGACATGCACATCTGCTGCTTTCAATCACATGACAGACCCCAAAGATGAGGATAAAACCCCTCTGTGTTCAGACAAAACCCAGGGATAAATTGTCCTTGCTTTTCGGGGTGACACTTAGAAGTCCCTGGAACCTAGAGGTCAGTCTCTCGGGTTCTGAGGTTTTCCTCACTTGGGGACATAATATAGGGTGGTGGTACTAGAGTCATCCAGGTACAGCCTTGAGAGCTAGCTGTGTGACCCAGGACAAATGACTTGACCTCTCTGAGCTTCAGCTTGCTCATCTGTAAGTGGCATGAATAAAGTACCTCTGTCGTGGGGCTGCTGTTAGGTGCTGGCACGCCATCCATGCTTCCTAAAGAGTAGCTCTCATTAATGTCATTATTTAGATATTGGCTACAAGAGGGGATTCTGGGGTATGCAATAACGGAATACTTTTTAAATCCGCCTTTTAAACACATCAACACAATTCTAAAGACATTTTTTAAAAAATGTGTTCTCACCCTATGAAGTTGACATTTTATAGAGGTTGGGCTCACATGACAAAGAATAATAATAAGTAGAAATCTAGGGCTTATAAAACCTGAGGACTCCCTTGCTCCCTGTGCCCAACTGCTCTCCACCCTCCCCCTCCCAGCAGCAGCGGCTGGCATTTTAGCAGCCCTCCCTGGAGACCTTCCAGGTCAGTAGATGCCAGCTCTTCCTGGAGCTGACCTGAAGCCGTCTTGCTCTATGCTGTCCCTTTGCCCCCGAGATCTAACCTGAACAGGGAAGAAGTTTCCGTTTCAGCATTAGCTCCCAGGTTCCACCTGCCCTTGGTACTGAACTGGAGAAGCAGGACTCACAGGGACCTCAAGCAGAAGCCTGGAATAGCAGATCAGAGATTCCACCCCTCCAGGGGCTTCCCTGACCCTCGTATCTGAGGGTCAGTGTGGGGGAGGGGAGGGCAGGGACAGCACGTGGGCAGGGCCCCGCTGTGAGCATGCACGCACCATGTATTAATCATTCCACAACTGTATGAGGTGAGGGACTGTCTCAGCCCCACACAGAAGCTGAGATGGGTGAGTGGCTGAGCCAAACCAGCAGGTCGGCCTTTGCCTTTCCAGCTAAGAGTGCCAATATCTACACAGTATTTGGGACAGGAAGAGAAGCATATCTGCTAAAAATGCCAGTAAAGGCATGTATGGAGTGGTTAAGAAAAGGCTCTAGAGTTAAAATGAGTTAAATTTAGCCCAGGTATTTCCCAGCTGTGTGACCTCAAGAAAACCATTTAACCTCCCTGTGCATGAGTTTCTTCAGTTTTAAAATGATGGAAACAATCATATCTACCTCTTAGAGCTGATTTGAGGATTAAAATGAGTTAATATCAAGCAATTAAAATCCCTATATAGCAGGGACTCTATAAATGTTAGACATTACAAATGTTGTTGAATTAAATCCCACGAAAGTGGGAATATTTATATGTTTTGGTTACTTGTCTGTTTTAGAACAGTGCCTGGTACTTAAAAGGTACTCCATAAATAGCTTGGGAGTAAATAAATATTACAATCAGTTAAAACTTTTTGTAATGCAGAGATTACTTATTTTGACCAGCAGAGGGCAGCAAATAGCTATGAGTGACATTAATTCTGGGCAGAATCAAGTGTTAATTCTGAAGGCTAACAGGACTATCCCTTCCTGAGCCAGCTGGTGGGTTGAAAAGCTGCTACTGCACCTGTATGGATGGTCCCTATCCTTCCCACTTACCTTTGTGCAGGTTAGGATGATTGGTAGAAATTCCACTCCCAACAAACCTTGGTTTGATTTTTTTTCCTCACTGGGCCAATTTTCAATTTCCTTGCTCCTTTCCTTCCTCCTTCTTTCTCTCCCTCCCTTCCTTGTTTCACTCCCTTCTTCCCCTCCTTTTTCTCTAATTATCTCTCTCTCACACACACACATACACTCCAATGCATCAAGCTAGTATACTGTACAAATTCTCAAATTTTATCTGTACAACTCTATCTTGCTATTCCAAACCATGAGGTCTACAGTGGATATTCTCCCCAATTAACTTTGCAAAATATGGCATAATAAAAAATATCTGATTTGATAAACTAGACCCAGGGAGGTACTGTAACTTGGCCAAGGACACACTGCAATTAGTTGCATAGCTGGAGTACCAGCTAGGGCCTTCTGCTCTGTCCATCCCACCAGGTCATCACTCACCTCCCCTTCCACTCACAGGGGCTCCCATTTTTCAATCCAATCAAAGTGGCCATCAGCTTCCGGCCAGAGATGCTGTTCCCCTAGGCTTTGGCACAGAGGAATTGTTTCCCAGGGCATCACCCTAGGACATCCAGCTACAGGGGACAGTCAACAACCACTGCCTACTTGTTCCTCAGCAAACTCGGCCCTACCCACAGTTCTCATACTTCCTCTGTGACAAAGTGTGAGTCCATCTTCCCCAGATGACAGAGTCCACACTGGCAAAGTCAATGGTGGTGCCCTGGGAGTGTGCTCTTTCTCGATGGGGCTGGAACGGTTTCCACACGTCAGCCTCAGGTGCACACTCTGTCCCGGGGTCTCAGCTCAGGAGTGGCCCATGGCCACGGCCTCCTCAATTTGCTCAAGAGAGTGTCTTTCCCAGTTCTGTTATTATTTTATTAAAAAAAAACTTATTTGGAAAAAGTAACTAGATTCCTACTTAAAAACAAATTCCAAATGAATTGATGAATTCAAGAAAAAAAAATTAAAATGAAAATTCAGAAAACCTGAAAATATAGCTGACCTCCTCTATTATCTTAAATTAGGGAGATTTCCTTCAGGATTACAGCAAAGGCAGAAAATATGAAGGAAAACATTTACAGATTTGATTACATAAAGATCTCCATGCTGCCAAGCTACATCAAAAACAAAATTAAAAGCAAGTAACACCCAATTTCCTCAAGCTGACCCTAGTTCCAGGCAGCTGACAGCTCAGGGGTGACCCGTGCAGCAACCGAGGGCCTGTGATGGCCAAGTGCCCTCCTGGCTCAGGGGCTGCCCTTCACCCTTCTCCACCCTGGCAGGAGGGGGAGCAGCACACAGGGGTTACCTTGCTGAGCTTTCCCTCTTCTCTTCTCACTTCTTCGTCCCATCTCAGTGTCTCCTGACTGCCTTCTGAACCTGAGCACAAATCCTTGTCTCAGAAGCTGCCATTAGGGGGACTCGGCTAAGACACAGAAACGCTACTGAAAACTCATTTTTAGGAACAACTCCCTTGGTGCAGCATTTCACAAGCAAAGGAAGTCTTTTTTGGGGGGGTCTTTTTAGGGCCACCACTGCGGCATACGGAAGTTCCCATGATAGGGGTCTATTGGGAGTTGCAACTGCAGACCACAGGCACAACCACAGCAGATCCCAGCCTCATCTGGGACCTACATCAAAGCTCGAGGCAACGTGGGATCCTTAACTCACTGAGCGAGGCTAGAGATTGTGTCCTTGTGGATACTAATGGCATTCATTACCGCTGAGCCATGATAGGAACTCCCAAGCAAAGGAAGTCTTTAAAGCAGATTCTCAGTTCCTTTGCCTCGTGACCATGCTGCCCATGTAGTTTCCATCCGGTCAGCGTGGGAGGAACGCTGGCTCAGCACTTGCAGTGGAAAACTCCCCAGTGTCGGCCACTCCTCTCATTGTCCCTGGACTGATAAGAGTTCATCATGGGAGTGAAGACCATGTGGACCGTGACTCATCCAGATGGAAAGAACTGCTTGATTATAGGGACACCTGAGGGAGCACAGAGTCTCGGAGGAACTCGGAAGAACAAAGAGAAGGATCGCAGGGGCTTCAGAATCAATAAATGCACAGGGTCTATTTACACTAGCACCCTCCCCTGGGGGTTTGATGCCAGCACATCTGCCCACAGCAGATCTGGATCAAGTGCCTTGCATTGCTGTACGATGTCATTAACACATAGCCTCCTTTATGGCTCTTAGAATTGAGGGCTGGTGAGGTCTTCAGAGATCACCTAGTTCAAGAGGGATGGGGTGCAAGCAGCTGCCCTGAGGGTCCCAGAGCAAAGTAATATGCAGACCTATGGCAAGAACTCACTAAAAAGCAGAAATTATCAAGGAGAAACCACAAATCCTCCCATTTCAAGGTCTGACTTTGTCCTAAGAATTTCTCAGCAATGGCTGTCATCCTCCCTTTGGCCAGAAGAGGGCAGACATTTGCCACTGATGGAAGTGGAGAGCAGGCAGATATTTTTTAGGCTGGAAAACATCTCCCAAGAAGGTCATTCTGTCTGCTCTAATGAGAGCTGCAGCTCAAAACAAAACTCTCTACTCTTCCGCTACAAATATGCTACTGAAAAGACAGGTTTGGAGACTGAAGATCTTAGTTCCAACTTTGTCATTTCACCTGTGAGCCTCACTCTTTATCTACATAGTTACTATGTGACTATGAAGAGGTGATATTAAAGGAAACATATGTAAATTATTAAGCTCCATTTTACGAAGCACACACACGAAAAGAATTTAACACTGGTATGTGTATGTGTTTGTGCTGTGTGTGTGTGTGTGTGTGTGTGTGTGTGTGTCTGTCTGCCCATAAAGCCAGACAAAGGAGAGGTCCAGGCCAAAGAAGGAAATCCTCCAGCTGTTGAAACCAACCCATTTTGCACTTGGAAAGGACTTTATTCAGTTTCAAACTGTGCTTATTTTAAAAGTTAAAGATGTGCTTTACCTACTGAATCTGTGTTTGGGAAAAAGTGAAATTCACAGGAACACTTGTAAATATTTCAAAAATTTACTTAAAAAATATTGCTGAATGCAAACAAAGGTATTACTGATACAGGCATATCTTGGAGATATGGCAGGTTTGGTTCCAGACCACTGTGATGAGGTGAAGATGACAATAAAAAAGTCACATGAGTTTTTTTGGTTTTCCAATGCATATAAAAGTTGTGTTTACACTCTGCTATAGTCTATTCAGTGTGCAATAGAATCATGTATAAAAAAAGCAATGTACATATCTTAATGTAAAAATACTTTAGCCCTAAAAAATGCTAACCATCTGACAACAGGGGGTTGCCACAAACTTTCCATTTGTAAAAAATGTAGTGTCTTCAAAGTGCAATAAAATTATGTATATCTGTATTGATTTCTAAAACTCTATTAAGAGTTCTAGTGGTTACAATGTTCATAAGAAGTAAATAAGTCAAAAGTGGATAATTTTTCAAGTCTAGTGCCATTTTCTTAGTATGTCAAGCCCTACTAGAAGAAATATTATTTCCACACTAATCTGTGCCAGCTGGAGCAGTGCTACAGTCTGGGTACCATATTCTGGAACAATGAGGACCCAGAATGCAGTTAACAGGCAAGCAGTTATGAGGCAAGGGTCTGAAAACCATGTCTGGAGCAGAGCCTGAGGAACCAAGACATGAACCTGGAGGAGAGCAGTCCTAGGTGGGACAGACCTGTGGAAGGACGCGCAGAACAAAAAAAGCAAAATCGAAAGATGGGTCTGGTCTCAATGCTGAAGGGTTTTCTCAGCAACTGAAGCTAAGTGCATGATCACAGAGACAGGAAGTTCTGGAGACTGGATGGTTCAAGGAGAGACCAGAAGACCTCTCTGATGGCAGGAAAAAAGAAAGGTGCTGTTGAAGCAATTTCAGAAACCCAAGTCATCCCTAAGGACCAAAATCAGTCACACAACAAAGAGGGATGGACGAGAGCAAGCACGTTGAGGTCAGAATGGTTCCCGTGGCACAAAAGGATACAGGGATGACAGTCACGCTGCACCCACACAGTAAGCCTCATCAGCTCCACTAAATATCCTGATGCTGAATGGCAGTGAGAGGAGCAATGTCTGACTGAAATCAAGGGAAGAATGTCTGTTTCCATCTCAGCCAGAGAGCCTGGGATGAGCTGAGGTGTATTCACCGGCTCACTCCCCATCCCTCCCCAGCTGAACTCCCAGGCCCTGCCAGGCATTTCTCAGGGAGCTGTGTATATTTTATTTGGAGGTACACTGATGATCCCTCAGGCTTCTTCATGGCTGAGATGTTATTTCTTTCAAGGGCATCCACTTCTCTGTTTTTATCCCTTGTCCAACATAAAACCTTCCACTTCCTCTTTCAGCCACCATGGTTAGACAACAGCAAGGGAGACCACGTCTGGAGTGATGGACACACAAGACGTGGTAAACGCTTGGTCATAAAAGACTGCACGGGGATACTGTCATTCACTGAGGCTCCCCAGTGTGACCACTCAGCCTCTCAGAGCTTGATTAATTTGAAAGAGTTACAATGTAAAGTTTCCAGAACTGCCAAGATGAGGATGAGACCCAAGACCCACCTCCCGTCTGACATTTTTTATAGACCTTCTCAAAGTACCTGCTGGGACTCCAGGGGAGTGACTTCCAAAGGCTTCGCCAGCTTACAGGCACCAGAAGTGAAGCATTATCTCAGTTCTGAGAAACGATCAGAACTCCCTAGAGGTCATGAGAGAAACCACTTATTTCATTATTATGGATATATTCTTCCCCTAAGGGGAAAATGTAGGAATAATACATAGTGATTTACCAATGGGTTAATCAACATAAAATTAATTGTTTTCGATTAGAACTAGCAATTGCATTTTACTTGTTTGTTGAACAAAATGGTAAATTTTGTTACTGTTTAAAAAGCAGATTGTTGGGAATTTTATACTTCTTTTCTATAATATTTTTCAAAGCTACTTGAAAAAAATTTAAGACAATTGATAAACTGGTATACATGACCAATAATTAATTTTCTCTAGGTTGATGGTCCTTAATAAAGGCTTTTTCTCACCTCTTGAAGGGTTTCTTGAGCCTTCCAACTGACTGAAAATGGTTGTGTTCAACGTGCATTGTTGAAACTGGGAATTTCTTTAGCAGAACTCCAAGCTCATTTCATGTTCGTGGAGAAAACAGAACACACCAAGGGGCAGGCTGCAACTTAGCTCCTTCTGGCCTCAAGTTTCTCCTCCAACATCCACCAGTAATTTCTTTCCTGTCTCTGGATGAAAGTGACTTCTCACTCTTTCCAAACTAATGCATCAGCTTGTGACCTTGATCCAAGTCTCTGACCTTCCTTGGCGCTTCTGTAACCTCATCATTTTCTTGACTTCATGGCTGACTCACCCCTCAAGTTTACAACCTCAGTCCAGTTCTCTCCCCAGACTAGAAGACACGAGTCTTCTCTCTATTCTTGCTCCTCCTGGAGCCACCATCCTACCTCCTTCCTTTCCATTATGACCACTCACTGACTGTGTTCCAACCTCTAATTTCTACCCTTGCCCTGAGGTCCCACGTTTCCAAATCACCAAATCCAACAGGCTTTACTCAGTCTTTAAATGCTGTTGACTCTCTTAGGGTGTCTAACTTTTTTCCCCATGCATCTGGTTCTTTCTTTGGCTTCTTTTGATACCTTACATCCTGTAGGTCATCACCTAGTTTTCTTCCTCTCACGTCTTGAATGTGACCACGTTTGGTTCACTACTCACAGCTGTCTTCCTTGACCCTTCGATGCTCTGCTGAGCTGAACTTCTCATCCTTGATGATGACGGCTGCAAAGCCTCCTAACATGACTGGTCTGCTTCTTCTCCTGTTTCTAGTAGTTAGCTTGTCAACTCCTCCAGAAGACGGTTTTTAAAACCCAGCCCAGGCAAATCCCAACTCCACATTTTGCCCTGTGTAGCACATGTTCTCTGATTGTGTGCCCAGCTCAAGATGGATTTTCCATTCTTTAGAAACTGACCTTGATCCACAGAGTAAGCCATTAGCAGCCATTTGGCTTGGCTTCCTGATCACGGTTGATTGACACAGGACAGCCACCTGTGCAAGACTGAGACACTCAAGTACTTTCTCCCAGTTTTGAAGCAAGAAAGAAACAAAGACTAGTAAATGGTACTGATATAGGGGAAAGGTCCATGAATTCCCTGTGCTAGGTGCTCTCAAAAAATTCTAGTAAAGTCCCTCTTTGAGGTAAGCTTGCTAGACTTGGCTTCTAATACTTACAGTCCTTTAGGTAAAAAACTCACTGACATGTCCCATCCAGAAACTCCTAATTCTGTTAAGAGCCCTACCATTTCCTCACCTAGGAGGGCTTGAAATTTGACTCTGCTCTTGCTTGTCAAGAGGTGCGCATTCAAAGTGCTCAAACCTTTCCGTTTTATCTTCAAAATAAATTCCCTCTCCTCCATGTTCTCTACTACTGCTCTGGTTCCAGCCTTTGTGATGTCTTTGCTGGGTTTGTTCAGGCTTTCTGTTGCTCGAACAATATTTATGGTGACCTTACTTCTCTACCTAAAACCATAGGCTAAGTCTGATAGCTCTTCCCATAGCATTATGGACCTTTCTCGTTCCGGCTCACGGATGCATGGAGATTGTCTGCTAATCCCACCCCCATGTGCCAGCCAGGCCTGACAACCAGCCTTATCCAAACATGCTCCATTCTTCATTTCTGTGATTTCTGTACTGCTGTTCTTTCATCTTTTGTCCTTGGTAAAATCTTACTTCTTTAAGGCCTATCTCAGGCCCTTTCCCCATCTCCTTAGGAGAAAGTCTCCCTCCATCCTCTGGGGCAGGAGATCACTCGTCGTGTTCTAAGTTCATCTTTCCCTTCGGGATGGTGAGGCATGGGCCACATTTAATTCCTGACACCACAGTGGTCAATCTGAAGTGCACTGGATCATAGGCCATCAAATGTTTATGAAGGTAGGAAAAGGCCTAAGAGAACAGCCAAAGCCAAAGTGTTTCCTCCCATTACAGTTTACCATGGTTTTAGCCAAAATCAGGGAAAAGTAAGTTTGGAGAAGGGGTGCTGAGTAGGCGAATTAAATGGACTATGTTCCAAACCTCCAGGCATCAATGTCTGAAAAACAAGACACTCACAAAATTGGTTTTAGATTCCAGAAAGAACACATTTACACTGCTTTAGAGTTTAAAATGCCTTTCCATATACATTAACTGATTTAATTTGCACTGCCAACCCGTGAAGCAGTTAAAGTTTATGAATGCCGGTTTGTAGGTGAAGTCAGGTGGCTTCAACAAGGCCATGCTACATAATAAAAGTCAGACTCCTGCTAGGAAACCCTGCCTTCCAACCTCAGATTCGGTATTCTTTCTGCTATACCATGCTGCCTCTCAAATGGCAGAGTTAAAATACAATGAAACATGTTATTTGGGAATAGGTGTGTGGGGGGTTGTCATCTACTTCTAAATTATGTATCACTCCCTCCCACTTTCTGCCGCGCATGCCAGCCTAAGGAGGTTGACCACCCAGTGCAGAAAATGTTACCCTATTTCCAGAAATAGATACCACCCCCAAATGCTCTGACTTTAATTTTTCATAAAGCTATTTCCTCTCACCCCATAGACGCAACATGGAAAAGAATCTGCATTCACGTGTCCTGGTTGAGCAGGACGACGTGTGCGTATATATATAGCCATATACATACAGGTTTATTTAAATGATCGCATCTACACTTTCGGAGGCTGTTTGAAGCATCTGATCGAAAGAAAACACATTTTAAGCAAGAGGTTAAAAAAGCTTTTCAGACCCAAAGGCCATTTAATACAATAAATCCTACTTGGGTAGTTTAGCAAACATTTTTTAAAAACCCACATCCAACAGACTGGTTAGTATTGGATATACAGATTTGGTTTCAAAGCTGAAATGCCCCTGGTGTAACAGACCTTCTCATGAAATTCAATTACTTTATATTATGTCATAAAAACAGGGATACAACTTAAATATTAACTCAACAGGCTATTTGGTGATATAAATAGGGGAAAAAAAAAGCGGTCATGTCATGGACTAGGAGTGAGAAGACTATGACACCAGCCCATCTTGGACTGCAGAGGATGTTAAACTCTATGCTAGAATCTAAATAGGAAAAAGAAATTGTCAAATATTCCACTCCACAAAGACCCCATCTGGCCCAAACCATCCCCCAAAGAGCGCACCCCCAACACATGAGGTTTACTAACCACCTGCTACAGATGTTACTATGTCACTAATTAACAATGATCACAAAAAAATGTGTCATACCAGAGGTTTTGTTATCATACACAACGCATTAGTGGCTATAGGGCTCTTCCTCCAAGAGCTACCGTCAGAAGGCAAGCTGACAAATGTCCATGCCGCTGGTCCAAGAAACCACAGCTAAGAGACAGAGCATTTGTTTGCACATGGAGCTCTCTGGCACGCTCCCCACTCTAGTTAGAGGGGCTGGGGCATGGGGGACAGTCCCAGCCGGGTGCTGCAGCCTCCTACTCCTGGGCCTCCTTGCGGGTCAACTTGTAGATCTCGGTGGGTCCGTCCACGTGGGTGATAGTGGTGGTGAGCTGGAGTTCTTCCCCACTGTGGACACCCAGATTGCCTGAAACAGGGTTTTTGGTGTTAGATGTGATCAAAGAGGAAGCAGAAAGCTGGGGTTCATCTCAGTAACAACACCAGCCCTCTTTCACATTCTGAGCTTAGAGAAAAAAACAGGCACACACACCTAAAACTAGGGCTGACTCCCACCATTTGCACTTGGACTTAGCAATCATTTCCTATCACTTTTGTCTCCCAGAGAAGAGATTTCAATGATAGATGAATGAGGATACTACTTATTTTATTCATAGTAATTATTAACATTTAATGAGAGCTTACTTTGTGCCTGATGCTAGTCTCAATGCTTAATGCGTGATCACTGAAATTTGTCAAATGCTTCTTCTGCATCTGTTGAGATGATCACGTCGTTTTTGCTGTATTTAATCCTCATAAGAGCCCTCTGAGGCAGGCGCCCTGGTCATGCCAGCTTTACGGGTGAGGAAGCTGGGAGGGAGGTCAGGAAGAGGAGCAGAACACCATAGAGCCCGGAACTTGGCCAAGGAAAGACGTTCTGACTCCAAGGCCACGTACAACGCTTGTTGTGAATAATTTACAAATCAACTACACTATGTGAAGGCAAATAAGACCTGTCTATATTTACCAACAGATTGGACAGGGTACTACATGGAAGGCCGGAAGGCCGTTAGGAGAAACTAGGGGTTTTCTCCTCCAGGAAAAAAGTAACAAAAATGTTCTCTGAATTTCCTGCTGCCCCAGGATTCTACACAACACCAGTGTTTGGGGGTCATCCCTGGTGGACAAAGGTATTCCTCTGCTGAAACAGAATAATGTGTCCTCTTCTAAGCTAGCGGGAGAAAATAAGTTTCTGTGTTAAACCCTTGAAGTCTGCTGCCTGCCATAAGGCATTTAAGTGAGTATATAATTGGCAAAGGGAAAACAAAAAACACCTGGACCTAATGGTGTTCAGTTAGACTGTGTGTGGGGTGCACGTGTAGAGGCATATCTGCAGAGAGGATATGCTAGAGCTGGAGAACAAAAGGTTAAGGTTATAACTGGGACTTTTATACTTATATTGTGCACATATGAATTCATAGTTTCTGGGATTGAAATATTTCCCAATTCAAAGCATGGAATTAAATACACAAGCACTGTTTTCAATTGGGAATCCAGACCATGACTTAGAAGAAAGCACTGGTCCTACCTACCCTTAGGACCAATATCTTGTCACAAGTTTACGAATTGCTGGGCATCAATGAATCTGATGGCTTAAGGACCCTAGGGGTTACCCCACTTCCCTGGCCCTGCAGGCTGCTTGGGTGGTGCCCTTCATGTGTGCCATGTGGTATTAGTTTTTCAGTGTAGATCCTCTGCAGCTGTATGACTGAGACGGTCTTATGAAATGCTGGAATTGTGGCTCTCCACCAGGAGAATCCTTAGTCCTAGTAGAGTCACTAGCTGTTACAGAGACTGTTAATGGCAATTTGGAGCTGTCCAAGCAAACGTCCAAGCAAGCTGTCCAAGCAGAGCAGGTAAAAAGGGGTATCAGCCCAGCCTCCAGTATTTTCAGCCCTTGAGCCGGGGCACAACCAACAGGGTGGAAAGGCTATAGAAAGAGCTTACTGGGGTAGAACCGCCTGGGCCAAGTGGAACCAATGCTTGCACAATGAGCAAGTTTTGCCAGGTCACTAACTTGGATACCTCCCCCCACCACCCCGCCCTGGCAACTCCTGGCTCACTTCTCAGTCAAGAACAGGCATAGGCCTCCAATGTTTTCTTCTTCTTCTTTTTTTTTTTTTTTAAAGTTGTTTTAGGGCCGCACCTGTGGTATATGGAAGTTCCCAGGCTAGGGGTTGAACTAGAACTGCAGCTACGGGCCTATACCACAGCCATAACAATGCGGGATCCGAGCTGCGTCTGTGACCCACTCAATGCTGGATCCTTAACCCACTAAGCAAGGCCAGAGTTGGAACCCTCATCCTCATGGAAACTAGTCAGGTTTGTTACCACTAAGCCACACTGGGAACTCCAGGCCTCCAATATCTTGCTCAAAGTTAGTTCTAGAATTGCTTGTCTGAGTGAGCCACCAAAACTTTGATGCCCATTTCATGATCTGCATATCTGAGAGTTATCAAAATTTCAGAGCGAGTCCCAGTCACCCCAGCAGACCCACTAGCACCTCCAAGTGTTTACCTAAGGCATCTCTTTTACTGAAGACTTCTTAGAAATAGAGACTAGGTTGTAATTCTTCTCAGGTTTTGAACCAAAGATGCCAATTATTTATGCTTAAAATGTGACTCCAATTACCAGGTCCTAGAAAATGTGTAGGGCCCTACAGATCACATCATATGAAGAAACAGACACAATTACTTGGGCTTTTTTATTTTAATAAGTACCTAAATTATAGTACTTATCAGATGTCCTACTCTTTCTGAACACTTTACAAATATTAATGCATTTAATTCTCATTACCAGCCCTTTGACAGAGGTACTATTTCATCATTCCCTTCTTTTGAAGAAGACACTGAGGCACAGAGAGGTCAAGTAAATTTCCCAGGGCCCAAGCTGATAAATAGTGATGTGATATTGAATTCAGAGCCATGAGGCTCCAGAATCTAGGCTCCTCAACCTTAGGCTATGCTGACTCTGTATATATTCAAATTTCCAACAGCCATTGAGAATGCAGGTAAAGTATAAGTCCGCATGCAACATGTTACTATTATAAACATATGCATATAATAATTTGTATAAACTGTTCAGCATATTAATTTTGCTTTTGTATCTGATGAAAGGGAATTTACAGACCACAATGTCAGTGCACTGATAGTAAGGAAAGCTATTCTTTATCAGTATTTACCATATGCACCATTAGGGGCTTAGCACGCCCCATATTTCCTAATAAGATGTAAAGACACCGAGGCTCAAAGAGGCAATGACTTTCTCTAACGTGGCCAGACTTGCTCTCAGCAGAGCTGGAACGAAGACCCAGATCAATGGGACTCTGGCTAGCAAAATCTGTGATTCATGTGTGGTTTTATTGTACCACGAAGGCCAACATTTTCCTCTTAGGGAGCGGATGGGAATATGGCAGTGACATACAGGAGTGGGGATCCCGCCATTTGTCTCCAAACTCCACAGACTCGCTCTCCTGCCAAGGTCTCACTCCATCTGTTACTCTCCTCTTTCAGCTCCTGCTGCTCAGTGCAAACATGCTCAAAGTCTCTTCACATCCAATACCAAAAAAAAAAAAAAAAACCCTTCTGAAAATGTGATGGGGGGAGGGGAAGAATAAATGGAAAAGAATAAACTATGAAAGGAAAAGGAAGGAACTCTTCAGTTTGCAGTAAGTCTCTTTCCCTGGTTATGATGTCGATACATCTCAGCTCATCAACAGCAAGATGAAGGCCTATTTCTAACCACTGCGAAATGAGACCAATCTCTGGCATTGGATTTCATCTCGAAGGACTATCAATGGACCCATATCGATGGTATCACATACACAAAAAAGTAGCCGCTGCCTGATTTGAATTGCCGGGAATGCATACTGGGGACCCAGAAAGCTACGTAAACTGCACTGTAAAAATAGAAGGATGAGCATAGCTTCCAAAGACTGGCAGCATTTTCATGACAATCGTCTATGTATCTGTGGATACTTCTGTAAAAAGAAGGGAAACTTCTAATTTAATTCCAAGGTCATTTCACGGAATTTAAGAGAGGCCCACTGTCTTCTAATATTAATAAGGGCTACCTAATTCTGTCCTCACAACCACTAAGGCAAATTAACACCTCATTACCCAGATGTGAAGCCAGAAAGCTCTCACACCGTGAGTTCATATTTATGTCTTGGGGTCACACACAGTATATACAGAGCCAGGATTCCAAACCATCTGTGTCTACCTCCAAAGCTTATGTTCTTTCTAGAACACTCCTGACTTTTCTGTGGGACTTTTTTTTTTTTTTCTAACCCACAACAAACTTCTTCTTCCTATTTACCTTCAAAGCTCAGCTCAAATGATAACTCTCTGGAAGGAGAGTTATGGCCTAAATTATACTCCCTCCCTAATTCATCCATTGAAATCCTATTCTCCAATACCTCAGAATGTGACTGTACTTGGACACAGGGTCTTTAAAGAGGTGACAAAGTTAAAGTGAAGTCATTGGGATGAACCCTAATCCAACAGGACCAGTGTCCTTATGAGACAAGGAGATCAGGATACAGACACACACAGAGGGAAGACCCTGTGAAGACACAGGCTGTAAGACCCACTATGGCATCTGAGTCCAGCCCCGGGGGTAAGACCTACTCCATCCCTGCTCACAGACATCAAGGGGAGGCCAGGTTGGCCACGGGTGGGTGCATCACCAAGCACACATGCAGGGGAAAGATGGCAATTAAAGGCAGCTACTGTCAAGGCCTGGTGACTCAAACCAAACATTTACTGAGGCAACAAAAGCCAAAGCCACCCTTCCTGTAAAACAAGCAGCAGGGGACACAGAAACCTCCAGAAGCAAAACTGAACCAAGCAGTAGCTACCAGGACTTGGAATTGCTGCTGTGGCTTCCAGCAGAAGGGGTTTGTGCCAGACAGAAGACGTTTAGTGAGAATAGAAATAGAAAGGAGCCTGTTGGCAATTAGAGTGTCTCCTGTCCCCTTTGTCATAGTCATTTAGTCAGGAATTCCATGTCTCACTTTTTTTCAAAAACCTTCTAACACGAATTTTACAGACAAAATAACACAAAGATGAAAGTTAGTATCAAGAATTGTCTGATTTCCGAAGCAGCTCCAACTTTTTTCCCCACATGAACTGGTGACTGAGAGGGTCTAGACAGTGTGTCATGTGTGCAGGGCATCAGTGATGCTGTGCCCCTGGGAGATGAAGCCTCCGCTCTGGGCTAAGGGTTAACAGCAGCTGTGCTGCAGTTCGTTTCTGCCTGGGAGGACACTCAGAGTGATTCACAGATTGGTTATGGAAACAGGTAAAGAGAGCAGCCTTAATGAAAAAGCAGCAGGAGAAGGGCAGAAAATGCAAATGGTCCTTGAAAGAGAGTCTATCTTTGTTAAATTAAAAAAAAAAGCATATGTATGTCACATATATGTATACATGTGTATACATACACATGGAATGTTTCTAAACATGCATACATATATACATATATATGTATGTATACATACACACATTGATAGTCTCATATATACATAGTGACTGATTTGAACATGTTTATACCAACACTGCAGCTTTGGTGGATTAACCAAAGTTAAGAACCAAGAGCGCCACACCCCTGCGGTACCATCAGCTGCTGACAAGATGAAAGCATTCTGGCTTAGACCTTCTAGCTAGAGCCATCCTGTCACGTCCCATGTTTCAGGAGGCAGAGGAGGAAGCTGTGTCTCCCAGACCTGGTTACTAGCTCTGGGAGAGCAAGGGCTGTGTATGTGTCACTCCATCCTCTCAAAGCCAGCATAGGCCTGAGCACTGAGGCACTCACCAACTCATTTCTAAGGGTCATTTTCCAAGCCCCAGAATAAAAGAGAAATAGAAACGTGAGAGAAGATGCTCTTTGGAAACTGACTATCTCTTGGACCTGCTGCCCACTTTGCTCCTCTCCGTCCATTCCTTCACTGAAGGGGAGAAGCAAAAGTCTACTCTCTCTGCCCTCACCTCCTTCCCACTCACCCTCTCGACGCCTCTCGGCATTTCTCTCCACCTCCCAGACAAAGCAACACTTTTCAATGGTGCTTTCTCTTTCCTTAGTCCCTTGGTCTTTGTTGCATCAAAGACTGCTTGCCAAGTTCCTGGAAATGAGGTTTTTCCAGAGGTCCATCCAGGATCCCTCTCACGAAGGCAAGAAGCACCCCACACCTGGGATTCATTCTCCATAGCAAGAGATCCAAATTCTTGGCTCTGGACCCTAAAAGCTAGAGGGAGGAGGGAGTCCAGCCCTTTAAAAATACTCTCCACACACACAAAAAAAGGAAAAGGACCATGGGAAGGCTGGGGGAGGAAGAGAAATGCCATCCAGAGACTCAAAAGAATGTAAAAATACAGTGTGTGCCTCCGAGAAGTTCATTTTCTGGGTTCCCATGTAATATTCCAAATTAGCTCTTTCCAAGGAGCTTCAAAATCTTGGCAAACACTCCGTAATTCCTAGGATGCATTGTGTGTTCTGGCAGTAGATGAAGAGATGAAAAAGGAAGACAGCAGAGAAGGAAAATGATCAGAGAACACAGCTCTGAAGAGCGCCTTCCAGATGCACCAGGACACAGCACCACCCAGGGAAGTGAAGGGCATGACATGCTGCCAGGAGCTCTTGGGCTGCAGCAAAGTCACAGCAGGTCATGTCACCACCGCAGGACTGCTAAATTACCTGACTATCGTGTTTATGATCAGAACAGGGTCCCCAAAGTATGTGCCTGCTAAACTGCTTGACAAACGTTTTCCAGCAGGGGCCCTAATGGCCTTTTGAGCAGGACAGTTCTTTACTACAGGGACTGTTTTGCTCATTGCAGGACATTTAGCATCCTTAGGATCTTGCCCCTAGATGCCAGTGGCACATCTCATTCAGCAATGACAATCCAGAACAACCACAGACATTTCCAAATACCTCTTGGCAAGAGACCTGGGGGATAAGACCTCCTATTAAGAACAGCTTTTATGCTTTCTGTGAAATTACAGATCAAGCTGTCTTCAACAATAATAAAATCTGATGGGGAACAGATCAAGTGCTATTCTCCTTTGCAAGGTCTGAAGTCTAGGAGAATGCCTCTTGGTATGGGTGAGAAGTCCTAATGGGAGCTGCCTGACACCTGGCTCGCAGCGCAAGCATCCAGCCCCACAGGGTGGCGGGCAGTCATTCTGCCTCTGCAGGCATGGCCACAGCTCTGAAAGGGCTGGGCTTGGGCAAATTCTCACCAGTGTTTGGAAATCCCTTGCGTGAGACAGAATCCCACCCCCACCCCCCTCCCAGGCTGCCAACTTTATGAGAGGAGGTGCTCTTCTGCCCCTTCCTTGCTAACAGGTATAAAGAGAACCAGAGAATTTTATGGTCCCAAAAGACTTCAAGAGGTCACTTACAGGTGGGAAAAGTGGTACAGGCAGAGGTGAAGTAGTTTGCCAACAGTCACCCAGCAAAAACAAGCAGAACAGTTTAGGTACATAAAATGCTGTAGCACGCAGTCAGTACTCAGTAACCGTTTCCGACTGGAGTTATCATTCCAACATCGCAGGAGTCTAGCATTTGCTTTAGGTGGTATTTCCCTGGAAGGCAGAAACTCCACCTCCTAAGTTCCTGCTTAATACTCCCAAGGCAAGGACAGGTCCATATGGTTTCTGTCAAAGTCCAACTGGATGGACATGAAATGAAATCAAGATTCTTGTTCACAAGCCCAGAATCCCTTCTTGCTGGCATTACAGAGGGCCACTGTTTGAGAGACCACATGCTCCCATTTCCATGCATATGGTAAAACAAGGAGTGCTAGCAGTAGAAGGGGAGGTTTCCTAACTCACAAGCTTTCTAGAAGGGAGGTCAATCAAACCAAGAGTTGGGCAGGTGGGTAGATAAGCCAAAGTCTTTATTCTTGTCCAGGACCCCTGGTCAGAGATGGACCTAATACTGTGTGTGACAGGAAGGGAGAGAGGCCTTTGTGCAGAAGAAGTAGGTGTAGCACTGGAGACAGATGGAAGCTGAGACTATTCCGCTACCCTTGATCCTCAGCACAGATGCCCTCCTCTCCCTGCCCCATCTCTCATGTCATCACGCCTCTCTTTTTATCCCTGACTCAAGATCACTGGCCCATGTGTGAAGTATGAAAGCTAATTTAGAACTCTTATTTCTAAAGCATTAATGCACTCGACATTTTCAAAGCACCCTTAAGAATCAATCCTTGCCCTGAAGGAGTCTGAGATCCAGCAGGAGAGAGAAGACACAGGCAGACTCCTCTACTACACCTACACAGAGAGCATCACATGAAAAGTGGGATCATGTTCTCCCTGGCTGTTCTTTAGAACAGGTTCCAAAAGATACCCTGCCTGGAAAAAGGGTTTCAGGGCCAAATGATTTAATAATTTTGAAGTGCTGTTAACCCCGCCCACCCATCTTCAAAGACATACAGTACAAATTAATGTGCTAAAGGCATTAAGATATTTTTTAATGAAACCACATCACTCCTGATTAAAATCCCAATGATTCTCAAATTTATTTGATTATTAAAACCTACCAACATCCCATGACAACAATATTCTACTGAATGTAAGTTGCCAGACTCTGATTGGGGTGATCAGGAATGGGTTTGAAGAAGAAGAAAACATCATTTTTTATGGGCCCCAAAGATGAGCAGGGTTTTATCAGGCCCCGATGGAGGCGGGATATGAATGCATTCACTCAGCACACACTTGCTGAGCACTTCGTATGAGAAGGCTAACCCTTGGTGCCATGCAGACATGCAGGCCTTAAAGACCCGGTTTCTGCTCCAAAGCAGAGAGGAGAGCACTGGCTCTGATTTGACAGAGAGCATGTTACATTTAAGGAACATCGGGCACACAGCTAGGGTAAAGCAGGTATGAAAAAGAGAAGAGGAGTTCTTGTCATGGCTCAGCGGAAACGAATCCAACTAGGAACCGTGAGGTTGCGGATTCCATCCCTGGCCTCCCTCGGTGGGTTAAGGATCTGGTGTTACCATGAGCTGTGATGTAGGTTGCAGATGCGGCTCAGGTCCCCCATTGCTGTAGCTGTGGCGTAGGCCAGTGGCTACAGCTCCGATTAGACCCCTAGCCTGGGAACCTCCACATACTGTGGGTGCGGCCCTAAAACGACAAAAGACAAAAAAAAAAAAAAAAAAAAAAAAAAAAAAAACAAGAAAAAGAGAAGAAAGAGAAAGGGTGGAGCCAGTGTAGGGCTAAGTATGCAAAGGAAAACAAGCTATCAGTTGAGCTGTGTATCAGGCAACCTCTTCCATGTTAACAGCACTGGCCCAGGCTTATGGTCATTTTTCCCTGCCCTGGCGGGTCGAGAATCCCCAGCCAGGCCCCTCCCTTCTCTGAGCCTGTTTCCTCATCTATAAAATGACTGGACTGGCTAAGATCTCCAAAGTTCCTTATAGCATCAGAACCAAAGACAGCACGTACTGGCACTTAAGGGAAGCAAGGCTACGGGGATCGGCTGGATGTGTCAGCAGGCTTGCAGGAAAATGAGCAGGGGTAAAATGAAGCTAGCTCCACTTTAACTCTCAGGGCCCAGCCCTCCTCCCCCAGTATCTGAGACTGTGCTTCTCAGTAATGAAGAATAAATGTGGCACACTTTCCAACAGTTAATCGTGCTCAAAAAGTTGAGGAAAGCAAATTTAACTTTTCTGCTAAGGCTGGGACATATCATAGACTGGAATGCAATATTCCCAATTATTTTAAAGATTAAAAGAAAATGAGGGAGTTCTCATCGTGGCTTAGTGAAAATGAATCTGACTAGTATCCATAAGGATGCAGGTTTGGTCCCTGGCCTCGCTTAGTGGGTTAAGGATCCGGCGTTGCCATGAGCTACAGTATAGGTCTCAGACACAGCTCAGATCCTGCGTTGCTGTGGCTGTGGTATAGGCTAGTGGCTCCAGCTCCAATTTGACCCCTAGTCTAGGAACCTCCATATGCCTCCAGCACAGCCCTAAAAAGACAAAAAAGAAAAAGAAAAGAAGAAAATGAGGGCTTCTAGAAGTACCTGCCCCAGGCTGGCGTTTTGTCTTATGGCTCCAGAGTCCCTGGGTTGCTCATTCACACTTGGAGGGACTGTCTGACTGGGAACCCAGAACCTTTGCTATCTAAGTCTTGTAGAGACAGAAGTCTACTTATCCTGAGTAGAACTATGCCAAAGAGACTAGAACTCACCGTTGGACTGGTCTTCCCCATAGTTCTTGTGGGACGGTGCATACAAGAACATCAAAGCAAAGACATACAGGTTCCACATCCCATAGATGCCTGTGAAAAAGGCACTGTTCACTTGGACAGTAACACCGCCCCATTTCCAATGGCCTTCAGTCACCTACGGAAAGAGGAGTGACATTCAGTTGGAACGGAGAAGAAATACAACTCCCAGACTAGGAAGCAACTAACACAAATACCATGTCTCTTCTTTACTTGGGAAAGTGAAGGGCCATGTTAGACTTCATTTTTTTAATCTGAATCATACAGCATGAATTCAGGTTGACTGAGGGCCTACTTCATTATGGGCACAAAGACAGTTGTTCTCACCTTGGCTGCACATCAGCAACACCTGGGGAGTGCCTCCTCCTAAAACAGCCGCACATCATTATCCCTACTGTAATGAAATTGCATTCGAGTCTAACACTTATCCACAATGATAGTTCTCCTCTGCTATTTGTCTCCTCAGCTACATGTAAACGCCCTACAGGCAGAGACCAGTTCTGGTTTGATTACTGCCATATCTTCAGTGCCCAGTGCACTGAAGGGTTGATTAAACAAATATCTGGATTCTTGGCGGGAGTAGTTTTCCTGGGTCTGGCAGTGTGGAAAGGCAGAGAGACACAGGCTTGAGGTCAGAGACCCAGATTCCAATCCAGGCTCCACCACTCATTTTCTGTTTAATATAAAAGACATAAGATTAAGAATCAAAGCTTCGATTTGCTCAAGTGCGAAACAAAAACTTGCAGGGTTACTGAGCTGAATGAAGCAAAAATGTTCCAGAAATTTCCTAGCATACAGCAAACACTCAATAAATCTTATTTTATAATGTCACTCTACGTAAGTCACTCACAAAGGTAATTATGAAGCTTTCATAGGTTTTACATTTTGGCAAGAATGTTCTGAGACTGCTTTTGTCTATGTTAATGACTTGGTCACGGTTTTAATGGAGTTCTGAGGACATATGGATTACACTAAGAACTGTCAAAAGAAATGTAGAGCAGAGGGACTAGTCTGTGCCAGCTCTGAGGTCAATGAAATTATTTTGACCACTTCTGCTTGCTATAGGAAATCTTAAATGGGAGTAAAAGAAAGTAGTGGACAGATGTTCCTTTGATAGCTTGGTGAGGATGGGTTACACAAACCATCTCCAGGAGCCCCTCCTGCTAGGAGCTAAAGATGGCAAGATATCTCTAAATGTTAATGATTTTAACAAGCAGGTTGATTTCACCTCCTGCTTATAAGGCAGTAAGTCTACATTCATTTCTGTATAACCCATGACCCACAGGGACCCAGGTAGAATAAAGCTCTAAGTATAGGTATTTCCTTCTATGAGACCTGCAGTGCCAGTTAACCAGGTTAATGGACTGATAATTGACTTAGTATTAGTTTGGCCTCGGTTATATATTTTTCATTTTGTGATTCATAGACAAACCACCACAACCACCAACTCTTATTTATTTTGGAGAATAATTCAATTTATAGGACATGCTCAGGAACTTTTTTTTTTTTTTTGGCAAAGAAGGGTTTCGTAACTATTAATGATTTTAGAACAATGTACCAGCATTCCTTCTACTATTTAGGATTTAGTAGTTAGAAATGTTTGCAAATGTCACTCTTGTTTTAAGTACAAAATATCCCAACTTTATAAAAAATTATGATGTTTAGAGCACACAAGATGATTTTTAATGCATATAATTGAAGGGGAGAAAAAGCCTTAAGATAGTTTCTGGAACTACATGTACCTGCTGTCATAACAAAGGGAACTCTTCTTCATGTGATCAAGGAGAGGAGGCTAGGCTGGGGGAAATAAAGGTAAGGCGAAGTAAGGCAGTTCTTATTTTGTCTGCTCTGTTAAGGCAGTGGGCCCCTCAGCTAGGGGAAGGGCCTGGAAGAGCCTACTTCCTGTGATATAGGCTAGGGATACTCAGCATTGGTAACTTCGCTGAAATTGATTCTTGCTGGGATTGGCATAACTGATCCATCCAAGGAAACAGCCTCCTGCATTCCTGGTACACAGTGGTGCTAGAGATGTTCATTGAATAAATATGAGCAAAGGACAGGGATGTACAGGAATGCCAATACGAAAACATGGATGTAGCAAGGGGGTACAGAAAAAGTCACTTTTAGGAAATATCTGACTGAGAAGTAAAGAGAAGATATTGCAATCCAGAGTAAACCATACTAATTACGCTTAAAAGTAAGAGGAATAGTCAATGGGTAATAAGTATAATTTCATTTAAATAGTGTCCTCTACTGTATTCCATTATTGACGCTTCAATCATTCACACAGATATTAACAGAGCTAAGATTTTTTGAAATAATAGCAAGGATGATAGTTAACATTTATTCAATGCTAATGATGTGTCGGACAATATAATAAGAATTTTACGTGGCAGATATTATTTAGTCTTAATAACAACTCTATGAGGTAGGCAGGTAATATCTCTACTCTACTCATGGGTAAACTCTGACACAGAGTATCCTGCCCAAGACTGCTCAGCCAGAAAGCTGTGGTTCTGACTCCAAAAGGAGGTGCTCCTAATCATTATGCAACACAAGAGTAGGAATGTTATCTTGAATAGGATGTTCTCTCAAGTTAGCATATTAGGCAATTAATAGGTTAAATTTCCTTTGAAATTCACTTCATTGACGATAATCACATTATTTATACAGTATAAATTACACACACACACACACACACACACACACACACACACACAGTTTTGTATATTCAAATCTGTATAGCGGAGTTCCCTTCGTGGCTCAGTGGTTAACGAATCCGACTAGGAACCATGAGATTGCAGGTTCGATCCCTGGCCTTGCTCAGTGGATTAAGGATCTGGCGTTGCCGTGAGCTGTGGTGAAGGTTGCAGACGCGGCTCGGATCCCGCGTTGCTGTGGCTGTGGCGAAGGCCGGCGGCTACAGCTCCTGTTAGACTCCTAGCTTGGGAACCTCCATATGCCGTGGGTGCGGCTCTACATAAAAGGGAAAAAGACAAAAAAAACAAAAAAAAAAACAAATCTGTATAGCAATATATATGCACTATACTATCCCAGACACAGTAATATTTGGTATATAGTAAACTAGTTGTACATGCAAAATATAATTTTACAGTAGAACCGCTGAAATGAGATGCTTATTCTATGAGGGACATACTGGAGCAGGACTGGCTGAGGAAAGGGGAGATTCATGCCCTCATCTCACGTCTGCTGTGAGACACATGTGCTTATTTAGAATGGAGTTGCAGAATTACCCACACTATTTAATCTGAAATCTCTCAATGCATTATTTCCTGCTGAGGGCAGAGTTGAATTTGCATCCATGGACTGTATACATAATGTCACTCTGCTGTCTGGAGACCCCATTGTGCTTTCCCCTCTCCTCTCTCAATTATTCATGCCTGAGACACCCTGAGTGCTGAGTACATTCTCACCAATACGTACCACAATGAGCAGTCTCAACAGAGCAGGCCTTGTAAATCCAAAAGCTTATTAATGGAAAGGCAAAGAGGTGACAGTCACCCTCTTCTAACTTTCAGAAAGAAAAATCAGGTAGCCCCAACCAAAAAAGAAAGAAAGAAAGAAAAGAAAATCATCTCCCCTAAGCTTAAAGTTTTATTTCTAAAAGTCCCTGTTTTTCCTGATTTCACATTTGAACAATATACTTTTGTGTGAAACCACCCAATTATGCCCCTGTAGCCAAGTGAAGGTCAAATCCCTTTACACCCAGTAGTCTTGACAACCAACATTCCACTTCACAACAAGATTTCCAAATCCCAGACACAGGCTCTCTTACTGGAAACATTTCCTCTGTAAGTAACAGAATGAAGTGATCACACATTAAAAAAAAAAAAAAGAGAGAGAGAGAGACCGAGCTGGGGACGGGCTCTCTGGGAGTTTGCTGCATGTGGCTTGACCTAAATGTCAGGCACCTGAGGTCCCCTTAGTGAACGTCAATGACCTTCTCTCCTGTGTTGCACTTCTGTTCCCTACTGCCTGTCACCTCTAAATGGAACGCCTCTTTCTCTTCTAGAGGGAAGGGGCTAAAATACCAGGCTGTGATGTGCCATCGCTCCGTTGCTATGACTGAGGCCATTAAAATGGCAGGCATTAGAAGACTGCACCTCAGTACCCAGCTACAAAGCCTCAAGGTCACTGCATTCCACAGCTTCCGCCGGCCTTTCATTCCTGGCCTCAGAGCTTCAATATCCTGGCGAGATCCCCTTGCATTATATTTCATGGGGCTTAAATGCAAGCTCTCCCAGCAAGCCTGTGAGTATAATGGGAGTTTTAATACATTCCTTTTACCTAAGGCTGGGATCTATTTCAAAAAGTTACCCAATAGGTTTTCTTTCAGGTGAGCTCATTGCTGAGACATTCCAAAATGACATTAAAAAAATAAATCCTCTGATAGTACTGTATTAATACAGTACCTGGGACACTGAGAGTTATGCCTGAAAACGTCTTAGATATCTATAAATAAACCTTCAAAAAAAATAACCCAGCAGGAGGACTGTAAGGAGCTAATGGAATCCAAAAGACCTCATTGCTACCCCCTTAGAGTTGAAATCCACTCCAGGCTGACTGTCGCAGTAGATATAAAAAGCCAGCCACAAGCTGGAGCCGTGTTAGAAAATACAGGGGCACTGGAATATTGATCTTTTTCTCCAGAGAAAAGCCACAAACTCTGAGACTTGGAAGACTGGCCTCCTTTGCTTCAAAATGATGCACTAATTAAACATGTACGAGATTAAATTCAGGCAACGTGTAGACACCTTAAAGATCAGTCAAAAGTCCCTTTTGACTTCTGGGTCAGTCACAAGAGAGTAAGTGGGTGGGGCTATGGGGAACAGCATCAGCTTTCTTGGGTGGCAGAAATATGCATTAGGAGCAAAAGTGCCCCTTCTTTGTGCCTCCCTGAGAGCGTATCTTGATACCTTTACCTTTTATTCCTCAGCCCCTCTTCCTTGAGGTACCATCCTCCAAGAATTACGTCCTGTTCTCTCAGCCTTGCAGACCTGGCTGTGTTAAGTGTCACAGTGCATTACTGAGGGGCTAGAAGACTGGGCAGCATGTTGGTCACATGAGGGAATCAGCCAAGGGCCAAGTCTGGCCTCAGATCCCCTTGTAGAGCCCCAGCTGGTTGAATAAAAAACTCATTCAGAATCTGAAATATTTTTACTGCACTTGGAGTAGAGGGTGAAGCTTCCAAAAACAGTCTGAATCAAACACTGAACTGTTGTAGGCCAGAGAGGGGTGGTGAGCAGAACTGAGAGATGTATGTATATTTGCTTTACTTTTTCTACTCATTTCAGCTTTCAGAAGCAGCAGCATTAACCCTGCCCAGTCAGTGTAGACAAAAGGGCTCTAGGGGTTAGAGGCACCCTTAGGTACCCTTGGATAGAATTCAAGGAGTCTATGAACTAGAGTGGGAAAAAAATATATACCTTTATTTTCACCAATCTCTAGCTAAAAGTTACCATTTCCCTCAATAATGAATACAGAAAACCAGTCTCCATAATATACCTGTCATTTTGTCACCAATATAAACCACAATTTCATATCAATTATACTTATATATCTGAAATCTCTATAGTATGTATAATTATAAAAATGTATGTATCTATCAATGTATCTATATGATTACCTTAGAAATCAGAAGTATTTGGAGTTCCTGTCATGGCTCAGGGAAACAAATCTGACTAGCACCCTTGAGATTGCAAGTTCAATCCCAGGCCTCGCTCAGTGGGTTAAGGATCTGGTGTTGCCATGAGCTGTGGTGTAAGTTGCGGACATGGCTCAGATCTGACCTTGCTGTGGCGTAGGCTGGCAGGTACAGCTCTGATTCAACCCCTAGCCTGGGAACCTCCATATCCCGCACCCTAAAAAAAAAAAAAAAAAAGAAAAAAGTGGAAGTATTTTATTTTGCCCATTTAAAAACATTCAAAGAAGAGCCTCATGGCCCTCACCTAAGGTTGCCTAAGGGGTCCAGGACACAAAAAAGCTTAGGAACCCTTCTCTAAAAAGAAGCTTGCTCTCAGAACAGGGTAAGTTGGGTCCTAAGGCTCTATCTGCACTACTAATATTCTTTCTCAATTGTAACCAAGTATAGGGATAAAAGAGCAGTTGGCAAAGAAAATCAAAAGGACTGGATTCTGGTCCCTAACCTACTGGATGTCTTTGGCACAACATTCACCCTTGATGCTATTCATAAGAGGACAGCTATTCATGCTCACAGCATGCCAGGCACTCTGTAAATCACTTTGCAAGCATTACTTCGTATGATCCTACAGCCACTTCTTCAGGTGGTTCTATTATTATATCCATTTCACGGATAAGAAAATTAAACTTTAGAACTGTTAAGTAATCCATCCACAGTCCCACCCAGCTGGAAACACCATAAATGGGAAATGTCTCTAAGGACATAAGATTTCATAGTCTAGCAAACTAGGATAACGATTCCTATCCTACTTACTCTTATGATTTTTGAGAAGTTGAAACAAATTATAAATATATAATACATATGATTTAAACAGGACTTTCCACTTTGCAAAACAAGTTACCAATATTTAAAAATCATTATCATTGCTATCACTGAGATTTTCAAGTATTGCAAAATTGTGAGTTTTAGAAATAACCAGCAAAAAGGTACGGCTCTATCAAGGGGACTTCTGAATTATGTTTCATGTTTAAGTGGTACTATAATTATTACAAAGAATGGCTGATGGATTGTAAAAGGATCCATGTTAGATAAGGATCAAATCAAATTAATACTTGTTTGTTGGTGTCCCACTACTGGTCTTAAGAAGTTTATTCTCTTAAGAAGATGAAACAAGTTCCCTTCCATCTAGCTGCAGACTTTCAATTTATTTAGCTACCTTTTCCTCCCATGAAGCTGTACTGAAAGGAAAATTCAGTCTGATAACAAATACCAAATTAAAGAAGCCCAAAAAAAAAAAAAACTTGATTCACTGCCCAGAAAAATAGCCTTTCTGCTTCTTTCTCAGTAGCTCTATAGAATTTTCTGTGCAAAGTGGAGGCACCTTTCCAGGGACATTCTCATCCTGACCTCTCAGGGTCCACTTACCTGACTAACAATGAAGAAGATGACAGTCATGGCAGCACAGGCCAAGGTGATAAGCATGAGGAACTTGAACCTGAAAATTAGCCCCTATTAGGAAAGAGAGAAAGACCAGTTTAACATTTTACCAGCGACCACCAATCCCTTTCTCAATATACAAATCTATAAAAAGCTAATTTTAAGGAAATCTGTAAAGCCAAATCCCTAAGAGTGATGGGAAAATAATTTCACAGAGTAACATTTTTGCTGCAGAGGTGAATGTTGCTGAAAAATTTATTGGACCAAATATTTCCTGGGTTCTTATCTTTCATGAAACAGTGATACCAGAGCCTGGGAAATTATATTCACAGCACGTCTTGAGGCTGCTAATTTCCCTGCTAAGCTGGTTATGCTTCTCTGCAAGGGTTCAAAGTTACCAAATCCAAGTTTTCTGCGGTTGTAATAAAATTCTGCTCCAGTGAACAAAAAGAAATGTGCATATTAATCAACATGAAGTGGATTTGGTTGGGTTTTCTCATGTGTCACTCCAGCTCTAGACACAGGCAAAACTTCTGCAAGTGCCCACTGTTTCCTGAGAGCAGGATTTGAGGAACCTGTGTTTCAGGGAGGGGTGTCTCTTATTCAGGTGCTTTTATTCCCACTGCATAAAAAAATCCTGTGGTTCTGCAGTTTCCATTTCTCTTTGCACAGAGGAATCAGGCCCATGTCTCCAGGGACAGTCACTTAGGCACGAGCCCAAGAGAGCCTTGAAAAATTAAGAATGTGTTGTCCGATTTAGAGATTTGAGGCTGTCAAGAGTTCCTCTTGAGTAGGGACGATCTATAAACACAGATTACTGAACTCTGTGTGACTCTGTGTGAGCACCTGCTGGATGTTGTAGGGGAAAGGTGGCCTGTTGAAGTCTAGAAATCAGGTCACCTGGGCTGAACCCTAATCTTAAGGCTGATTCTCAGAAAAGGAACACTGGGAGCAAGCCAAATGCCAAAGCTACCGGAGTCAGATCTCCCAACTAGTGTGGACCCACATTCCATTCCAAAGCTGAAGAACTTGCTGAACAAATTTACTCCTTAGTGGGGACAGAAAGATACTTGTAGCACAGCAAACTCCAAGATCTAGATAAGCCAAAAAGCTTGAGGCCACTCTGGGTAGGATTTAGCCTCTTATTTTGCCCAGAGATCCTACATTACATGAGAATCTGTCAATGTGTATTTGAAATAAAGACTTCCAATCTCCAGGTGTGTGTATGGGGGTGGGGGGTTGGGGAGGGAGTGTGTGTGCGCACGCGCACGTGTGTATGCCTGTCTTCACATTAAGCAGGAGACCGTGAGTACCAGTTCCTGAATGAGCCAAGGGATGTGCTCACCTCGTAGTGCAGCCGCCGGACTTTGCTCATGGCTGGCAGGCTGGACTGCTTCCCGCTGATGTTCCGAAACACCTGAAAGACCATGAAGCACAGAAACAAGAAGTAGAGGCAGAGGCAGATCCCAGCCACAATGATGAAGGCCATCTAATGGTATCCAGTCAAGGAAACAGCAGGCTAGCCAAAAACTCAAGCACTTCTCCCCAGGTCTGTGGGCAACAATACTCTTTGTGTCCAAATATATAGGGAGTTTGCAGGGGGATAAAATGTTAAAACCTGGCATTCGAATATCAACAACAGAGAGGCTTTCTGACACAAAAGTAGCAATGACGAATGTTCCAAATTGCTTTCTAAGCCAAGTAAGAAGAAGAACGGGGTCTTGCTTGTTAGAAATGCAGGCTCCAGGGTCTGAGGTAGACCTACTAAGTCAGGATCTGCCTTTTAACAAGGTCCTAAGGAGAGTAATGTGCCCAGGAAAGTTGAAAAGCACTAAAATATTGGATATTGGTTGTAAAATACTGATCAGGTGGAAAGCTGCATTAAAATCACCTCAAGAGTTAAAAGACAGGTGCCCAGGTCTCACTGCAGATATACAGAATCCGATTTTCCAAGGGCTAGGAAACCAAGTATAATCATATTTGGGAACCATTAGGCTAATCCCTGGGTTTTCATAGGGAGACTGAGATTCCCTGGGTTCTGGAGGGGAGAGGGTGGAGGTTGGGTACAGTAACAGCAGCAGCTACTGCTGCAAGGAATGCTGGGAATGAGATTGAAGGTTTTGAATTACAAGTACGGATGACATTCAGTCTGCAATCTTCTGTCACCACAAGAAAAATCTTGTCAAATGGGATTGGGAGGTGGGGTGCACAGAAGGAAACATGACCAAGATGGGAGTTGAGGGTGGGGGCAGCATACTCTGAGGTTGATCTTTAAAGCTTAATCTGAGAACCATCACGGCTTGGGGTAGAGTGAGCTGGTTTGGGAAGCAGGTGACTAGACTCCAGGTCCTTTCTGCTCCAATTCTACCTCAAGTTGCATATTTTTAAAAAATTTAATAAGCGTGAACTCAGCATTTATACTACCTTCAGTCATATAGTTAATGTAGTTTCTCCTTCTTTCCTAAGACCAAGAGTGACCTTGAATGAAGGGAATAGAATTATTTGCTGCAGGACTTGACATTTATTTGTCTCCTTGGACTTCCATCAAACTTATAAAATGAAAGGGTTGAGGCAGACTTAACATTATAAATATTCCCTGTGTTGTGCAATTAACATTTTTTGGTTGGGGGGATGGCGGAAATGGAGAACCCTCTCATCTTTAAAGCAATGGTACTATTGATCTAGTTTGTTCACAAAGTTCTTGAGATACTAAGAAGCCAGTATAAATATCATAGCCAGACAAAGCATATTTATCAGCATATGACAAGATATTATCCATCAAGAAAGAGTAAAATTCAAGCCTTTCTCCCCTCTTCAGGGGACAGTCTTTTTCTCCTGAAGCACTTAACATATTATTGAGGAAGATAAAATATTTAAATCCAGCATCCTAAAAGGGATAAGCTAAGACTGTCACTTCTGCTTCATAAAGATGACTCAGACAGTTTATGCCAACCAACCAGAAGCCTCAGCGACTCCTCTGGAACTAATCATCTTAGCCTTATCTCCACTCAGTCTTGGAAATGAATAGCAGCAGCATGGAATGCCAGCACACCAAGGTCACTGTAAGAAGTCTTGCACATAGATGACTTCAGAAATAGGCTCTCCCACAGGGGCCCAGAGATGAAGCTCCATGGCTCCAGGGAAAAGCTAGTCATGCTTCAGTCCGCAGTAAACAAGGGTATGATAGATAATTCAGACAGGCAGCCGTAGGACAGTAGGATTGGCAACTCTGATCCCCCTGCATCAGGGCGTGCTGCGACCTCCTCGTTTAGCCTACTCTCACCCAGGCTTGAAAGCAAGCGTTAATTTCTTCCATTATTTGCCTTAATTATACTGTTATCACTGTTCTGAAGATCAAAGCCCTGGCTGAGCACATATGGAGAGCATCAGTGGGACTTAGAAAATGATCTTGGGGACTAGGCGGCTATGGGAAAAAATGAAACCATGAGAGCATCAAGGAAGGATACAGCCAGCTCTGTTCCAACATCTGTGGTCCAGATACTATAGAAGGGATTGGTGAGTTGAACCCCTCTACAAAGAGAAATGAGATAGAAAAGCAAGACACAATTAATACAGAGGTAAAGGGGAACTCTCCTTTTTATATACTCTCAGCTTTTCAGCCCAAGGGGTCGGGGCTACATTTAAACTAAATCACAGAGGACTTAACGTGAAGAATATGATCAGCTCAAATACTCTGCATCTATGAAGAGTCCTGTCTTCGATTTAACCCCATTCCTTATCTGAGGATATGACCGTGTCCAATGCTTTCTTCCCACAGGCTCCTGACCACCCCTTTCCTTTCAAAATACTTTTTTTAAAGAGCTAGGAGTGGACATGGTGACATGTATTTCAGCCCAGAGTCCCACAGTGCCCCTGCTCACCTCTCACACATGTCAAATATGAAGAGGCAGAAAGAGCCAACAGCAATTGGTCCAACTTGCTTCCAATACCCTGCTATGTGATTCCGCTCATGTTGATCCTGAGGAAAAGCAAGTTGAGAAATGAGATAAAGATGCAATTCTACAGATGAGACATTCATTCAAAGAATCCTTGCTGACCACCTGTTGTGCCTTAAAGTATCATGCTAGACTCTAGCATACCAGAAAGTGAGATCACAACCTCTGTCCCTAAAGAGCTCACTTTTGTTAGTCCTTCCATAAGGGTTCTCACAGTCATAAGAACAGGATGCTCTGGGAACACAAAGAAAGGCCTTATACCCGTTGGGGAAGAAGAAATTTTCCTCTACTCTTCCAGGTTCTTGCTGGTCTAAGAATTACACTGACCTGAGACATTAACAGGTAAAAATCAAATAAAAGGCTAATAACATGTACATATGAGAGACACCCAGGAAAACTGTAACTTGCCCAAATGGCCAAAACCCTCACCTTAAATACCATCTTCAGCTGAAGACAGAGGAGGATGTTGGGGTAATGGTTTGGGACTTCAAAGGGGAGGAAGGCAATTCACATGGAGATGGAAAAGCAAATGTTTGGTAAATAAATGTTTGCTGGGCCCTGGAGAAATACTGGGACACAAAGTAAAAGGAACTTTTAGGCCCTGCCTAGAGTATTCCCCCATCACACCCAGCCCAGATGCTTTGCAGATTATCTCTGGTGGTATCTCTAGTCAGAAAACGGGCTCTCTATCAAATTTCTCCTAGGCAGCTGGGGGAAGGTCAAAGTTTCTTTTGGACCTTGATTGTTTTCATCTAGAAATAATTCACATGCCAAAGAGATATTTCGGTATCGAGTGGCAAATTTTGCTCCCCTACATACCTTAGATGGTGGAAGTTCTGTGGTCCACAAAATAACACATTCAGAATTAAATTCTTATGTGACTTATCACTTGTGCTTGTTAAGATGGGGTGGGGTGGTTCCCAGACGACAAAATAAAGATTCAAAAGCATTAAAATATATCGTGTAAGAGGTCTCTTATGGTTAGGAAAACAGATATAAGTTCTATCTTCATTAAAAACAAGACAGTTCCTCTTTTCTTTTTTTTTTTTCCCTTTCTTTTTAGGGCTGCACCTGTGGCACATGGACGTTCCCAGGCTAGGGGTAGAATCGGAGCTGCAGCTGCTGGCCTACACCACAGCCACTGCAATGCCAGATCTTTAACCCACTGAGGGAGGCGAGGGATCGAAGTTGCATCCTCATGGATTCTAGTCAGGTTCTTAACCTGCTGAGCCACAACAGGAACTCCAGTGCCTCTTGTTAGATATAAAAAGGTGCTGAGATAGAAAATGAAGGAATGTAAAGTGAGACAACATGGAAAGGAAAAAGACATGTCATAGTATCCAGCAGGCTGGGCAACCCCCAACCACCCCCCAGCTGGCTGTCCTGCTGCTGTCCCCAAATACCCCCCACTCCCAGAGTCCCTGCTGCTGGGAGCTCATTTTTAGTGCATCTGCAGGAGGATCCCTCGCGCCCGCCCCAGAAATAAGGAAAAAGCCTCTCTCTCCTCTCACTGCTCTCCTGAAAGGGCTGCAAGGCTTCAAAAGCAATGATCAAACCATCATGGAATTTTAAAAGTAGTCCGCTCTACTATGAAGCCCATATGCCTGCCACAAGGACCAAGCTCCAGCTGGCATTTCATCTTAGCCACAACATGATGACTGCAACGTTCTTATTTTTATCCACGGTATCTTCAATCCCCCGTGAAATATGATTTGGTGTCTGTGCAAACTGAGAACAGGGAGGTCAGCATGTCGGGGTAATAGGGGTTACTAGGCCACCTGGACAAATTGCCAGCTGGAAAGAGCCAGGTCCACATTCTCTGGTGGTTACCTTGGTCCTGGGGACAAGCAGAACTGAAGCCAAAGGACAAGAAAGGGTGATGATCATTAATGTTTGTGCATGTACTTTCTGCTACATACTTATCCATGTCAATCATCTCATTTAAACCTCATGAAAAACCTATACATTAGCCTTTAAAACCCATTTTATATATGAGGAACCTGAGATTCAGAGCAATTAAGTCACTTGCCAGCTAGTTTATGGTGGTGATGCAGGAATCTGAACCAAGAGTCTGATTCCAGGGCTCTTGAATTCACTCCTGCGACCACTAGTTCATTCTGCCTCACCCAGGGGGCTCTCACCATCATGTGCTCGCCACAGAAGATGATCCAAAAGGACAGAAGCATTGCGTAGAAGATGCCCTGTCGGATGTCGCCAAACAACAGCATCCAGGTCCAGTCAAACCCAATGGAAAACCACTCCACTGGGATATTGATAAAAGTCATGGAAATCCCAAGGGCAAAGATGACTCTGATGGTGAGAAAATATCAGGAAAACAACTTTACTCATCTGAGAGGCAAAACATTTCTGATTCAGAATCAAAACCTAGTTTTGGGAACTGAGATTTTTTATATTGAGAATGAAGCCATACGATCGGTTTCTTTGCTCTCATAAAGAGTTTTTACATGGAAACGCAAAATGTCTTCTTTCATTGGCACCACTGCAGAGTGAAGGAGTGTTACATTAATCTTTCTATACAGTAAGTAATTGGACCTAACCTCTTGAATGCTCTAAACTTTATTTTGGTGCCACCTCAGATCGAAAGCTTCCAACAGTGTCTTCACTCTCCCTTGACTTCGTAAACAGACTTTATTGAATATAATTACCCTCTCTTACCTATTCAGCTTATCATTAACCTGATGATTAGGAACATTCCATCATTATGATACCCTTAGCAACTATGAATTATATAAGCATATTCGTTTCAATAATATATGACTCTAAACAATATGAAATACAAATTATTTTAGCTGCTTGTTTGAGCTTATTTTCCTTTTCCCCTGCTAATCGCCACTTCTCTATCAAAATATCATTGTGTTACTGATTTATTCATACTTTCATTCATACCCACGATCTATTTATTAAGCACAAGTCATATATCAAAGTTTTTTTTTTTTTTTGTCTTTTTGGGACCACACCCAAATCGGAGCTGTAGCCACTGGGCTATGCCAGAGCCAGAGCAACGTAGGATCTGAGCCACGTCTGTGAACTATACCACAGGTCCTTGGCAATGCTGGATCCTTAACCCACTGAGCGAGGCCAGGGATTGAACCCGTATCCTCATGTATGCTAGGTTCGTTAACTGCTGAGCCATGATGGGAACTCCTGTACTAAGTATTTTGTTAGGGCCACAGATACCTAAATAACTAGGACCCGTTCTTTCCTTCGTGGTGGCCAGATAAAGTGTGATAACTAATATGACAGACCTAGGTATGCATAGGCCGCTACCAGGACTTCTAACCTTGAGAGAGACAGAAATTGAGCTCAGTTGTGGGTCAGGGTTAGGAAGGTAGAAGGGCATTCTAAGCCAAGGGAAGAGCCTGGAAGGAGGCACAGAAGCCTGGAACAGCCCGAAGCACTTAGGGATCTATGTGTGTCAGGAAATGACAGGACATGATGCCAGAGAAATAAAAAAGGCTGAGTTCATAAAGAAACTTACATAGCTCATTAGAGAATTTGAAATTTACCTTGAAAGAACTGAGGGTCCAATAAGAAAGTTAAACGATCGAGTTCCCATCGTGGCACAGCAGAAATGAATACAACTAAGAACCATGAGGTTGTGGGTTTGATCCCTGGCCTCACTCAGTAAGGATCCGGCGCTACCATGAACTGCCGCCGTGTAGGTCACAGACGTGGCTAAGATCTGGCATTGCTGTGGCTCTGGCATAGGCTGGCAGCAACAGTTCCGATTAGACCCCTAGCCTTGGAACCTCCATAGGCTGCAGGTGCAGCCCTAAAATAAGGACAAAAGCCAAAAAAAAAAAAAGAAAGAAAAAGAAAGTTAAACTGACATCATTCATTCATTCAACAAGTTCATATTTATTGAGCTCCTACACTGTGCCAATTACTATTCTAGATGCTGGGGATATAGTAGTAAACAAAGTAAGCGAGGATCCTGCTCCAGGGATGCATGCATTCAGATGAGGAGAGCAGAGGAGTATGGGAGGAATGAGAATAAATAGAGAACGAGTATTATGAAGAAGTACAATAAAGCAGGGTAGGAGAATGGAGAGCAATGGGGTGCAATTTAATTAAGATAGGCTGGAAAAACCCTCTCAGACAGAAAATACATAAGATTCCTGAAGGAAATGAGGCATTGAGCCACAAAGATACCCAGGAAGGAGCATTTCGGGTGAAGACAACAGTAAGTGTAAAGGCCCTACACTGAGCGCATGCTGGGCATGTTTGAGTACCATCAAGGTGGATGCGGGGAGTGGGTGGAGAGAATACAAGATAAAATTAGAGGAGGGAGGATATGCAGTTTATAGGCCAGGTCAAGGGAAATGAAAGGCCAGTAGAGAGCTCTGAGCAGAGGAGTGATGTGATCTGATTTCTACTTAAAAGAGAAGAGTCAGGCTGCCATGTGAATAGACTGTAGGAAGGAAAATGATGGAAGCAAAGACAGCAGTTAAGAGGCTGCTTCAAATAATCCAGGTGAGAAATGACAAATCATGACAAGTTAGATTAGGGGGGTAGGAATGGAAATGGTGAGATCTCCTGGGTGTTGGAAGAGGGGTGTGAAAAAAAGAAAAGTAAAGGATGTCTCCTACTTGTCTAGCCTGAGCGGTTGAAAGGATGCAGTTGCCATTTCCTAAGATGAGGATGCCTGGAAGAGGGACAAGATGAAAGTGAAGGAAAAGAAGTGTTCTTTGTATGTGTTACATTTTTGTGTAAGTGAAGACGTTAAGTAAACAGCTGGAATATTTGGGTTTAAGAGTGAGAAAAACTGAAGGTGACCATGTAAATGAAGAGTCTTCAGACCATGGATGATTTTTAAGACCACAAGACTAGATGAGATCACCCGTGAAAGAAGCATAATTAATACGGAGAAAGGGTCCAAAGACTGAGCCCTGGCTCCAAAGTTTATGAGGTTGGAAACAACCATGGAGACTGAGTGATGGTCAGAAAAGGTGGAGAATAACCATGAGAAGGGCTGAGGAAGCTCTACGAAGAAAAAGGGAGTAATCAATTATGTCAAATGCTAGTGATGAATCCAGAAAAGAGAGGGTTGAGAAATGAGCATCAGATTTGCAAATGTGGAAGTCATCAGTGATCCTTGTCAAGAGCTTTTTGTTGTTGTTGTTGTTGTCATTGTTGTTATAAAGAGGAGCAGAAAAATGGTATGGTGGCTTTAAGGGGAAGTATAAAGAGTTCTGACTAAGAATGGGAGATAGTAGAGTTTATCTGTGCATTAATGGGGATAATCCAGCAGAAAGGAAAAAATCAACAATGTGGGAGGGAAAGGGGATATACCTACAGGAACACCATCCTACTGGAGATAAGAGGGGTTGGGATTGGTTAGGAGCAAGGTAGTTCATTCCCCGTAACAGAGAAAAAGGTATGATTCAGAACATGAGTCTGAAGAGCAAAGAGAGAACAGAGAGCCAGAAATGTGAGAGCAGTAGAATCTTTAGGATTTAATGATAATTTGCATGTGAAAGCTGAAGAAAAAAAAATGGAGTCCAGGATGATTCTTGGTCAAATCACCACCAGCTCAAGTAACACTGACCACTTGAATAGACCCCAGGAAAAAGCAGGTCCATGGCAGGCAAGTCACAGGATGCCAGTATTCTTAAGAGGGCTCCAAAATCAGCTCTTATGAAGTTCCCATCGTGGCTCAGTGGTTAACAAATCCGATTAGGAACCATGAGGTTGCAGGTTCAATCCCTGGCCTCACTCAGTGGATTAAGTATCCGGCATTGCCGTGAGCTGTGGTGTAGACTGCAGACACAGCTCAGATCCTACGTTGCTGTGGCTCTGGCATAGGCCAGCGGCTACAGCTCTGATTAGACCCCTAGCCTGGGAACCTCCATATGCCACGGGTACAGCCCTAGAAAAGGCAAAAAGAAAAGACAGAAAAAAAAAAAATAATCAGCTCTTACTTTTCCAGAAGCACTGGGGGCCGAGACATCATAGTGATCCTCCTCCAGTACCACACCATAATGATGAAGATGCTGGGTGTAAGGAAGGTCTTCATGGCGAACCACACTTTGGTGAAGCCTCCATTTTGGTGAATTCCCTAGATAGAGACCGATCACAATTTTGAAGGACAATATATTTTACTGTTATTTTCTACCAGCAGATGCATTCTGGGGAAGGTTAAGCGGAGAACTCTTTTTTTTTTTTGAACTTTCAAGATTAACATTCATAGCATGTAGTATTCTCATACTCCCCCAGACCCCTCCTCGGGCATGGTAGAGATATAAATTAAAAGACATAAAAATAGACTCACTTTATCCTAAGGGAATGATTAAGAACATGATCAAAGATTTTTCTGTAAGGTTTTCATGGAAAAATTAGAGCTATCTTAGATGCCCAAAATGTAGGCATTGGTTAAATGTGTTAAGCTAAATCCATGCTGTAGGATGCTAAGTTGTATTGCAAAGTATATTTATACTATATTCACAATATACCATTAATTTTAAAAAGCAAGGAACATAAGAGCCAGTTGAGTCTGAGCTCCTTTTTTTTGTAATAGGATTATATATGAATATACGTACAGAAAAAAACTGTGGAAGGAGATACAGCAAAACCTCAAAGTGGTTATTTCTCTAGATTATAGGATATTACAGGTAACTTTTATGTTCTACTATGTGTTTACTTGTGCTTCTAATTTTCTATAATAAATATGTGGGTTTTTTAAGATTTAAAAAACCTAAATTAGATTTTAAAAGTCAAAAAAAGAGGCAAAATGGAAAGAACCTAAATTATCACTGCCTCCTTTAACATTTGTTTGCAAGGTGAAACATGTAGAAAAAAATTACTTTCATCTTGAGTTATGCATTATACAATCATGATCATTTTAATAAAATCTTAATGAACACAATAATTGCATTTCTTTCCATTGCTATAATCTCTCACACAATTTATGCTTTCAGCTACCATGGATTTGTTTAAATTCTGATTACAGAAAACAGGACTGAGACATGGAATGCTAAGAGTGAAACAGAGCTCGTTTCCAGCACACATGCTCACAACCAGTGTGCTCTTACATCACAGGCTACCTGGATCAGTCAACTTACCACGAACCGAATATCCTTTATCTCTCCAATCCCAACGTTGATTTTCTTCTTCTCATTCACAGGCAGTCGGATGTTTAGAAGGTAATACTTATGAGCCACAGACCCGATTTCCATGAAAGGAAGGACATCACATTCATAGTAACGGCCTTCATGCTCTGGGGTCTGGAAGAAGAGTGGTGGGTTTAAGGCAGGATCACTACTTCCCATAGACTACATTTGAATTGTCTTGCCTTTGCCTCATATCTCCAATTCTAAAAAGCTAATGCTTAAAGCTATATCTCAGAGGTATGATAATAGCGTCTGCTGGAGGCATGGCATCTTCCAGCTGCTCCCTTCCCCCCCCCTCAAAAAACCCAGATACATTTGAGGTAGAACCACAAATTTTAGGTAACAAGCAGAAAGGTCTTCTTTTTCAACAGCTTTCTCAGCTCTTCTCAGCTCCTTGCTAAACCTGGTTTACTGGGGATACAAGGACTTTGCAGCATATCATTGGAGACCTTTAAGGCTCTGTTTCCTCCTTAAACATTCAAGAGGAAGCCCCTGCTGAAGGCCATCACGTTCTTGATGGCTAATTATTTGTATGGCTTTGGCCTGCAAGAGAAGCTACAAGGCTCTGGAAATATCTTCTTTATTGATTTGACCACAAAAGAAGAAAAGAAGAAGAAGAAACCCAAGGAGCCCTTGGAACTTGGGAAAGACACAAAGGGATGAAGGGGAGTAATGATATTAGTTTGATAGAGAGGACCACTTGTTATTTCCTGCTTCTAAAACTTTCTAACTGCCCAAGAAAAGGGAATATGAATTGACAAAAATTTAGCCCCATCTCTAGGAAAGCCTCTTGGACTTCCTGCCAAGCAATTTAAGGGATAGTGGCCAGCGCATGGCAGTGGGAGATTGGTGAGCTGGGGCACAGCTTGCTTTGAAAACGAAATTCTGCTCTATCTCCCCAGGATGCATGGCTCTGTGTCCCGATCAAGGGGTGGAGTAGGAAGGTAAGTATGGGCAAATAGAGGCCCCAGCTTTAGCAGCTGGGGACTTTTCCCTGGTTAAACAGGTGAGTATTTGCCTTCACTGCTGCATTTGGACACCAGCTTCGATTTTGCTTGGTACCGCCCAGTGAAGTGATGGGGGGACCGAAGTTGGCATTTCTAAGCCTGAATTCTCAGGGCCTCCAAATTTTTTTGTAAATCTTCAAAGTAAAAAGGCCAGTGGAGAAATAAGAAGGAAGATAACAAGGAGTATGCTTCTTTTGTGATTCTGGGGGGCTCTTTACTAGACAGTTTTATAGTGCAATAAACAGACCTTTGTAGGGGAACAGAAGACACATCACTAATCAATCATGATAATTTTTCATCCTCTAAGGTCTAGAGGGTGCTTATCAAAACTACCAGCTGATTAGACATGGCATGTGAGATTTCTGAAATTCTTCTGTAGAAAGAATCTTTTTCAAACCTCAGCTGCATGCTGGATAAGTTTTCCTGTATATATCTGTCTTTCTCCTCTGCTCCTTTCCCTTATACTTAAAAATCAAGACCGGTATTAGGACTCTGCAGGAACTACTGAAAATATAGCACGGGCTCTAATTCAGTCCTCAGATGAAGCTGCACTGAGGAGGCTGATTACCCTCTGTGATCAAGACAGGGGTTTTCTGATGTGTTTCCAGTCAAGAGTCTTTATTTATAGATGTTGAGAGTGTGAAGGAAACAAAACCAATTTAGTCTAATGCTACTGAGTGATTCCATGTCTCACCTAAGATCTCAAAAGTTGTGGCATGGCTGGGTTGAGGACATGGGCTTTCCTTAGAGCCCTGCATCCAGCTCTGATGGGGAAGAGGACACAGGAGTGCAGCAGGAAGAAAGGAACGCTGTTGCCTCAGACATGCCTGAAGGCAGGCGTTGTGCTGTGATAAAGAGGGCACTGAACTTCAAGCCAGGAGGCTCAAATTCCATCCCTGACCTCATACCTTGGAGACCTCACCACTTAGGTACGTTGGGAAGGTCATTCACCTTGTTTGGCCTCACTTTCTTTCTACGTAAAGCAAGAAAGTTTAATTATATGCTGAGGTTCCTTCTAATGCCCTGTCCACTCCCTTGTCCCTGTACAGAGGGTAATTTAGACAAATTTACCCAAGTCCAACAAATTAGAGATTCTGGCCCAGCCGACCTGTCTCAGAGACAAATTCACTGTATCCTGTTGGGGACTTCTTCTAAAGCACTAAGGTTCTGACTCTGCTAGTATTTAGGGCACTTAGGAAGAAAGATTTCCTTCCCCCCCCCTTCTCTCTCTTCCTCCCTCCCTTTCCCCCATCACCCTCAGCACTCCTCCAACTCCAGCACGAGACTGGCTAATTAGGACAAATTATAGCAGGTGGCAACTTGACTTTTTTTTTTTTTAAACTTCACATTCCACCAGGGACTAAAAAGCTTTAAAGCAATTTCTCATTTAATCTTCAGACTCAAGTCTAAACTTCACTGCAATCAAAAAGCATAGATTTAATGATTCATTTCCTTCACACTTTTCAAGGTTTAATATTTTTCTTGAAAGGGATCAACACATCCTAAAGATAATTAAGCAACTGTCATTAAGAAGCAGTCACAGACTTCTTAATGACCCCACACACACACTTCTCACTGCCCTCTAAGTGTAAAAGTAAAGTGAGAAATAACTTTCCCCTTTTCTGAGGATGAAATTCCATATCCAAAAGCTTTATACCCTTTCACTTAGCTATACAACCAGTCTTACTTCTGAAACAGGCAATCAACTTGCAGCAACAGCTAGAAATATTTTAATTAATTTCCTCCGCTGCATACAAAGATCTGGAAATATTAGACATTCCTTTTTCCTGCTACCTCCAGTTTCTCTCTCCACCATTCATTTTTACCTAAAGATAGTCTCCAAGAGCCTTCTGAAAATAATTCCAGATAGTTTTGGAATGGGGGGGAGCACCCTATATTTGACCATCCAGCAAAGGGTCTCCTGAAGTGACTCTCAAGAGAAGGAATTGAAATCCTGTTAAAAAAGATTCCTTGGTCCTAGACTCTGAGATACCGATTCACAGGTTTGGGGTGAAACCTGGAAATCTGCACTTCCTATAAGCTACCAGGTGATGCTGATGTTGTTAATCCTTAGACCACACTTTCTGCAGCTCTGGTCTAAGGAACCTTGGGAGGGAGACTCAAACACCAGGTGCCCCAGAGGATACTTATGTGTAGGGTGTATGGTTTGCCCATGAGAGTTTTGGTGTGTACCTTTTATCCTAGAGGCCCATCTGGTAAAGCATGTCCTAGACTAGATTTGTCACCCTGCTTATGTTTACTGTCTCATCTACTCCTTATAAAGATTCCCAAGGCAGATATTATCATTCCAGTTTGCAAAGAAGAAGATGAAGGTTATACAGATAAAGTAAGCTTGCCTGAGGTCATATAGTCAGTAAGTGATACAGCCTAGAATTGAAGCCAAGCATGTTTTGCTCCAAATCCAGGACTCGGTAACTAATGTTAATGAATCTGCTGGCCCCATTTCACTCCTCTTCATGGCAGGATGGACGGGGCAGGTACATGATACTAAGAGGTTTCAATCTGCTATTCTTATCATTCCACAGGGAGCCCTAACTTTGCACTTATGGACAAAGTGAAGTTAGGAAAGGCCAACAGTAGGAGGGGAGAGCAACTAAATCAATCAACAGAGTAGGTACTACAAAGTAGCCCAAATCCTTCAGGAGCATCTGATTTGAAGATGTCAAGTGGCACATGACATAATCAAGAATGTGCTTCAGGAGTTCCCATTGTGGCTCAGTGGTTAACGAATCCGTCTAGGAACCATGAGTTTGCGGGTTCGATCCCTGGCCTTGCTCAGTCTGTTAAGGATCCGGCATTGCTGTGAGCTGTGGTGTAGGCTGCAGACATGGCTTGGATCCTAAGTTGCTATGGCTCTGGAGTAGGCTATAGCTCCAATTTGACCCCTAGCCTGGGAACCTCCATATGTCGCGAGTGCGGCCCTAAAAAGCAAATAATAATAATAATAATGATAATAATAATAATAATAATGTGTTTCAGTGTAGTTTGGCCTCCATGTCAAGAAAACAAGACAGAAGGAACATCAGAGATGACCTAGCTGATAGTGCTCCTATCAACATCCTTGAGGAATGTAAGCATGAGTAACAGCAACTATGCCTCCATTTCACCTTCATAGACACTTTCAAGGGGTGGCGGGGGCCAAAATCTTGGGGAGGCATTATGAAGACAGCACTTGGCATTTAAAAGTAACCCTCCACTAATTCTGATTTGGTCCATATACCATCAAATCCTACTATCCTCTGAGGGTCACTAAGAACAACTCTACATTTTTTTTTTTTTTTTGTCTTTTATGTAGAGCCGCACCCGCGGCACATGGAGGTTCCCAGGCTAGGGGTCTAACAGGAGCTGTAGCTGCCGGCCTTTGCCACAGCCACAGCAACGCGGGATCCAAGCCGTGTCTGCAACCTACACCACAGCTCACGGCAACGCCGGATCCTTAACCCACTGAGCAAGGCCAGGGATCGAACCCGCAACCTCATGGTTGTTAGTCCGATTCATTAACCACTGAGCCATGAAGGGAACTCCCCATCTCAACATTTTAATTTCTGAAGAATCTAAGGCTCTTGTCCAAGAGACAACATCTCCTTACTCTCAATGCCGGAGTGACTATCCTCCCATCGGTGGTTGAATGAGTCCTCCTGGAAGGACCAGAGAAGAGAGAGTCCTAAAGATGTGAAAGAGGACTTAGTGGTTGCAAAGGAAACTTCATTTCTCCCTTAGGCCCTCTTTTTGCCTGTGGTGTTTATTCCCTGGGATTGTTGATCTTCACACCTGCATACTGACTTTGGCAACAGAGATGCCAAAAAACAGAGAAGCGGACACATGCAATGATCCAATATGAACAGATGTGCATACCTAAAACTCACTTAGCAACATTCTCCAAACACTTAGCTAATAATCAAAGAATCACGGTTTATTTTTATAGAGGTATTTCAGAGAAACAACTACATCACTTCAAACAGAAGTGATATAGTTCCTCCCTTCCTTCTTCTGTTCTTCCCTCCTTTGCAGGGACATGAAATATCTATAATGCTCTCCTCTAGGACAAAGAAAAATGACTAATAAGCTCTGTGTATCTTACATGCTAAGAATCAAGGGATGTATCTGCAACTTGTAAAGCAAATCTTCCCACATACTTGGAAACCAAATAAAACCTCTCAACTTAGACATCAAGGTATTTACCTTGGGGGAGGTGAAGGTACATTTGAGTTTCCGAGGCACTCTCTCATGGGCCATTTCAGTCCATTCAGCAACCATATCATCACGGTAAGCCAGGGAAACATCCATAGAAACTTCTGCATTTTCTCCTGCAAAAGAAAAGATGTACAGTTCAGAGGTGGCTTCTGGGAGGATGCTTTGGAATCAGTTCAAAAACTCTTACAAGTTCTACCATGGAAACCTGCAAGACAAAAGAGATGTATCCTATCAAACTCCAAACCTGAAGATTTAAAAGTCATAGGATGAATGTTTATGTTGGATTCTAGGCCCTAACTACTCTGCCAACGAGTCAAAGAGCTTCCACTTAAACTCCTCTAGAGACGGGGTCTTCCTCTCTCTGAGGCAGCTCAAACGATCTGATTCTGACTCACAGTCAGCACTCATCCTGTAACTTGCATCACTGATCCTACGTCTCTGCCTGTAGGACCAGCCACATGGCAGATGAGGTCCTTTTCTTTTCCACAAAGTGCCTTATATACTTCAAACCTACATTTCATCTGCCTGTGTTTCCTCTCCTCTCTGATAAAAATGACCAAGTTCCTTAGCCACCTCCTCAGGACACACTCTAGTCTGAAAGCGTCCTTTTTAAAACTACCCCCTAAGAAGTTCTCAAATATAGGCTCTGCTGTTTCTCTAAAACTCAAAACCCCTTATTCATAGTGTGGACAAAGTTAATAAGAGGTGGAGGGCTTTTCCCACCTAAAGACTTATACATAGGCAGGAATATAATAAGGACATAACTGTGCAAATGAACATCACATAGACTTCCACATCAATAAGACCAAGAATGGGTTTAACTCACCATAGAACTCATTAAGGAGATTATATTAATAAAAATTGCATCTATCCATTTTGTCTGTCTTATACTCTGTTGAGTAAGTTCAATAACAGAGGCGCCTTCATGTGGGGGGAAAAAAGAACAACTACATTTCCAAAATAACCACAGTGAGCCAGTGCCCACTGGGGTTGTGAGACTAGGCTCAGTTCTAAGCTCTGTAACCAAACACCAGGTCACAAGGGAAACAGATAAGAATAACTGCTGTCTGGAAAATTAGGGCTTTTCTATCCACTGGCCCAGTGTGGCTTGGAGACAATTTGATGGTGTGTTGAATCCCTGGTTCTCTGAGGAAGCTAGTAAGAGAAGGGAAGAAGGAATTTGAAGCCATTCTGATACAGACAAAACCCTCAACGAACATCAGTGTCTACTCTTTTATTAATACTATTTAAATTCTAAGTCACTAATAATGAACCATCAGAAAAAGAATGTAAGGAGCTCCTGCTATTGTGCAGCAGGTTAAGGATCCATCATTGCCACAGCTATGGCACAGGTAACAGATGCAGCTTGGATTAGATCTCTGGCCCAGGAACTTCCATACGCAAGTACACCCAAAAGCAGAGAGAAAAAGAGAGAGGGGGAGGGGGAGTGAGAGGGAGAGGGAGAGGGAGAGGGAGAGGGAGAGACAGAGAGAGAGAGAGAGAGAGGAAGTTAAAAAAAGAAAAAAAAATCCCACTTAAAATCAAAAATAATAAAATACCTATGAATCAACTTAGCCAAGAAGATGAAAGACCTATACTCTTCAAACTATAAAACACTGATGAAGAAGTTCCCGGAGTTCCCTTTGTGGCTCAGCAGTAACGAACCCAACTAGTATCCATGAGAAGTTGGGTTTGATCCCTGACCTCTCTCTGTGGGTTAAGGATCCTGCATTGCTATGGCTGTGGTGTAGGCTGGAAGCTGCACCTCCAGCTCAACCCCTATCTTGGGAACTTTCATATACCACAGGTGCAGCCCTAAAAGAAGAAGAAATTCCCTGGTGTTTAGCAGACAAGAATTCAGCATTGCCACTGCTGTGGCTCAGGTTTGATCCCAGGACTGGGAACTTTTGCACGTCATGGGAGCAGCCAAAAAAAATTTTTTTATTAAAACATTGCTGAAGGAAACTGAAGGTGATACAAAGAAATGGAAATATCTACTATGCTCTCAGATTGGAAGAATATTGTTAAAATAGCCATACCACCCAAAGTGATTTACAGATTTAATGCATTCCCTATCAAAATACCCATGACACGTTTCACAGAACTAGAACAAATAATTCTAAAATTTTAATGGAACCACAAAAGACCCCACTGAACTCTCAAAACAATGTTGAGAAAAAAGAATAAAGCTGGAGGTCTCACCCTCCCAAGACTTCAAACTATACTACAGAGCTACAGTAATAAAAGCAGCATGGTATTGGCACAAAGACAGACACATAGATCAATGGAACAGACACATAGATCAATGGAACACGTAATGATTAATAGAACACACCTATGATCAACCAATCTACAACAAAGGAGGTAGGAATATACAGTGGAGAAAAAATAGTCTCTCCAGGAAACGCTTCTAGGAAAACTGGACAGCCACATGTAAAATGAGATTACAACATTTCCTCACACCATATACAAAAATAAATTCAAAATGGAATTAAAGAACAAAATGTGGGACATGACAACATAAAGAAGACAATATAGGCAGAACACTGATATAAATCATTGCAATACTTTTTTGGATCTGATTCCTAAAACAAAAGAAATAAAAGCAAAAATAAACAATTGGGATGTAATTAAACTTAAAAGTTTTACATAGCAAAAGAAATCAACAGTAAAACAAAGAGACAACCTCCAGGACAGAAGAAATATTGCAAACAATGCAACTGACCTAGGATTAATATCCAAAATATACAAACAGCTCATATTACTCAATATCAAAAAAACAAAGAACCCAATCCAAAAATGGGCAGAAAACCTGAATAGACATCTTTCCAAAGAACACATACATATGACAAATAGTCACATGAAAAGATGCTCAATATATCTAATTATTAGAGAAATGCAAGTTAAACCACAATGAGATATTACCTCACACCTGTCAGGATGGCTAACATCAAAATGTCTACAAGTAACAAACACTGGCAAGGATGTAGAGAAAAAAGAAGTCTTGTACACTGGTGGTAGGAAGGAAAATTAATGTAGCCATTATGGAAAACAGTACCGTGGTTCCTTGAAAAACTAAAAATAGAACTACCATATGATCCAGCAACTGAGTCAAGGTATATACACAAAAAAAATGAAAGCGTAATTTGAAAAGATATGTGCACCCTAATGTTCAGAGCAGCACTATTTTCAATAGCCAAGATATGGAAGCAACCCAAGTGTCCATCAATAGACAAATGGATAAAGATGTGGTATAAATACATACACACATACACAAAATGGAATATTACTCAGCCATAAGAAGGATGAAATTCTATCATTTGCAGCAATGTGGATGGACCTAGAAATTATTAAGCTTAGTGAAATAAGTCACAGAAAGATATTGTATAATATCACTTATACGTGGAATCTAAAAAATAATATGAATGAAGGTATATAACAAAACAAAAACAGCCTCATAGATATAGAAAACAAACCAGTGGTTACCTGTGGGGAGAGAGAAGCAGAAAGGGGTATGTGAGGGGTATAAGATTAAGAGATATAAACTACTATATATAAAATAAATAGCATACAGGGGATTATATATATTGTAGCATACAGGGGATTATAGCCATTATCTTATAATAACTGTTAATAGAGTATAATCTGTAAAATAAACCCTGAATCTCTGTTATTCATCTGAAAATATTATAGTATTATAAGTCAACTATATACTTCAATGAAAAAAATAAATATAATAAATCCTCAGTCAAACATGGTGAAATAGCCACTTGTGTTTTTCTGGTGTCACAAAACTACACACACACACACACACACACACACACACACACAAGATAAAATAAAATAACAAAATACAATACAACAAAATAAAGGAGTTCCCATTGTGGCTCAATGGGTTAAGGACCCAACACAGTTTCCATGAGGATGAGGGTTGGATCCCTGGCCTCGTTCAGTGGGTTAAGGATCTGGTGTTGCTGCAAGCTTCGGTGTAGGTTGCAGATGCAGCTCGGATCCAGTATTGCTGTGGCTGTGCCATAGGCCTGCAGTGATTCAACCCCTACCCCAGGAACTTCCATATGCCTCAGGTGCAGCCTCAAAACAAAACAAAACAAAAAAACAGTAAAGGAAAAAAAATGGTAGCGATGTGACCAAACCAGATATTGCAACAATTTTTTGAAGATGAAAAACAGATGAAGTAGATTTTTTTGACAGCCATGAGATGGGCACAGCCTAAACTCTACAGAAGGGATATTCTGGAAAAAGTGAGCCATGCCCAATAGACCCCCAAGCCACTCAGAAATGGAAAGTACCAGATGTTACATAAGACAGGAGAGGCAAGATGCTGACAGAAGGGTAATGGGGTCGAAGCGTGTACACAATCACTGGACCCCCAGTTCTCATCCATCTTCCCAGCCCACACAGTCCAGGAGGAGTCTCTGGACTTGAGGACATCAGGCTGTGCAGAGACCCTGGGCTGAGAGTGGGGAATAGTACGAATCTGTATAAGAAACCGGGATTCCTGGCTTGGCAGAGGCTATGCTCAAACCTTCTCTATCCTCTTGGTTAGGAGCCAGAATGGCTACAATTGCCCTTCACTTGGCAGTCTCAGGGGTCCAAAGAAAGAACTGGCCAGAGCTCCCATATTTGAGCTGAATATTGGGCATCAAGGTACCTCCTTTTCATTTCTAACACTGAGATTTAGGCATCAGGACTTTCAACTCTATCAAAAGGTCACTTCCAGAACCACAGAACTCAAGAGTACAAATCTGAATGATGTAAAGGAAGCTATCAGTTCACACAGTGCACTCCTGGGAGGGCCAGGGTTCAGAGCAGCACTGGCCTTAGACCCAGCAGGAGCGGCCCTGAATCTGGCCCCGCACTTTTAGAGGGTCGCTCTCTGTCTGATCCTTCTGCAGCTGTTCTCGTCCTCTCCAGACAATAAGACTCTGAAGTGAAAGGGTTGTGCCCACTACAAACTTAACTGCTCCCCCAATTTCTAGAATGTGACCTAGAAACTCAAGACCCCAAATACATAACCAGGCAACTCTGAGTCTACTTCCACACTCTTGGGTTGGGGGGGCCCCCTCTCAAGATCTGGCCTCTCAAAGGAAACCACATAATCACTTAAGCACCCTTGGGCTCAGGAATAGTCAAAGGGCTGCTGCCTACAGGAGGAAACAGACAGAGAATTGAGCTTGGATGTTGGGGTGTCAACACATAAACACACTCTTTGCATGGGATGGAGCCGGGGGGGGAAGAAAAGGCATCTAGAAGCCTGCATTCCCTAGTCAGTCATATTTGGGGCACAGAATGCCAAGAAGTCCAAGAATCCTAAATTCAAGCCATTCAAACCTAGACTTCCAGTTCATTAGGAAGGTAAATTGCAACTGGATGACAGAACTTACATTGGGCTTAACAACTCGTTGGCCTGATTTATCACTTTAAAATATGTAGACATCTGGAAGCCCTGCCTTCACAGGTACTCTTACCCTGGGCCCCACAAATGTTCAGGGTGGGCCTGGCACAGAGCAGGTGCCTCAGGGAGAGAGAGGGCCAGACAGACGTCCCTCCTGGTCTGTTCCCAGCTTTAAAAGTTATTGCCACCTGTTGGGAATCCCCAAATTGTTTGAAACTATGCTGCTAAAAACAAACACAAATTTTAAACACTGTTTTCATGTACAATGACTGTATTAGGCCCTTGCGACTTCCATGCTTTCTTTTAAATGACCTCATTAAACAACTCTATAAAGTGGACACAGACATTCCTTTTGATTAGTGAGTAAAGGGAGGTCTTCAGATACAAAGTAACTTGCCTGAAGTCATATTGTTGTCGGTAACATGAGAGAGAGAGGTTTTTTTAAAACTGTCTTACAAGACAACCATTTTTGTTGTGTTCTGCTTAAAGAAACTGGCTAGTTTTGAAGAAAGAAGCCCCTCACACTAGTCACAAAATATGAATAGGTATGTTTTTATTTGGGTTTTTTGTAGTTTTGTTTTTGTTTTTGGTGGGGTTTTTTGTTTGTTTTTGTCTTTTTAGGGCCACACCCATGGCATATGGAAGTTCCCAGGCTAGGGGTCTAATCAGAGCCACGGCAACTTGAATAGGTACGTTTCTAATAAAACAAAGGCTCCTTGTGTACACTGTCCCCATCCTATGAAAAAGGGATTAGTTATATATTAGTTATATAAGGTACGCAAGAATATACAGCGAGTAAATGGCAGAGCTGGGACTTAAACTTGAGTCTGGATCAGCCCGGATCCTATCACCTTCTACTACCTTTGTTGTTAGAAACAATTAGAAAGAAAAGCAACAGTTGAATCAAGCACACTGCATGCAGGGGCCACTCGATTCTGACCAACCACAACTTTCTGCAGGAGAGAAACATGAAGTGTTTCTGGGAGGCCACAAGCATGGCTCATACATAATACATCTGTAATTCTCTAACTTGAGCTTTGAGGGAAAAACTGCTGAAATCTATACAGCATCCTTCCGGAAAACTGACTAGAGAAGTGTGATGGCTGGAGCGTGGGGCTGGAAGACTGGGATGCCTAGGTTCGTGCCATGATTCTAACCCTTACTAGCTGTGTGGTCAGGGACAGGGAGCGAGCACCCAGTACTGAGGGTAGCTGCCTTCAGCTCCAGCCATCATGAGGCAGTATAGGTCATCTTACCAGACCTGCTGCTTTTTTTCAGGAGAAGCCATAAATTCAAATGGTTATCAAATAACTCTCGGAGTTCCCGTCGTGGCTCAGTAGTTAACGAATCCGACTAGGAACCACGAGGTTGCAGGTTTGATCCCTGGCCTCGCTCAGTGGGTTAAGGATCTGGCGTTGCCGTGAGCTGTGGTGTAGGTTTCAGACGCAGCTCGGATCCCGCGCTGCTGTGGCTGTGGCGAAGGCCGGCAGCTACAGCTCCTGTTAGTCCCCTAGCCTGGGAACCTCCATATGCCGTAAGCGCGGCCCTAGATAAGGGAAAAAGACCAAAAAAAAAGCAAAAAACAAATAACTCTCAATTTTTAAACATCAAAAACCAATTCCCTAAAAACAAAGAAACAAAATCTCTGAGCAGGTCGGCTAACAAAATATCAGGCAGGCTGCATTACTCTTGGGGGTGGGGAGCACTTTTCATGCTGTCTCCACAGCACCATCCTCTTCTTTCCATTATACCGTCAAGCAAAGTTCTTTCTAAACATTTCCATTATTGTTCATAAACTTTATCACAGGCTCTGCCTAATCCTCACACATCACCTCCTTACTTCCTACGCCATCTGGAACAGGTGTTATCATTCCTGTTTGTGAGGTGGAGAAGCCAAGACCCAGCTTCATTCCTAGAAACATCAGACTCAAGCTTAGAGCTTCATGGCCTTAGAGAAACCACAGGAGAACAGCCAGCTGAAGTGGTCCTCTAGCCTTCTCTTACTGGACTCTGATCTCACTCCCAACCCCAGCCTCTGACTCAGTGGACATTCAGCCTCCTTACTCTTTTGGAACAGAACTTGCCTCCTAGGATTTTGTGATCATTAAATTAGTTACTACCCCCAAAATTCTTAGAACAGTGCAGAAAGCATAAAAGGTTAGCTGCTGTTTTTATCATTTTATTAGTGAAGTGACAGAAGTTCTTATACCTACTTTAAATTCAAAATAATCATCAGGAGTCTGTCCTAGTAATTCCGTGGCTCAGCGGTTAACGAACCCGACTAGCATCCATGAGGATGCAGGTTTTAATTCCTGACCTCGCTCAGTGGGTTAAGGATCCAGCATTGCCGTGAGCCTGTGGTATAGGCTGCAGACATGGCTTGGATCCCAAGTTGCTGTGGCAGAGGCCAGTGGCTGCAGCTTCAATTTGACCCCTAGCCTGGGAATTTCCACATGCTGTGGGTGTGGCCCTAAAAAGAAAAAATAATAGTAATAATATTATCAGGTTTCAGGGACATGGAACCTCCCACTTTGATTCCGTATCCAAACCTGGAGCACAACATTCAGAAAAAGGAAAAGTTCAAAGCAGAAGAACCTAGCAAAGCTGTGAAGTTAGCTGTGAATCACTTTCTCTTCTGCTGCCAATGGACTCAGACACATAGTTCAGCTTTAATGATGAGGCTGCGTGTAATGAAACACCAGTCTCATGACTCCCAGGATACTGTGTGGGCAATACTCCCCTTCCCACCCCCTCCCACAGAGATAATGAAAGTGAAGCATCCAATTTGAACCCCTTGGGAGAATGGCAGGAAGGCCAAGGCTACCTCTGGCACCTAAAGAACCTTCCCTATTAAAAAAAAAAAAAAAAAAAAAAAAGACGCTGGTTATTCCAGTTCCATGGGATAAACTTATAAGGTATCAGCATAGGGCATTTATAGATTCGAAATGCATGATTTTCCACACCTAAACCAGACAAGCAGCTTTGCTCTCATGTGGGCTGTCCAAGCTTCACATTTCTCAAGTGGCTCTGGAGACACATTCTGGTTGTGTGAAAAATCTACTCAGAATACTGGGAAGGGATGGAGTTCCCTTCGTGGCTCAGTGGTTAACGAATCTGACTAAGAACTGTGAGGTTGCGGGTTCGATCCCTGGCCTTGCTCAGTGGGTTAAGGACCTGGCGTTGCCGTGAGCTGTGGTGTAGGTTGCAGACGCTGCTCGGATCCTGCGTTGATGTGGCTGTGGCGAAGGCTGGCAGCTACAGCTCCTGTTAGACCCCTAGCCTGGGAACCTCCATATGCCACAGGTGCGGCTCTAGATAAAGCCAAAAAAAAAAAAAAAGAAAAAGAAAAAGAATACTGGGAAGGGAGAGGTGGAAAGGCACTGTAGTTCGTTACACTTAATATTTCCATCCTGTTATGGGGGCGGTACTCTGACATGAGGAACCTGAGCTCCAGGGTTCTTCAGGTGCAGACCCAGATTGCAGAGGATCGTTACAGGTGGAAAGATCTGTACCTTTCCATATTGGGAAGTATCAGCCGATCAAACCCTTAAGAAGTATTTGAGTTAAACTGCCTTTGCCCTTCATGAGAAAAGTGCTGATCAGTTTTCCCAAGGCAAGTGAAAAGCCAGAGAGGTGAGCAAGTACTTTGCATAAGCCAAAAATGGCAGGGGGACAAATAGCTAAGAAACAGTCTGAGCACTCCAAGAAAAGCCAGGGTAGAGTGGCCCTTGGAGGGAGGCGGTGAAGTGACGAAAGATGGGGCTCCCTTGAGTACATCATCAGAACGCTTCTCACTTACACTTTTGGAAACAGGTATTTGCCTGCCAGGATGGTACAGAGATCTGGGGCCCAACAGATCTGCTTTCAAATTTTACCTTTATTTCACCTGGTTAAGTGACCCTGAGTCTCAGTTTCCATCTCTGCAAGACAGAAATAGTGGGATCTACTTCCCAAGGCTGTTGACAGGACCACTTGCCATAAAGGCATTTAAAAATACTTTTTCTTTCCATCTAAGCCCCAACATGGTTAAGTTATATCATTGATAAATTCACTGGTAACAAAGGAGGGCAAGTTACATTAACAGGAAATAAAAAATAATTTCATGGTTGTCAAAAGCTTTTCAGTTCACTGAGAAATCTCGATCTCCCTGAACCCTTGCCCTAGGGAAAAAATTAAAATGATTTCAAAATGCTCATATGCATACCCACATTACATAGGGGAGCTGCCAGTCACCAGGTTTGTTTGGGTAATCTCAGAAGGAGGCCGCACAGACCAGCCTCCTCCCAGCCTCCTGCAGACATATAATCTGGGGTTATTTATGCCAGCGTGCCTTCCTCGATTAAAAACTCCCTGACCTGGCTTGTATTTTCTTGACGCTTTCAATTAAGGAAATAACAAAACCAACCCTATCCTATACCCATGGTTAGGTCTGGCAAAAATGGACTCAGCTAATTATAAATTTGGTCCCGGCTGTTTTCTTAAGATGCCCTCAAGACCTGGGTGTGAGCAGTTACAAAATGAATGAGTACAATTATTTCGCAAACCATCCTAACAGTTTGGTTCACCTCACCTCTCTCATTTTTCCTTCATCACGTTAAGCATTTACATTGCAGAGAAATACTTTCCAGGTGTCAGAGGTCATTTTTCTAAGCATCATCAGGATGGTCCCTCACTATATTCTGAAGCAGTATCTCCTAATTAAAGTGAGCTCTCTATGAGACAGATTAGTACACAGGGGAACATTCCTCACATCAGGCCCTTTGCAAAATGACATCTTCTCAGTTAGAAAACATCCACTTACCCTATAGCATCCTACTGGACTGCTTCAAGGCTACACATCTGGAAAAAGTAGCTAAGGCATCAAATATTTTGTAAACAAATGAATCCTCAGGACCACAGAATACAGAAAAAATACATCCTAGTGTTTACTTGGTTGGAGAGTAGCTCTTTTCCCTTCTAACTCATTTGCTCCTGGGATACCAGCCACCTTCTCAAGTTCAGATTTCCCTCCCAAGTTTCAAATCTACATGCCTACTTCCCACTGGATGGCTCTATTTCCATGGTTCAGAAAAGAAAGCCAAACTGCAATATTTGGTCAATTCTCACAGCTCATCAAGTCTTGCAGATTTACGCTGTACCCCCACTTCCTCACCACCACTCGCCTTGTTCAAGGCCATCATCACCTCGGGTCTAGACAACTCAAACACATGTCCCATGCTTGATTTCCATCCTGTAGCCAGAGAGATGGATTCTGAAATACTTTCAATGTCTTTACATTGTCTTAATGCTGAAACTCCTTAAACAGCATAAAAGACTAAGATCTGGTTCCTGGTTAGCAACTTAGGGTCTCATCTCAAGAACCCTTCTTGACTCCTGGTCACCTTAACTGGTCACCCTGAATTTAGCCCACCATCCCACCTCCAGCCTTGGATATGGCTAAGAGTTCAGGCTCTGGAGAGAGACAGCCTGGGATCATGGCCACCTTGGCCACCTGGTGTCTGTGCAACGGTAGGTAAGTCACTGAACTTCTCTGTATATAAAAGGGGGAGAGCAGAATGCCCATCTCCTACGGTTATGAGAATTAAATGAGGTAACAAGCATGAATTACTGAGCACAGCCCTGGCAAACAATAAGCACTCAGTAAATGTTGCCAACTGCTTTTTAGTAAATGTTGCAAAACTACTTTTTTGAAGGCTACTACTCAAAGCTACCTACAGTTACTACATTCAGGGTCCCTGCTAGCACACCAGTTTCCCATCCATGCCCCCTTTGAAGGGTGGAATTCACAAAAGAACTTCTCTTCCTTGAGGCTGTAGACAATACTCTGCAGATAGAGCTTGGCACCCCTATTTGTATCGGAATAATGTCTGCTCATCTTCTAGGCTCCTACAGATACATTCCCACCTTCCCTCACCCACTAAAACTGATGAAGTGCCCCTGCTCTTGCTCCCATCGTAGACATCGTACCCTGTGTGTCCAGCACTATAACACTTAAGCTACTGCAGTTCAACTACCTGACTACTTACTTGTATCTTTCTCTACTCACCCACTCCGCTTAGTCTGAGAGGTCCCTGAAAGCCAGGGACTGCCTCAGTTTTGTTTACAGCTGTATAACCTATATCTTCACAAAATATTCATTAAATACTTGCCAAATTAATGAATGAATACCATCCTTGTTTCTCCAAATATTCTCACAATCCAAAATTCCCTCTGCCACTCTATCACCTCTATACCACACACATGTGGTCTACAGTTTGCTCTTTATTAGTGGCATTCACTTTCTTTTCCCCACTGCCTGCTTTCCTTCTCCTACCCCCACACATCTCAAAAAAGGATGTTCCTCAAATTTGGCCCAAAGGTCTCATCAAGGAACAATATGCCTGTTCCCCAGGACTGGGTGGAAAGGGAGTGAAGGGAGCACTGTCTCTTCCTCCTTTTCCATCTGAACTATGATATGGGTTCCACTAGTGTTCTGCTTGAGTGAGCTAGTTGGGATAAAGGAGAAGACAGGATGTAACACCAGGACTAGAAATCAAATTGTTCTCTGACCTGTTCTAGAATTTAAGGGTTAAATAAAAGCCATAAAAAAGTGGGCCTTTGAGGTCTCTATCATGTCTGTCCAAGTCTATAGGAATAAGAAAATAGATGGAACCACTGGCAAGAGATTCCAGAGAAGAAAAACTGCGCAGCACTCATTTGGGTATAACACATCAGGTCTCTGGTAATCTACTCAAGCCTACTTTTCCAGGATGGAAGAGAAGCCCATTAGGAACTAATAAGTCATAGTAGCTGGTGCCATCACCAGATGGAATAATATATGTCAAACCTGTAATGCTAGAGGGACCATGCAATCCATTTTTTTCCTCCACCAGATATTTTTAAGCATCTACTAGTTTCTATGCACAATGGTGGGATAAAAAAAGACATACAAGGCAAAGTCATCGCCCTCAAAGGTTCACAGTAAAGTGGAGAAGGAAAACATCTGCACACATAAGTATAATCCAATGTGGGTAGAACTGTTAGAAATATATATAAAGTACATATACATTCAGTCCTCTGTATCTATGGATGCAGAACCTGCAGATGTGGAGGGCTGATTGTACCGAACCATTTTATACAAAGAACTTGGGCATCTGTGAATTTTTATACTGACGTGGGTCCTGGAACCAATCCCCCAGGGATATGGAGGGACAAGTGTAGTTAGCACAAAGATGTCAAGAGTGCTAGGTAGGGGGACAATAAATGTAATACAGAATACATGATCTTCTGGATTATCTCATCTAGGAGAGAAGATGTTTAACTGTATGTCACCAGAGGAATAAGAGTTCACTAGGCAAGGAGGTAGGAGAAGAAATTACAGGCTGAGGGAGCCACATGCTTAAAGAGTCATGGAAGCACAAAATAGCATGGTACAGTAATCTACTAATTCAGTACGGCAGGGAATAGGAGATAGAGTGGAGAAAAAAGTCAAGGCTGGAGAGGAGGAAGGGCCTGATGACAAGAGAAGAAACGTGCTCTGGATGCTGCAGCATTTTAGGATGTTTAAGCAAAGAGACCTGGCAGCTCTATGAAAGGCAGACTGCGATGTTGCGGGGAGTAGAGAGAACAGAAGAAACTGAGGCCCAGTGCTCTTAATACAGTTCTCACCATGTTTAAGATTATTTTAATCACACAGTAAGTATCACCAAGGAATTTGAACTCACCAGTGAACCAATCTTTTCTTACAAAGCTAGAGAAATCAGAACCATCCGAGCTGGCAAGTGTTAAAACACTGGAAAACAGATGTGGCAACAGCTCTTTCCTATTTGACCATAATCAAAATATTCACAGAATGAAAACAAACTTGACAGCCAAGGGAGAGAAACACACAGTGGGCTTCTTTGCTTTCTCCCCAGGACTCCATCCTTGCGAACAGCATTTAGAACAGCTGATGTGATGGTTACAAAAATCTACCTGCCTCTCTCTGAATGCAATTAGAGAAGAGAGCTTCCTTCACACTGAATCCAAAAATAGATGATGGCGGAGTTCACAAACTGACAGCTGCATTCTCATACAGTAACCAGGGGAGAGGAGGGATGGCTAATTTAACTTAACTTCCAAAACAAACAGTGCAGAAGAAGTGCAGGATAAAGAGAAAACACAAAGGTCACATCTTCAAAGGTCTGAAAGTGGAATGGGGTCACTCTGCGGCAGTTTATTAGTCCTCCTCAAATCCTGATGAAACCAGTGAAGTATTTTGCCCAGATCTGCCCAGAGTCCTTCAGACAAAAGCTCTGGCAGATTGAAGCTGCTGAAGGAATCCCAGCAAGATCAGGCAAGAGGGCCAGGATTTGCCCTCTTAACTTCTTCCTATATCACCTGGATTCCTAAAAGCTAAGAAAGTCACTACATTTTCTAGATAAGATAAATGAGCTCTTCCCCACCCCCATCCCCCTTTCACCAGGATTAAATTACACTGTGACTAGCCTGGGGCAGGAAAAAAAAGTTATCCAGGAAACAAATATGGGTCATTAAGGGGGAGAAACCAGATGTCTGAAAGGAATAAAGCATTTTGGTTTTCCTCTCCTCGGTCCTAAAATGTTTTCGTTTTCTTCCACAGTCTTCCCAGCCCAGGGCTTCCAGGGAAAAAAGGGAAGCAGATTCTCTCTGCTGCTTCCCCCAGATCTACACTGGCTCTCAGGGCGGCTGCCAGCCAGTGAAATGTCAGATCACTGCACCCCACATTCCCACTCCGCACTACCTCCATCGCCCCGGTGACTAAGCTGTTTCAACAGCTGTGTTATTGCTGGAGTCAGGCCAGTGTTATTCACACAGAGTGTTTCGTGTGGCTTCTATGGGGAATTCTTACAGTCAGGATTTGGGGTTCTATTTGAAGACCAGGTCTGCTCCTCGATCAATCAGTGAGGACATTTCCTGAGCACTTGGCTGCAATGGGACGGTGTTGGGCTGCCGATCACTCAGGATTCCAGGAGATGGACAGCCAGACCCCTAACACCACAGAGGGGGTGGAGAAGGTGTGTGTGTGTCTGTGAGACAGAGAGAAGGAAGTGTAATAGAAAACCAGAATCCTCGACTGGGCCCTGGAAGACCTCTACTGCCCCTCCCTCAAGAGAACCCACCAGGACTAACTTTCTGCTCTTCCTCTCCAGCCATTTTCCCTCCATTTTTCTTTAAAAGACTCTTTGCTTTCAGGTAATGCTTGCGCGCCTCTGCCTCTGTTGGTCTCTCCACAAACTTGCCTCTGATCCACACTAAGTCTGGGCAGCGCTCACCTGTGTGCTGCTCCCTCAGCCCCTGGCCTTCCCTTCTGTCATCTCATTGCTCACCATCATTTCTGCTCACCACTCCTGAAGCAAGCTGGGACCACCATCATCTCTGCTCATCACTCCTGAACAGGTCTGAGCAGGACCTGTTTATCCTCTCCCACCCCTCAAGTCTCAGCACGGCAGACACCTCTGTACCAACTAACCACAAATGCAATGAGGGCAAGGCATCAAATTTATGGATTTTGTTACCCGTGGACCAATTTCCACGCTTAGTCCACTCTAGGCTGCTCCACCCAAGGGCTTTATTAGCCTGCTCTCACTCCTAAGTTCTCAGCAGCAGCAATCGGGCTATGTTTTCTGATATTAAAGAGATTACAGAAATGAGTTTTCTTATAAAGGAGGTCTTGTAGTTTAAAAAGAAATAAAACAATGATTCTCAAAGGCTCACATTTTTGAGTATATGCAGACATTTTCAGTTGCATTTAGGCACCAGCTAGATATGATCTTCTCAAGCTCAAAATTAGGAAACAGAGGCACGTGGTCTAAGTGTTAGTGTGGGAGGTAGGCAAACTATGCACCGGGTTTGCCTGGCTCCACCACTCCAGTCCTTCCCTATTATGGCAGGAGTTTGGAGACAAGACCTGTTTCTTGCTCTAGGAAAGCCACTAATTAGCTGTACAATTGGAGTAAGTCAGTTTACACGTATTCTTTCATTAAATACTGAAGTTGAACATAGAATGACTAAGGTCCTTCTAGTGCTAACATCTCATGAATGTACAGAACTGAAACACCACCAGTTGCTTAACTGCCTTCTACCTTTGAGGCACTATGGTTAAAAAACACAGTTTAAAAAAAATCAATAAAATAAAGAGCTATTAAAAAAAAAAACAGTAAAACAATTCCTGCCCTCAGGGCACTTGTAATGGAGTTTGAGTGAGCACGGATTAAAAACTTGAGTTTGACTAACACAAGAATTAAACAGAAACACATACAAAAATACAGAGTACGTGGCAGTCCTCCAGGAAAAAAAAAAGTCACACTATAAAAGGACAAAAGTGGATTTCAACAATGGTGTCTTTTCCCCCACCCCAACCCCCCAAAATTATCTTTGTGCTGCTGGCAGGAAAAGCCAGCTACCAGAAGGGATCCCGTCTGTTTCATGGGAAAGCTTTGTTTCTGACAAGTTTCGTAAAGGAAAAAGTAGGCTAGAACAAGCTTTTTATTTCCAACCCACCTTTTCTTCATTCCCATGAATGAGGAGGGGATAAGAATGACAGCAGGCAGCCAGGGAGAAAAATAATATGGCTGGTGGGTCCTGACCTGTTGGATTCCTGCTGACAGAGACGCCCGAGAGGCAACATTTAATTGTGAAAAAACCAGCCTTGCTCGCCTCTTATCTTTTTCCTCTGTGACTTAAAACCCACAATTACTGGCAACCCCTAGATTCCGAGTCACTCAGCTGGTGGTGGCAGTGATGGCTGTGTCTGTAGCTGAAAAGCAAAAGGGGAGTTAGATTTTACCTGCCTCAGCAGCGAGCCTTGTGCGAACATAGCCCTAACCTAGCTTCTCCCATTAAAAAGTTCACAGATGCCCTCCTGTCGGGAAGACCACCATGTGAGAAGCCCAGATGGAAAGAAAAGAAATTTGATTTCCAGCTGCTGTATAATTCAAAGGACAAGCTATGAGTCTCAAATCCTGAATTCCACATTTCATTTCAGCACTAAATATGTGATTTTCAATTCTGTTTCTTAACAAACTTCAAATTTCTTAGCCTGGTCATCAAGGCAACTCACCCACAGGGTCCTTCTATCTTTCAGGGGCTTATCCTTTCCCTCCGGTATGGAATTCCTCCAAAAAATGAGATTACTGTCCTTTGCATACAACAAACTGTTATTTCACAGAATGTCATGGTGGGAAAATATGGGTCTTAGTTCTGCCTTGCTCAGCTGTAAACCAGATGACCTTGGGGAAGTCACTTAACTCTATAATCTCAGTTCGCAGAACTCCAAGAAGGCTATCTCTCATGTGCCTCTGCTCCCATCTTAAATTATTACTCTACTGATAAACATTTTAGTTTACATGGTAATATGTTTACAGTCAAATACGATTAAATCATGCCTGTGGACATGTTCTCCTAAGGACGCTGAGAATTTCCTGTGTCTTCTATTTTAGGGTGTTTTCCAATTGTTTACATGGTTATCAACATGCAATTTGGCACTCACGGGGTCTAACTATACCATGAAGTTGGAACTCTTACCTTGAGATTCATAAAACTCTGAATTCCACAGATGATCTTCAGGTCTTCGGGTAACATATGAATACAAAATATCTGAATGGAGGAGTTCCTGTCATGGCACAACGGAAAAAAATCCGACTATGAACCATGAGGTTGCAGGTTCAGTCCCTGGCATTGCTCAAAGGGTTAACGATCCGGCGTTGCCATGAGCTGTGGTATAGGCTGCAGATGTGGCTCAGATCCTGCATTGCTGTGGTTGTGGCGTAGGCCAGCAGCTACAGCTCCGATTAGACCCCTAGCCTGGCAATCTCCATATGCCGCAGATACGGCCCTAAAAAGACAAAACAAACAAACAAAAGTATCTGAATGAAGCCTATGCGCATTTTCGCCCCAAGGTCAACGTCCTTGATCCAAAGTTAAGGACCACTGTCCTGAAGCAACGAACAACCTGTGGCCAGAATCCACCCAGGTCCTTTGTTTGGCCCCGCTGCCTCTCTTTCTAGACTACCACATTCTCTCCAGAACTCACATTTCTTCTCTCTATTCAAGTCCAAGAAAAATAACTCACCTTTCTTGTGCATTTAGTATGTACACTCACTATACAAAAACCTCATATGTATTATTCTAGTTTCACCATTAAAACAACTCTGAAAGAGTGCTACTACTATTATCTCTATGATATAGATTAAAAAAACTGAAGTACAAGGAAATTATAATTTATAAGTGACAGGTCAGGGAAGCAGCCCAAACACTCCAGCTTCCCAGAAGAAAATAAGGCTGCTCTTGGATTGTTTCTTTGCCACCAGATAGTAGCAGACAGTCACAAATTCCAACATCTTAAAGACTCCACCCTTCAAGACTCAATCAAAAATCCATTTTCGCAGTGAGTTAATCATTTCCCCATCTATGTTCATGGAATACTCTGGGGCACTTAGCATTGGTGTAATTTTTTGTTTCTTTCCCTCTGAACTAGCTGATGAGCTCCAAGCTAATTCTTCTGAGTACATCTCAAGTATTTACTGTGCCTGGGGCTGTGCTAAGTAGGAAGATACAAAGATGAACAAGATACAGTCTCTGTTCTCGAAATTCAGCCTTGCAGGAGAGAAGTAAACAAAGAAAGTACATGAGGTTGGTTTGTTTGCTTTTTTTTTTTTTTTTTGAAACTCTATTACAAAAGATAAGGACTTATCTTACACCTTAACTCCCGAGTAAAAAAATTCTAGCACATGGTAGAAGACCAGTAAATGACCACTGACTGAATGCAGTCCTCAGAATTTGGACTATTAAATTAAAAGATCTACCACCCCTTCATGGAGTCTTTGAGGCTATTCATATACTGACTCACCTAAAAACTGCTTCCTGTGTTGGTGTCTATGATACATTTTTTAATGTCAGACTAAAAATACTCTTCCAGTACACCAACTCTGTCTGCCTACCCAAGGACGAGAAATGAACACAAGGTAACACATAACAAAATAAAAGACAAGAAAACTCACTCCTTTCAACACTAAGTTCACCCACTAACAAGGGAGCACCCATCCCCACTGAATAGCATCTTCTAAAATGGTTCACACTTTGAAGTTACTGATTCACAAAGCCAAAGGGATACTCATGAGATTTTTATAGAGCCAAAGAACCTTCAGTGAGTCATAGACTCTCAGCAGAAGAGATGTAGAGTAGGTGGGACCTTAGGATCATCTCAGCTCAAATGAGGAAGCCACTCCAGAGCCCTACGGACGGACTCAGGCCACTGACTCAATGGGATCAAGGCACTGGAGCCTCAAGATCACTTCATTTATAACCCCTCTATTCCTCAGCTGGGAGACTTTGGACCAATCATTTAACTTCTCTCATCCTCAGTTTCTTCTCTGATAAGGGAGAAGTGTTAAAGTGATCGGATGACATAAAAATAAAATTGACTTAATCAGAGATGATTTTGTTGCAAGTAATAGGATTTTACCCACACTAGCTTAAGCAGAAATTAGCTGGAAGGATACAAGCATCTCAAGAAATTCAAGGGCACAAAGTGCAAACAACCTTGAGGGACTGGAACCAGGAAGTGACAGCTGTCAGGGAGAGAGCAATGGCTTGTAGTCAATCATAATTACACCCCACGGTCCTTCATCTCCACTTTCCTCTTTGCATCTGGTTTTCCCACGAGAAAGTTTTAACTAACTTTCTCTGCTTTCTAGGCAATGCATGAATTGAATTATGGCTGCCCAGTAGCACTTAAGACTTTGCAGCTTAAATGCCAATGAAGGTGGGCCTAGAAATAAAGGATCTCAGCCTCTTCTAAGAGAGAATCTGTTTGTCTCTCCTTGGGGCAAGGACCCATCCTAACTCAGTCAGACACAACTGGGGGATTCAGCAGGCATGGTGGAAGCCCACACTCTGAAGGAGGGGAGATCAACAAATTCTGCAAGAAAGTATGAGGCCAAAGTAAATGGCTGGCAACACAGATAATCACCAGCATCTCTAGTACAAAACTGTTCTGTAAAGAAATCACCACCCAATTCAAGTTATCACTGTGGTTATAGTTATGATTTCCCTTCAACCAGCTTCTGCTTGATTACTACCAGTGACAGGCTGCTCGCTACGTGAAGAGACAGTTTTCATTGCTAAACAACTCCAAGTATTAAAACTCTTTTCAATGTGACAGAAACTTTTTTAAAGATCATAAATCCAGTCTTACCCTAATCCTTACCTTTAAAGAATCCATAATCTTGCTTGTTAAATCAGGCCTAGGCTTTCCTTTGTGGTCATAATATGAACAACTAATGAGGTAGGAAAGAGATTCATTGGACAATTACTTTAGGAAATAACCTAAACCAGAACAATTAAAAAAACAGAATCTCTTCTTCCTTTAAAGAATTACTACTACCTCTCTTATGAACACCATTAACACTAACTTACTAGAGCAAAAAAGGAACTGGAACCATTTCTAACATCAGTGTGTAGATGTTAAGGAAAGTGGTTTTTTCCACTGTAAAATCCCTGGCACTTTTGCAAGTATAATTTTGCTGTGCTTAACAGAAGATTTTCCTTCCCCCATCCAACATTCTTTTGCTTTGAAGAGCATCATTCAGAAAATAATTTTACTTCATATTTTCTTAGATTACCCAAAATAAAGGTATGAGTCCCAATAAAATAACCTCACATTAGCTATGGGATGACTGATTGGCATTTAAATACTGACAAAAATACCCAAAGTTAGAAGAGGAGGCAAAAGCACACAAACACCTTATGTATATGGTGGGGCTCCATCAGGGAATCTGCTGCTACTGGCGGCTTTGCTGTTCACATTTTTCACTGATGTCACCATGCTTTTATTTTAGTAACCAGGATATACTTGTTATGGATGCAAAGAGAATCTCCTCATTTATATTCTAAACTCAGAGCAGGAAATGAGACACGTGGGTGATCTGCAGCTGTGGCACTATAAACAGGACCAGCCTACCTCCTAGTCTAGATTCTAGACTGCACTACATTTCCTGAACTTGGGAGATTTAAAAAAAAAAAGAAGAAAGAAAGAAAAGAAAATACACTGTTATAGAAAGACCAGTGCAACTTCTGTCCAAGAATCTTAAAGGCCACTGGTTGAAAGCTCACTGACTTGTACATGGTAGATACTTGTTGCTAAGTACCATCTACCTGCCTACATGGTTGATAATCAACCAGGAGATCCTGTTCTGTCTTCAGCCGGCTGTGCTATAGTGGGCAAGGAGTGGAAGGTTTATTCATCTGGTAAATTAACAGACTAGTCCTTCAATATTTTGGGCCAAACATCCATTTGAAAATCTGACAAAAGCCACACACCCTCTTACTTCCAAAATGCATATAGATATGACTAAAATTTCACACAGTATCAGGGGTTCATGTGGCCCTTGACCTCTACCCCCAGACTCCTGGTTGAAGATTATTAGACCAGAGGCACTCTAACCTATCTTCTAGAGTTCAATCTTCAATCACACAGTTAATGTTTAGTAACAATTACTGAAAATGATTCAACCCCAAAGATGAGTGTTTTGCTAAGACTAGATCCAACATGATCTGCTTCCCAATGTTAAATTCATTGGAGATGACTGGAAGGAAGTGGGAGGGACTGGTTACAGCAAACTATAAACATTAATAAAAAATTAGGGGAAGGTTTTGAAAGAACTCAACTCTGTTTCTCAAATGGGTTTTTTTCATTTGGAAATACACAACACAAAACCATCAAGTCAGATACAGGGATCCAGACACTTTTGCAGTGATGCTGCCCAAGTCACAGGTTATACCCATCACACCCAAATAAAACAAAGTCAAAGGTTCCCACACTCCTGCCAATATAAACATGTTCACAATGTTTAATTCCAAAGTTGTGCCTGAAGATTCCCTCAAAAGGAGAGAGAATCCATGAATGAGAATAAACAAATATTATGTCCCTAATAGTCACTATCCTGGATCAATCAACAAAATATAGTCTTCTCCCATGATTTTTAGTATCTTTCTAGTTCAAGTCAGTAGGTAAGGCTGAGTCATACTAGTAAATTCTAGATTCTAGCCTCCGTTTGAAAGGGAAACATGACTCCATGAGAGAAGACTGGCCATGTAAATCCAACTCAAACACTGACAATCTCCCTGCCTTTGCCCCCTAACCTCAAATCTCATTCCATTTAAGTCTCATGGAGCTTTCTGGTGTGCTTTGAGCTTTTATAGCTTATCTTTTTTTGAGGGGAGAGAGGAAAAATTTGAATTTATGATTATTTCTGCTCACATTGACTCTGAGGCTGGTAAAGAAATTTGAAAGGTAACTTTGAAAATTTTGGTGACACTAGTCTACAATTAAACTAGACCACAATTAAACTGTCTAATCAGGAGTTCCCATTGTGGCAGAGCGGTTAGTGAATCCGACTAGGAGACATGAGGTTGTGGGTTTGAACCCTGGCCTTGCTCAGTGGGTTAATGATCCGGCGTTGCTATGAGCTGTGGTGTAGGCTGCAGACGTGGCTCAGATCCTGCGTTGCTGTGGCTGTGGTTGTGGCCAGCAGCTGTAGCTCTGACTAGACCCCTAGCGTGGAAACCTCCATATGCTGCAGGTGTGGCCCTAAAAAGCAAAAAAAAAAAAAAAAGTTAAGACCAAAAAAAAACCTGTCTAATCAGAAATATTTCTTATAAATACTCTAACGTGGTCATGAATTAAAGAAGGTCTTTTTTTGGGGAGGTGGGAAATGGGAGTTGGAAGGTAAAATTAGATTTCTTCTCAGCTACTTGCTTCAATATATTTTGATAAAAAGGATTATCTGATGAAGCATGGAATTCCAGTTACGTGAATGCTACATTACCAAAGGTCTGTTCTATCATAGCACTTGTAGTTTTATGGTGCATAGAATCCTCTGCCCCATTATACTTTCTCTGCAGACTCTTCCCAACAGGTATCTGAAAATATAGAATTAAGAACCCCAACTTTTGCTTATGGCCAACGATAAGATCATAGAAGTATTTTCTTTCTCCCTTCTACAAATTCACCCCTTATCATTTTAGATAATGTGACAGTTTATTTTTTACAGTCAACAAACTGTTCCTTTATTCTAATTGTGGTCTTATGCTATCTACCTAATATTCTATAATAGATCCACAAATGGAAGAGCACAATCATTCCATAAAAATTAGGCAATTTTCTCCCAGGACATTCAGCCATCTAACTTGAAAGCTGACTGTGTAATAACATCCTGCTAATTGTTTTTTTGATCAGAAATATTTTATAGAAATGTTTTTGGTTTGAGAGAAGAAAAATCACTTGTCAACTCTAGAAATAATTCCATCATGTCATGTAGTCATTTGAAAAATGAAACAAGTAAGTAAGACTTAGTACTCAATAGTAAGGCAAAACATAATGACTTTATTACCTAAGAACAGAATAAATACCCTTGCTTTCCCACCCTAGAGCATTTATTAGTATTTCTTCAGCCTAAGGGTTTTTTGGACCTCTGAAAATCCTAGATATACTACTCAAGACAGATCAATCCATCTTGAGGTTTCCTGCCAATGAATCTCAGTGCTTCTATTTCAACAGCCTGTAGATTTGAAAGCTGTGTAGAAACATGTCAAAAAAAAAAAAAAAACAAAACAACACCTTCTTTGGTCTCTGCTCCCAAGTTCCTCAAAAGAAGCCCCATGGAGAGTCTGAGGTTATGCTAAGTATGTGACTTGCAGTTGCAATCAGCAGAGTGACATTCCATTACAAGTGGGTACCATTTTAGCCAACCCAAATCTGTATTTTACAAATACATACATAAATCGAGTGATCGATAAAGCATTTTTAATACAATGATGCACATCCACTACAGAGGATATTTTCAAATAACAGAATTTGCTTGTTATAGAATAATCTAAGCCCATCATATGGTAAGCATCCCAATGATTAAGGAAAGGAAGAGGTAGGTAGGTTCAATATAAGCAAAGGTGCACAGGGAGAATTACTCCCGTTTGAGGATACAAAGAATATGTGCAGGTTAGCAATGAAAATAAGAATGGAGAGGACTCTAATGCTCAGCCTTATTTGTTAGTCATTAAAGGTATTTTGAGTAGGAGAACAAGAAGATTAAAGCTGTGCTTTTAAATGTAAAGACCAATCAATACCACTAACCTAGGTATAGAAGAATTGAAAAGAAGGGCTAAATTTCAGAAATAAAGCTGAAAGGATAATTATAATAGTACTTTTTACTTTCAAAATTTTTTAGCAGCACTTATGTTCTAAGAGCATTACATAAACTAATTTATTCCATAGAGTAATTTGGTTAATTAAGAAATTATTATCCATACTTTACATTGAGGAAACTATGGCTCAGAGAGATTTTATAAGACCTACCTCTAGGAACTGGTGGAAAGATAAGATGGGTTAATTTAGATGGAGCAGTCAGAAAAGTGCCCAGTATGTAGAAAACAGTCAGTAATTGTCACTAGTAATACTACTATTTTACTGCTATTACAACTGGCTCGGAAGAGCCTGAAGAGAGGAATTCCCCAAGTAAAGAGAGGGATGGGGAGAGTGCACTTACTGATTTGGTTGTTCAGCTTGAATGCAATGTCCAGCTGCAGGATAAACAGCATGAACTGGAACCAGGGACTCATCTCCATGGCAGGGAGAGGAATGTGGACAGAAAACACAATGTCATTCGCTTCAATTTCTCTTGGAATAGCTTCCTCGATGTCTCGGATCTTGTCACACTGGTTGGGTCCCCAAGGCATTAACCATTTTGTCTTGTGGTGGTTTTTACGGACATCCACACATTTCACTGACATGTAGGACACTGCTGTTGTGGGTCCTGGAGCTGAAAAAAGAATGGCTTTGTTTTAGAAGAATCATCCACTCAGGTTCCTATTTCTGGCTAAGCATCCTTTCTACCACTATCTTCTCTCCATTTTTCACACTGCCTTCTGTAACTTAGGATCAGTGATACCAAGAGATCTCCTAAACCCGGGTGAGGATCCTTCAGTAACCTCCAGAGGTGTCATACAGCATCCCTATGAGCCTTCCCATTGCAGTCAACCACTGCTGCTTATTGAAAGAATACATTTGTAGCCAGTTTTGTTCTGTTAACTCCTCACTCCAAACAAATGTCACAAAAATCAAATAAGCCTGCCTAGGGCTTCACACAACACAGTGCCTAAAGTTAGAGAAGACCTGGGTCTGCAGACTGGTTGAACAACTTACTCTCAGTTAATTTGGGGTAAATTGGTTAAATCTATAGTAACTTCAGGATGTTCATCTGAGAAATAAGATAGCTGGCTTCTAATACTCAACCAAGAAGGGTGGTTTCTACGATTCATATTTTTAAAATTTATTTTAAACATTTTTGTTGAAGTATAGTTGATTTACAATGTTGTGTTATTTTCAGGTGTGCAGCAAAGTGATTCAGTTATATATATACACACATATGTATATATATATTCTTTTTCAGATTATTTCCCCTTATAGGTTATTATGCAATATTAAGTATAGTTCCTTGTGCTATACAGTAGGTCACGTTGGTTATCTATTCTAAAATTCTTAATTCTGAAATTTTCAAAACTGCTTTTGTTGAAATAGTTTTTTTAATTTTATCAGAGTATAGTTGACTTACAATGTTGTATTAGTTTCAGTTGTACAGCAGAGTGAATCAGATAGATAGATATCCACCCTTTTTTTCCTATATAGGTTATTACAAACTATTGAGTAGATTTCCCTATGCCATACAGTAGGTTCTTATTAACTATCTACTTTATACAGTAATGTGTATATGTTATTCCCAGCCTTCTAATTCCTCCCTCCCCACCACGATTTCCACTATGGTAACCACAAGATTCGCTCTGAAATCTGTAAATTTGTTTCTGCTTTATAAATAAGTTCAGAAAGAATGACTTTGACTCTTTGTTCCCACTTAATCTACATATCAGAGAGTGGGAATCCAAACATTGACTAATACTTCAAAGGAATACTAAAATACAGTCCATGCATTTCAAGAGGAGATATCAAGGATGACCATTTCAAGGATCATCACACTTGAAATATATATACCATTAACAACACAATTTTGTGATTATATAAAATGGTCACATAATTACAATGGAAAATTTGCAAAATACAGAAACGTTAAAGTTCAAAACAACTTTTTTTTCCTTGTCATTTTAGTTCCCAGGCTAGGTGTCCAATTGGAGCTGTAGCTGCCAGCCTACACCACAGCCATAGCAACGTGGGATCCGAGCTGCATCTGTGACCTACACCACAGCTCATGGCAACGATGGATCCTTAACCCACTGAGCGAGACCAGAGATCAAACCTGCGTTCTCAAGGACACTAGTCAGGTTCGTTACCACTAGCCACAACGGGAACTCCAGTTCAAAACAACATTACCCAAAATCTCACAGGAGGGAAGTAATCATTGTTAGAAAATTATCAAAACATTATCTGACTTTTCCATGAGTGTGTAACTAGATAAAAATTTATATAGGAATTAATTTATATAACTTAAAAACAAATACTAACACATATTTTTACAAAATAGGATCATACCATACATAATTTTGTAGCTTTTTCTTTTCATCACTTAGTGAAGCAGAGTCGCACAAAGGAAGTAACACAAGCTGTGGAGCCAACCTGCCTGGTGTCAAATCCAGGCTATTTCTTATCTGGTTGTGTCACCATTAATCCAAGCTAGGAAAGTTCTGGGTGAATTACTAAATCTGTCTGTTTATTAGTTTTATTATCTCTTAAAGGGCAACAATAATAGTACCCACCTGTCTGAGTCATTGTATAATTAGAGTTAACATATGAAAAGTATTCAGAACAATGCTTGAAAGTACATGAAAAAAATAACGTTAATTTTATCTACTGTGTATTATATTTTCTATACAATTAAAATTTTTCAAATTGCAGAATAATCATGATATATTAATTTAATTTATGTACACCTCCCTTGCTTTGTAATTTACCTACACCTCCCTTGCTTTGTCTATAAATAAGAATAATTCTTTGCCTAATATGTTTTGTTGGTAATTTACCTCATCTTTTCTATCTGCTGTCTCAATTTGTTTATGGCATATTTTAATACAGAGAAGCTCCAGGTTTCATGTCCAATCTCTATTCTACTTTATGATTTTCCAGTGTTTCTGTGTATAAAGAGAACTTATCTCCAAATTCAATAAACAGCCACCTTTACTACCTTCTAGTTATTTTTAACAATTTCATTTTTTTACGTATGTACATTGCTGATCCACCTGAAATTTGTTTTAATATAAGGAATGAGGTGAGAATCTAGTTTTATTTTTTTAATATTTATTCTTTACTGAACAAACTTTTCCTTTCTTGTTGATTTATGACATCACCTCTATATTATGTATGCCAATAGATTTTTCTACAATCTACTCTATTCCATGCATTGAATTGTCAGTTCATGACCTGATACAATATGGTTTTAAATTACATAAATTGATGGTTTATATCAATATCTGATAGAGTAAAACCCATCCCCCACTCCATTTTATATTTATATATTCTGCTGGGATTTGACTGAAATTACATTAAATCTGCAAATTAAAGTGAACAGAATCAGCATCCTTTCCCAACATTTAATTTTTCCACCCAAAAACAGGGATTATTTCTCTACTAAGTGGAGTCCACTTTAATATCTCTTTGAAAATTTTCATAGTTTTCTTCATAAATCCTTCTACTACAATATATTTAAAAAATCTAATTATAAAGTTTTCTCTGAAAGTTAGTAGTAAAAGGAAAACATTAGACACAATGGTTGGAGTTCCCATCATTGCTCAGCGGAAATGAAATCTGACTAGCATCCATGAGGACGTAGGTTCGATCCCTGGCCTCACTCAGTGAGTTAAGGATCTAGAGTTGCCATGAGCTGTGGTACAGGTCACAGAAGCGGCTTGGATCTGGCATTGCTGTGGCTGTAGGCCAATGGCAACAGCTCTGATTTGACACCTAGCCTGGGAACTTCCATATGCCGTGGGTGCAACCCTAAAAAGACAAAAAAATAAAAATAAAAAAAAGAAACAATGGTTTATGTGCATGGTTTAAATATGTTTAACTTTGTGCATATGACACTTGGCATACTGTGCTTTCAGACCTGTTATGAACAGAAAATCATCATTAACAGAGACCAAACAGCAACTAGAGGGATATGTGAAGCAAGAGGAAGTCATTTTTGATGCAAGTGTGTATCCTGTTAATACTTTGCCTTACTTCGAATGCTCAAATACGTATTTTTCTATCCCTAAATATCAATTCTAATGGTAAACTTTGAACAGTAAAATGTTATGTTCAGAGAAAGTTGTGATAGTGCCTACTAAAACTTACTAGAGAACACAGCATTGCTAAACTCTAGCTGAAAGCCCTTCAATATAATATCCTAAATACTGTAACACAGAAGTCACCACTAATCCATGCCAGGGAAGTTTTTCTTTAAAACTCAAAATTGTATCATGAAGACATTTTACACCTAATCCATCTAAAATCAAACATTTCACTTATTTATATGAATCAATCAAACTTTCGTTATCCTGACTCAGCTAAATAGCCCATTGACATTACAAAGGCCAAATGGCACCTTTAACTAAACTCTTTTTTAATGTGGTTTGAGGTATAAACAGGGAGACAAAAGTCATGAATTCTATTTTTGCCTAACATACTCAAACTGACTATTTGCTGCAAAAAATAGTTACTACATTTTAAAACTTCTATTCTTCCAAAATGAACCTAACCTCTTTTCATTTCTTTATTTTTTTCCATTTGAAAAACAAGTCTCTCCCCTCCTTAGACCAAAATGAAAAACAACTATCTGAGTTTCTCAGTTAAGCTCCAAAACCACATTCCAAACTTAATAACAGAGAAGCTGAACACTTTACGGACACAAAGGCTGCATTTTTAATGGACACAGTGGATGCCTGCCTTTGTAGCAGCCTGAATTATTTTCATTCTTTCATTAGTCTAGCATTTCTTGCATAAAGAAAAAAATCCCAGGAATACTAATATTTTCATAAAGATCATGCCAATGAACTTGGAGAAACCTCAAGTGCATCCAGCTTATACTATGAGAATCACAAATATTTTTCTTCACTTAAATAAATTAGTCTTCTAGTCTCAGGAATCTTTTGCATAACTTTAAAAAGCTGAAGATAATTCAACATTTTCAATTTTTTTTCTAACAGTGCTCAAAAGGCAAAACACTTACACTGAGAAAGAAAACAAATATTCTAATATTCAAAGATGGACAGTTAATGTGCCCCCAATAATACATTTATAGTTCAAGACAACTTCCTATTCTAGCTAAACATGAATTCCCAGGCGTTTCTTATGTAGAATGAATATAAAAGGAAACTAAAAACAAAGCTTACATTAATACAAACTAAAAACAAAGAAGGTGCTTTCATCAGCTGCAGTCAAAACTGTGACTACATGGATCACAAAACAGTGTCTAAAATCAAAAGAATTTTGATTTGGATCTTTAAATTTTTTTAAAGTATGAGGGATTTTATTGTAAGAAGATGAAATGGAAGAAGCTGAAATTATCTGTAACCTTTGAACAAGCCACAATCAACTAACCAACAGTTTATACGTAAGGAAGGTCTTAGTTAGTCACCAGCTTGGTTCTAGGGACTAATAGTCTGTGTACTTAAGAAGGAGCTGGATGGATTCAGGTCAACAAACTGAGTCATGTTTGCTCAGGTGAAAGCTAAAAATAGCCACTCCTCAGTATTCCTAGGATAGTAATGTAATATCACCCAGCTGCCTTGGCACACGTTATAAATGCCCCTCTACAGACCTGCAGCATTTAGTGGAAAACAAGTGAGCCCAAAGATACTTCTACATCAGTACAATTTAGTAGAGAGAGCAATCAGGCCCAAAATGAATATGCCCAGGCACTGCGGATTGCTTAATTTATGGTAGGTTAATACAACATTTAAAGTAGACACAGAAGTTATAAAACGACAAGCTACTTTTTTAAAACACTACCTCATTTTGAGGCAAGTTCTCTTTATCATGTCAAACATAAGTCATTTTTTCTTTTTTTTTAAATGTGCATTTCAACACAGTATTTTGGGCCTCCATCTCTTTCACTATAGTGGAGAACTGTGAAATCTGACCCTATACAACATTTAATTTTAAAGTGATACGAAATCAATAAGACTTCTAATTCAAGGTTGTGAAAAACTGCACAAACACTACTTGAAGCCTGTTTGAAAAGTCAGTGACCTTTCAATAATATAAATTACTAAGGCTCACATTGCATTCACTAAATATGTCTTGTGTATCTACTATGCTCTAAAGCATTGTTTGGTGCTTAAGTGAAACTAATTGGCACCAACCATGTGGAATATACAAATAATGGGGAAAACAACAATCTGTAAATAATTACAGGAAAAAGTAATTATAGTTGTAGTGACACTATATATACCCTGACATTACCTGAGAGAGGGCAACAGTCAGATATTTGGGAGGTTGGAGAAATGAATTCACTAGAGAGGCACAAATTCCAGTCATCATTACAATGTAACCTTGAATAAAAATGTAAGTGAACAATGACTAAACCTGTACTTCTTTTGGAAAAATATTTATTGACTCCAGTCAGCTTCCTGTTATGGCACTCAAATGGCTGTCCAGCTTACAAATTACTCTCTGCCCAACCACTACCACTACCGTACTCAGTGTTGAGTCAACATCAAATCATTAGCCCCTACTCTTGCCAGAACCTATAATTAAAGAGGTGGACAGAGATACAAGCCTTGCTTGTCTCCTAGAAAAGTTAAAATAAAATTAAAACAATGTGCTGACATGACACATGGCCTCCATTGAAACCAACACAGACTATTTATTTCTTTGTTTTACTACAAGTAAAGAAGATTCCTTTAGCAATTACCTAGGAGTATTACTATTATGCGGGCACTCTGCTATCTAAAGATAGTAACAAATGACAGTCCCAGACCCCAAGTTGCTCACAGTTGAGTGTGGGAGGGTTGAGAAGTTGGCAGAGAAGTACATCCTGATTGAAATGTGCTCTTACAGAAGATTGCACAGGATGTATCATTGGTAAAGAGGGCTGGGAGGGCTGCTTGCCAGAGGCCTGGACTTAGATTTCGAAGAGAGCAGGTGTTAGTTAGCCAGGTGGGAAAGGGGCAGGTGTGGGGTGGGCACTCAAGATCTCAGAGGATCTCTAGAGAACCAGAATATAGTCATCCCTATGATATGCAGAGGATTGCTTCCATGATCCCCAAGGATTCCAAAAATCTGAGGATGCTAAAGTCCATCCTATAAAATGTCTCAGTACAGTCAGCCCTCCATCAGTAGACCAATCCACAGCTGGCTGGTCAGAAGATATCAAAGGCTGACTGTATGAACTGCGTTTAAGTATTAAATTTATTTATTTATTTATTTATTTATTTATTTATTTATTTGCTTTTCAGGGCTGCATCCGTGGCATATGCAGCTGCCCAGGCTAGAGGCTGAATTGGAGCTACAACTGCTGGCCTACGCCACAGTCACAGCCACAGCCACACCAGATCTGAGCTGTGTCTACAACCTACACCACAGCTCACAGCAACGCCGGATCCCCGATCCACTGAGCAAGGCCAGGGATTGAACCCACATCCTTATGGATCCTAGTCAGGTTCGTTAACCTCTGAGCCACAAAGGGAACTCCTGAGTATTAAATTTAAAGAGATCATTTAATAGGTAAAAACGCTGTACCACTCCAACCTTGTCCCAGCCCTTTGCTCTCTCTGACCAGTGGTACAGTTCTCCAGGGGGCCTTGGCTTCTGTTTCCAACTGTCTCTGCTTCACTTTACAACATAGAGAAGACAGCCATTTTTATTTGGGGGATCTTTCCTTCTAAGACACTATTGGTAACTTATAGGTAGCCCCACAAGGCCAGACATGAACCCTGCTTGAGGCAGGGGGAGCAGTACGGTGGTCTGAAAGGAAAGGGGATGCCTGCCTCCTATTCCAGCAATAGGGTTTCCAAAGAACCATTGCAGTCTCCATTGTCAGGAATAGCCTTCATCTCAGTTGGAGGAAGACTGCCTTCTAACAAAAATATTTCAAGATAAACCTGCTTTGGGCTCCAAGGGGAAGGGATATGGAAAACAGACTAGTTAAAAGAGTAATTCATGTTTACAAGCATGAATAACCAGCACCCCTCAATGTGAAAAGGTAATGTTTTAGTAAAAATGATCAAACATTTCAGAAATATTTTAGAGAATTTTACTTTGACATTAGCATTTTCGCTAACAAAAATGAAAAAAAAAACTATACACACTGATTTTAAAATGTACTATCATTTCAAGATGTATACAAATCAAATCATTTTGCTGTAAACCTTATACAGTGGTGTATGTCGGTTATATCTCAAGAAAACTGGAAGAAAAAAAATTTTTAAAAACGGACATTGCTAACAGATAATTTATTTTTTAAAAAAAGAAAAAAAAACAGATAATTGCTAACAGATACTTTCTACTGACTGAAGATGGAGGTTGATTTAACACTTGAAACCCAGCCTTAATTCAAAATCTACCATCATGATCTCTGAACCTGCAAAAAATGAACAATTGGTTTATTCATTTATTTTTATAACTTCATTTACTTATTCCCTACTTTGTTCCCTAAAAGATTTTGGGTTACTGGGAAGTGAAAATTAGACTTTGTTTTCAAAAGACTTAAGGCTGACTTAGAAGGATAGAATTAATGTCTGGGGCACTAAGAATTACTTAGCCTGTGTCTATAAAAGTAGAAAATAAAAGCAACAGCTGGATAACGTATGCCCCAACAACTTTCACCTGAACTACAAAGCTAAATGGCTTGATATCCACCTCACTTTGTAATGTAAAGAAAATTTCCATTGTCTGGCTCTGAATGGTATCTACAAGTTCATAAAAGATTATATACTCAAATTGGTCTTAAGCTTTGCTTATCTGAATATCTGTGCTTACCTAAATGAGAATTTATATGAAATACACTGGGCATCGAAGGCCCTTGGGCAATGCCAGGGTTTGTTTAGAATTTTCCCATTCCTTCTAAAAAAAGGACACAATGAACTTCTTTGCAGAACAGATACTGACTCATAGACTTTGAAAAACTTATGGTTTCTGAATGAGAGAGGTTGGGGGTTGGGGGATGTACTGAGGGTTTGGGATGGAAATGCTATAAAAATTCGGTTGTGATGATTGATGTACACCTATAAATGTAATAAAATTCATTAAGTAATTAAAAAAAAGAATTTTCCCAATCGTTTCCAAGCAAGGGCACAGAAAGAAGAGCGGAAGAGGAACATAGGTGGCAGAAACCACGAGACCGGATGAATACTGTTAGTTACACAACTACAATTTTTATTCAAAGCAGCCCCCCCACGAAAGCACTCATTTAATACAAAAGAATCTTCAGCTAAATTTAGAAATTAGCTTTTAAGTGTATTAAACTGAGTTCCCTCAGAGATTGTGCCAGCCTTTCTCAAATTCAGAAACCTCCTACTTTAATTCTAGTTAAAAGGAAACATGTGGGATATACTATATAACTGAAGCAGCGAGATCATATTACCTGGTAGAGTTGTCAGGTTTTAGATAACTAGTCATTCCTAAGCGAATTCGGCTTACTGTTCCCTCCAGGTCAGTCCCTAAAAAGATTTCTTCCTATCTGGAGTTCCCATTGTGGCGCAGCAGAAGTGAATCCCACTAGGAACCATGAGGTTGCGGGTTTGATCCCTGGTCTTGCTCAGTGGGTTAAGGATCCGGCGTTGCCATGAGCTGTGGTGTAGGTTGCAGACGTGGCTCGGATCCTGCGTTGCTGTGGCTGTGGTGCAGGCCAGCAGCTGTAGCTCCAATTAGACCCCTAGCCTGGGAACCTCCACATGCAGTGGGTGCGGCCCTAAAAAATGACAAAAGACAAAAAAAAAAAAAGATTTCTTCACATCTACCACGATATGCACCAAAGATTTAGAATTTCTCATAACAATGACCATGCCAAAATTTTCAGCTAAAGAAAGTGTAAATACTTGTGTTAAACTGACATGATGCTTTAGAATTAAATGACTCACTCTGTTAACTTCTTCACTGAAATTGCTCTGAAGTTATCATGTCAAACATGCACTCTACCTCTGCTACTGACTTTGAAGATAAAATTCTCCTATACTTCCACTATACCAATTAAATCTTACTAGATTACTAAGTGAAATATTATTTCACAATTCAATCTCAATTTCCAGAAAACTGAAAGTAGGTGTGCAGGGCCAAGATCTTGGAGAAGTCATTTTCAGAATTATCCTAGCTCTGCCCTAGTATGTGTAATGGGGTACACTAAGTGACATGTAATAATCCTTGCCAGCAATTTTCAGTAAGTAGTAGTTAATTATGCTAACATCTGTTCTAAGAAAGCTAAATTTTTAAACACAGGAGAACATTCCTCTACACTAACCTACCACCATCAAAACACACAAACACACACACACATACACACACACCACATAGCAGAGATAAATGCAAAGTAACTTGTACTACACACACACACACAAGAACATATTTCATATTTAAAAACAGTTCCCTACAACATAAACTTATGAATAAATGACAGACATTTTGACAGTAAAGTATCAGAAATTGCAGCAAACACTTATGTAATTCATTCTGACTTAAAAAATATAGAAAAAATAGTATATTTTTCACATCTTCAGCTGATGAGGATTAAATGCTTAGCAGCCTGCAGCCTCAATTGTTCTGGAGCCAAAGATGTAACAGCTTTGAAGAATAGAAGAATTACTCTATATTTGTCAGAATCTACACAGCAAACATGCAGCACCACTTGGCTTCCATTACTTGCCTGGCTTGGATCCCATGGAATTGAGGAGAGTTGGAACCAAGAAGAAAAAAATCAGAGAGCTTTGGGACACTCAGCCAATTCTTACATAGTATTTGAAATGCTGTGGTAAACATGAAGTTACTTTAGGTTCATGATTAGTGCCAGTTTCTTTTTATTCCCCCTCTTTTTGAAAAAATAATAAAAATGCACATAAAGGGCCCTGCCAGAGATTTAGCACATAAAATCTGCCAACTATTAGACGTGCTAATTGGGAGAGCAATCCTGAATCCTGGATTCAGATTAAAAAATTGACCCTCAACATTGGTGTCTGGTAACAAAGAGAGGCTAAATTAAGCTCAACAAGTACATCAAATCACTAATTCTAACCTCTAGCTCTGAAAAATACCTACAATTACTGTTTCTCCATCACTCTAGAAATACTCAAAACAGTAAAAACTAAATTCACATGAAGTGAACACAAAAGACCTTCACAGAAAAACCAAATGGCTCATCTGTTGATGCTATTGCTCATTGCTCGGCAAACCAGTCATCTGGGCTAAATTTTTGACTTTGTGCCAGTGTGTCAAAATCAACCACCATTCAGCCAAAAGGATGTGGAATGCTGCCAGGACCACCTATGGGAAGTGAATTATATGGCATCTTATAATTTACTACCTTGGCTATGATCTCATAAACCCAGCATGGAGGGCGAACCACCTCTTGTGTGGGAATCTCTCAGAGCCCCTGCAGAGGTCCCCAAAGCTGCTCTAGCAGAGCTCAGAGGACAGAGGTGACAAAAAGGTAGCCAAATGGTTCTACAAGCAGGCGAGCTCACCACTGGCACACCTTTGGAGTGAAACTTTATGTTTAGAAAACCCCAAACCAGGAGTTCCCATTGTGGCTCAACGGTAGTGGATCTGACTAGTATCCATGAGGACGTGGGTTTGATCCCTGGCCTCACTCAGTGGGTTAAGGATCCAGTGTTGCCATGAGCTGTGGTGTAGGCCTTCAGACTTGGCTTGGATCTGGCATTGCTGTGGCTGTGGTATAGGCCGGCAGCTCGGATTCAACCCCTAGCCTGGAGATCCTCCATATGCCACAGGTGTGGCCCTAAAAACACCAAAAAAAAAAAAAAAAAAAGAAAACCACTAAACTAAATCTTCCAGGTGAAACAGATGCTTTGTTCTGAAATACCTTCTGCTACACTTTTATAATAATTTCACACATTTATTATCTAGAATTTACCATTATCAGACACGCATTATTGGTAAATAACATATATTCTAGTTTTATCAATATTATCAATGTTAATAATAACGTGACCACTACCTAATATATGAATTGTACATTCCATTTTATGAAGTACTTTAGGACACTTGGATTCTTAGAGTAAATAGGTAAAGTTGTTATTGTTAAGTCCCCATTGTATATATTATTAGGTCCCCACTGCATAAGTAGAAGATTGTTGGTTTTGTCCTGCCAATAAGTGGCAGAGATGGGACCAGAATGCTGAATCACTTTACATCTGGTGTTCCTTCCAGCACACCCCATTGCCTCAACTGCCAGTTTATCTATTAGTCCTCCCCATTTATTAGCTCTCTCATCTCAAATTACCTGAGAGGTAATGTGCATAGCAGAAAGATGGCTAAGGAAGACTGAACAGGGCCATAAGGAGTTCCTTAGACAAGATCTAGCTAACACTGGGCTGAGCGGGGCACCCCACAAAAGGAACCAGTGTGGTAGCTTATCTGGAAAGACTACAGTCAATGGCAGAGTTCCATAAAAGGATGGGAGAATAACAAAAGGCTCCCTAAAATGCACTGAACTCACTTGAAACTAACGGCTACTCTCCCACATTTTATTGGTGTTTGGTTGTAACTTCCATTTCTGGGCCAGCAGTCTGGGATACTAGCCCAGAGAAGATCCAACTCAGGAACACATGACAGAGATACCATGGAAGAGTCTGTGACAGACCCTATGGGGCAGAACAAGGGCCAAGGATATAAATTAAAGGTAAGCTGACTTTAGAACAACCTAAAGAAGAATTCACTGACAATTCAGTAAGGCAATCAACAGCACAATTTGACTCTGGAAGGGTGAGCTCCCCATCTACGGAAACATTCAGGAAGTAACTGAATAGATAAAAGCCTGAACTAAATAAGTTTTTCTCAGTGACAACAAAATGGTGAAATCTCCTATTCACAGATGCAGGATACTAGGGGATGGAGACCTTAAGGCCCAAAGGAGAGCTTCATGTAGTTTATTGATTTATTTTTCTCCATATTCTGACCCATTTTAGAAAGACAGATAAAAGCAATTAAAGGAACAAAAGAACAGGGCATTCTGAAGGATCAAAAATTTGGAGTTACTGCAAGCTGAGGCTAAGGTCAAGCAAGGTTTGTTAATGACTTTATCTGGAATTTCACAAATGCCAAGAATAATCATATTCTCTTCCCTGACTATTCAAAAAACTTGAACTTTAAACTTTGTGAATTCCTTAGAAGTGAAGGTAGAGGTACATGTTAAGGGTAAACTGCAATTTTACCAGGCACATTCTTAGGAATTAGGTTTTTTAAAACATTGAAATAACAAAATTAAATAAAACCACTAAATATTTATTAAGCATTTTAATATTTTCATCAGCTCTAGGTGCTAGATCAGTGTCACTTCATTCAATTTGTTAAATGCCTGTAATGTGCCAGCATCTGAGGCCTCCAACAGTTTTCCTTTGGTAACAAATGATCCTTACTTCCTCCGATACCCATATCACCTGGTCTCTATCTTTACTACAGCCTTCTACTTTATTTGTAAAAATAGCTTCTGAAGCCTATAAAATTATAAGCTCCACTGTGTAGGGACCAGGTCTTATTCCTCCTTATGGCACTAAAAATAGAGATTTCTTATGGCCTACAAATCCAAAGTGAACCATTTACATTAAATTGTCTTTATGTCATAATAAATACATTAAATTATGCTTGATATACCTAACAAGATTTTATCAAATACCTCTTAGAGGTCATTTAAAAAATGACCTAGTGAAACAACCTAAATGTCTTTTGACAGATGAATGGATTAAGAAGATGTGGTACACATATACAATGGAATAATACTCAGCCATAAAAACGACAAAATAACGCCATTTGCAGCAATGTGGATGGGACTAGAGATTTTCATACCAAGTAAGCCAGAAAGAGAAAGACAAATACCATATGATATCACTTATTTTCGGAATCTAAAATATGGCACAGATGATCCTATTTACAAAACAGAAACAGAAGCATGCCAAGGAGAGCATGCTTGCAGTTCCCAGGAGAGAGGGGGGAGGGAATAGGATGGACAGGGAGTTTGGGGATTTTGGAGTTTGGGGTTTTTTCATTTGCAACTGTTACATTTGAAATAGATAGGCAATGGGGTCCTACTGTACAGCACAGGGAACTGTGTGTGATTGGTTTACTGTGCTCTACAACAGAAATTGAAGAAACATTGTAAATCAACTATATTTTTTGTTTATCAAGGGTTTTTAATAGTAACAGCTTTTATTTCAAGTCTCTTAGAGAGAAGTCTAGCATGTAGCTTCTCCCAAACGTATTTGATAAGAGAACCCTTTGTTCATGTAACTTCTTGCAGGACCAGATGTTCCAAGAAGTACACTTCCAGAAATGCTCACCTAGCTTGAAGATCATACACATCAGTATCAACTATACTTTAATTAAAAAAAAAAAATGCCCTAGTGTATGATGTATGAGATGCATGTGCTGTCTATATCAAAGTACAATTAGGACTAGCACCCTGAGAGTCTGGGAGGAAGCCGTGCTGTCTTCTACGATGCCAGCCTCCCACTGGTATACATGTGCTTATCTCCGCTTATGGTGATTCTTGCACATATGAAATAAATACTGAATTCTGAGGATCAAAATGAATTTGTCCTACACCAAAATATTCTCACCCAATCCACAGGGAAGAAAGTAAATTTATACAGCAAAAGAACATGTATGAGACAGACAATGGGCAAGCAAAAACATGGTAACTTTCAAAAATTTTCTTCCAAAGAGTTGGTAGACAACATTAAAATTGTGGTAACATTTTAGATACTACTCTTTAGCGTATTTTCTGGAAACTGAGGTTCTGAAAAGTAGGACTTACAGTTATTTACCCTATGCCAGCCCTGCCCTGAATGGATCAAAGCCTATATGATGGAAAGAAAACAGGAGCCAAAGTGAGATAAAATATTCACATCTTAGCCTTAAATTACATAATTAACAGCAGCGTATCTGAAGATTTTTATAATAAAATTTATCTCCTTAAGATCATAGGTAGGGAAATTTTTGGCCATTTCACTAACATCCTGCAAAACAAGTCACTCCCTTTTAAAGTCATCAAATCTACAAAATGGGTCAGACAACAGCCTGGGCAGAAGAATCTTCTGCTGCATGTATGACATATCTGCTTAGCAGCTTTGAGTTCTTCTCTCTGGTCCAATGGATTACATTATGAAAGTTCTACAAAAAGTAGCAAAGAAAATCAATAGAAGACTTCTGCTATTAAAGGAACTGTGGAGCACAGGATTGGTATCAGAAGTCTTGAGGTGACACATAGAGCTTCTGAATGGTAACAGGTGGAAGCGACTGTGACTGGAAGGAAGAGCTAATTAGGAGGAAGACTGCAGACCCTGAGGATTAACATGGGATGTGAGTGGGAGAGAAGTCAAGAATGTCCAAGTTTCTTGCATGGGCAGCAGATAGATGGCAGGCAGAATATATAGAAGCAGGGGGTATAGCACTTGTTAAACTGAAGAGCTCAGTTTGTATGGGGTGGGGGTGTCACAGATAAAAGATCAAATACATGAATGACTAAGATTTAGAAGAGGAATTTCATTTATTCCAGGCTGTTCCAATGTTGCAAGTTCTAAGGAAGGAAATCTGAGAGCAATAAAATCAGACAATCCAAAGTTTACCTGACTAGTTGAAGACAATGAGTTGCCCACACCTGTGTAAGTAGAAGTGTTCCTGCTGGTAACTCTTGGCAAAGAGTGCAGGGTCATTGGATGGGGATGAAAAGATGGCATTTAGGGCCTTCTCCATCAGTACATTCCATCAGCACTCCTCATACATTTAGAGCCTCAATTCTGGGCCACAAATTGGTCTGCTATTCTTGAACTGCTACAGGTTTGAGGATAAGAATCTTGGCAGAATGTGGAGTTCCCATCGTGGTTCAGTGGTTAACGAACCCAACTAGCATCCATGAGGATGCAGGTTCGATCCCTGGCCTCGTTCACTTGGTTAAGGATCCAGCGTTGCCGTGAGCTGTGGTGTAGGTCGCAGACATAGCTTGGATCCCACATTGCCATGGCTCTGGTGTAGTTCGGTGGTTACAGTTCCGATTAGACCCCTAGTCTGGGAATCTCCATATGCCTCAGGTGCGGCCCTAGAAAGACAAAAAAGAAAAAAAAATCTTGGCAGAATGAGTTATCTCAGGAAATAGGCATTGAATATGCCACTAAGCAGGCAGACCATTCAGCCAATCTTGGGCCCCAATTGTCCCAAATATAAAAGGCAGTATATTTTGACTGCTAGATACTCCTAACTTAGAAATTTTTTGACCCTAAGGGGAATTTATATATTCTATGTTAGGTTATATATTCTTTTAAGGTTAAAAAATACCCTTTTAAATTAGGATCAATGCTTTCCCTTCATTTTCCTTGCATTTTCATGTCTATTAGAGGAAAAGACCATAATCTCCTACTTTTTTCTATTGCTTGATGAGGCCAAAATGGCATTGCTGTGAGATGTGGTCCTGGGTTTTTTCTCTCTCCCAACAACTAATGAGATCAGCAAACTATTCCAGAAAGCAAGGGCAAGCTATAGCCAATCATATACGTAACATCTCATACTGATATATTCAGTATGATGAAATGTACCCCCATAATATATGCTATAGGAAGGTGGTCCAACCTAATCATGATGAAAACGTTTAGGGAAAAAAACCAAAGCTCCATTCCAGCTTCCATCCAATGGCCCATACACTCACAGTATAACACAACACAAAGACATTCCAATACAATGAAATAATCTGGAGCATGTCCAACCTGTATTTTTCAGGCTGATAGAAATAAGCTAAACAGAGCTGAATCTATTATTCAGAAGAAATAGAAGTAGTGGCAAACACTGCCCTAAACCAAAAGATCATTGACAAAATTTGTTAACAAGATATCAATTTGTAACATTCCTTTGAATTTTCATTTAAATTGCTGGATCCTTATATATTTCCAAATTTACCTAGTCTATTCTCTATGAAAAAAACATTTCATAAGAGAAAATGACAATTACAGGGCAGCAAGGGAAATGCTTTCATTGGAAGGGTTCTTTAGGTGGCTGTAGGCATCTACAAAAACAGTATGAGTAAAGACTGGAGCTCCTGTTGTGACTCAGCAGTAAGGAACCTGACTGGTATCCATGAGAATGTGGGTTCAATCCCTGGCCTCACTCAGTGGATTAAGGATCTGGCATTGCTGTGAGATGCAGCTCAGATTCCAAGTTATTGTGGCTGTGGTGTAGACCAGCAGCTGTAGCTCTGGTTCGACCCCTAGCTGGGAAGCCCCATCCTCCATATGTCACAGGGTGGCCCTAAAAAAAGCAAAAAAAAAGAAAAAGAAAAATGAAAGTTAAAAGCAAGAGCTCTGGACTCAGAAAATCCTGAGTTCAAATCCTTGGCAATTTAACTGAGCAATTTACATAGTTTTACAAAGTGCCAGTTTCCCATTTGTAACCCCATTCAATTTGTGGTAAAAATAAAAGCACCCCATTCACACATTTGTGGTAAAAATAAAATAATGAATAAAAAAGAGCCTATCACAGTATTCTTGCACCTAGTGATAATAACAATGTTGCCAGCAGATGGGGGAGAAGAATAGGGTGGGAGATGGCAACATACTCCTTGCTCTCTAGCCTGTCTTTTCCTGGGGGGGGGGGATATATGTCAATCAACATTCAAGGAACTAGACGGTCTGAATCTTGGGTCATTAGAAACGGAGGTTCTGGAGGAGGAGGGGGAGTGGGATGGACTGCGAATGGGATCAATAGATGCAAACTATAGGCTTTGGAATGGATAAGCAATGAGATCCTGCTGTATAGCACTGGGAAGTATATCTAGTCACTTATGATGGAGCATGATAATGTGAGAAAAAAGAATGTATATATGTATGTGTGACTGGGTCACCCTGGTGTACAGTAGAAAATTGGCAGAATACTGTAAACCAGCTATAATGGAAAAAAATAGGAATCATTTAAATAAACAAACAAACAAACAAATAAATAAATAAAAAGAAATGGAAGTTCTCCCTGCAGCGAAGAACCCCAACAATCAGAGGAGATTCTATCAGAATTTTAATTTGAACATCGAAGATGTCTTTACCTAAGAAATGTCCCTGGGAGGCCTAAACACTCTGTTATTTGAACACAGAATTAGGTCTCGGTTGTCTCCTCAGTGAAATGAGATTATAATATCTTTGTTACAGTTCTTTTTACAAATGACTAGACAATAACGACAGCCAAAAGTATTAACTTGGGTCTGTCTTCCCTACTCCTTCTCCCCACTGCAGATAAACAGAATGCTGGTTTTGTTTGCTCTGCGGCATGCCCCACAACAAGAGTTCAACTATTGCTAAATGGATGCTTGAGGTTTTCATGATACACAATCAAGAGAAAAGGAAAAAGTAGAAGAGATGGGCTTGGGTTGGGGGGAATTTTACCATAGGAGGTTTTAGGGGTATTTTGAAAGAGAAAAGTTAGAAGCATCAAAGTGGTTGGGAAAGAAAAGGGGGATTTCCAGAAGTAGTGCTGCAGATTTTATATCTTCTTTACTGTGTTTCACAGTATAAATAGGAAATGGAAGTTACCAGTATTACTTTAAATTTGCTTTTTGTGGATTGCCCATTTCTTTGATAGAATCACTACTTTAAGATGAGTCTATTGGATCAGCCATGTCTTTAAATAGGGGCAACATAAAAAAAATTAAGAGGTGCAAAAACTTCAAACCTTAGGCAGAATTTATTAAATCAGTACATGACATTGAGATGATGGAAAGGATAGACATTTTAGAAAGGCAAGTTAGGATTATGAAGGTGACACACGAAGTTAGAGCTACAGTTACACTAGCTCATTATTTTAATTCAATACTCTGTTCAAAGTCTGGGTTCATTACAATCAGAGAACTACACATGCCTATTCCCTCTTAATACTCCTAGCCCCACCCCTCTACCCCAGGGTTTCTCAACTTCAGCACTATTAACATCTTGGGCTGGATGAACGTTGTGGGGGCTGATCTGTGCCCTCTGGGGTATCTGGAACCAACCCTGGCTTCTATCTTACTAGTTGCCAGTAGCATCCTCCCTCCTCCCCTCAAAAGTCATGAAATCAAAACTGTCTCTAGACATTGCCAAATATCCCCTGGGGAGCAAAATTACCCCTGGTTGAGAACCCCTGCTTTATACCAACCACCTAGGCTTAGAAGAAAAATTCACACCCCACTAAACCACTCTGAAAGATACTCCCTTTTCAGAGTTTGCAACTACGGGGATTCCAAGTTCTCAACAATCCATAGCCATCACAACTGTCTATATGCTGGACTGGCTGTGTCGTGCATCAAGTTGTCATTACAAATTATAAACAACTGTAACAGCTACTAATCACTATCTATTTCATGTGTGCCAGACAATGGGCTAGGGGATTTAACTTTAGTGATTTTCATTCTTATACAGCAGTAAGTGGTAGATATTATCTCCATTTAGAGATGAATAAAATGAGGCTCTGAAAATATAAATAACTCAAGCAAGGTCACAGCCAATAAGTGATTAAGCTGGGGTTTGAACTAAATCCACCTGAGTTCAGAGTCTGTCTCTATCTTAGGTCACACAATTTCTCCTAAGGATAAAAATTAATGCAGACTTATATGGGAAGTACATTTGGCATAAGTTACATGAGTTAAAATGGGGAGGCCAGTGCATAGATTGTTGTAGAACTCAGTGTTCTCTGAACTAAGCTGATTGCCAATAACAGAGATGTTTGTTCTAAGGACGTGAACAGGGGAATTCCTGTTGTGGCTCAGAGGTTAATCAACCCGACTAGTATCCGAGAGGGCTCAGATTTGATTCTTGGCCCTGCTCAATGGGCTAAGGATCCGGTGTTGCTGTGGCTGTGTCATAAGCTGACAGCTGTAGCTCTGATTGGATCCCTAGCCTGGGAACTTCCATATGCCAAGGTGCAGTCTGAATAAGGGGGAAAAAAGTGGGGGGAAAAAAAAGGACATGAATAAGCTAATTTTTGAATTATGGATTTTCTACTGAAAACAGGAAAATGGTGATTTCCTCTAAGTAGAAACAACAAGCAATAGCTGGTTGCCACGGTAGCAGAGGTAAACTTAATCTTAACTAGGAATACAACCACCTGACAGTAACAGCAAGTATGTTAAGGAATCTTACCAGATAAAGCTGTTTTCACCTGGAAAAGAGAAAGTCAAAGGAGAAAAACAATAGTCATCTTCAATTATTTGAGAATCCATCAACTAACAAAAGGGAAGCAGCACATGCTCTAGATTATTCCAAAAGGAAAATCTAGGATTCATGAATGGAAGCTACAATGTGGCAACAGAAATCAGTTTTCCACTGAATTATAAGAACGAACGTTTTTAACCATCACAGTGCCTCAGTCAGACTGAAACATTGATTTCCATTGTCTATTAAAGAGCTATCACTAGATTGGAAAAGTGCTAGCAGGGAGCAGTCATCTCTGCTACGGAGACCCCAGCGTGGGTAAGGTTAGACTAGTCAAATTCCCAGAGCCCTTACGAAACAAGGAATTGGGAAATTATGGATTCCTGGTGAAAAAGACAAATGGAGGGTTGGGAATGTGTGGGTTGCCACTGGGCTGAGAGCACTAGCAGTAGCTGGGGACCATAATATAAGAAGCAAATTCCAATCCTGCCTGGAAGAAAATATCGTTTAGGTGAAACCAGATTAAGAGAGGACACCATGTGGGTTTTTTTTTTTTTTTTCTGTTATGAATATATGACCAAAGGACAGGGCAGTTGGGTTAAAAAAAAAAAAAAAAAAAAAGACCAAGACTCAAGCAGTTCTTTCTTTTGTCTTACAACCCTAAAACATTTTGACGCCCTCTTTCTTGGAATGTAAAGCCACTTATCACTACCTGGCTTCAAAAATTCATTCAATTGTTTAAAGGAAACAGACAAACATCCAGGTAGGGGATAGCTAGAATAATAGTTGATTAGCTTTCTTCTAAATGCTAATATTGCCTTTGGTTTCACAATCCTTGATTTGCCCTCAACCAACAATTCCTTATAAAACAACCCAACCCTAGATTCAGGGAATGGATAGGACAGGGCTAACCTCAAACTTTCCCCCTGGAAAACCAACCCAGTTGTATATTTCCTTGACCTCTCATAGAAAATAAAAGTGTTACAAAGTCAACTTCTACTGAGGCACACAACCTCCCTTGCAAAACTGAGGAGGTACTAAAATAATAACAGCTTTAAAAGAAAAAAAAAAAAACCTATACTGATTCATCTTATCATATTAAATATAAATAATATATTAAGAGAATTTTCCCTATCTCTTCATCTCCAGGGCACTCAAAGCATTTATATTCTCATTATTTGGCACCCATTAGGTGGATACCAAAGATTATCTTCCTTTTATTTCTAAGAAAGCGAGTATAAAAAGATTAAACAAGTTGTCCAAGTTGCTCAGTAATTGAGATGGTTGGAATTGTCCATTCAGTACTTGTTTTAGGGACTAGGTACTACAGAGTGAGTGAATTTCAACTCATTAAAATCCCCAAGTCTTGCCTATCTCTCCCCCATTGCTCACACACATATGAAATTTTCATGAACTGAGCACAAAAATGCCACCATGTAGACAAGAGTCTTCATGGACAAGGGTATCCTACCAGAACAGCACCATATCCTCAAGAAACCTGTCACCACACTTGACTTGGTTTTCCAACCAGAATCGACCCACTACTTTATCAAGTGAAGCTGATTCTGCCTGGCCATGTCTGGAAAATTTTTAACCCCTCGATTAGCTATTAACAATTGATTTCACTCAGACGAGACAGAAGACAAAATAATTGTGGTTTAAAAAAAATGCTTCCACCATTCTGATTACAAAGGAGACATGATTAACGAAGTTCCCTTTGTGTCCAAGCTCCATTTTAAGAGCCAGAGAAAGAGCTTTCCACCCCCCTTTTCTGATTGCTGAGTCTTTTCCTACTTGTCTCATCACCCACACAATCTGTTCACAGCCCAAAGAGACAATCCAGCCAGTCTGTGGAGAGTTCCTAAAACATTTATGTCATGAAAGCAGACAGGATGAACAGGACCTCATCTCACAAAGGATGATGGGACATTCAGCAAAAGAGTTCACAAAGGGAAATACAGACCGCAAGGCCTTAGGCTGAACGGATTTGCCCACAATGTCTGAACACAATGCCTGTCCTGATGGGTATTTGTAAAACCTTCTGGCCAATTCACAGCCCAACCCCCCAGGTTTTTTCCTGCCAAAACTCCACTGCTTTTGGAACATATGTTTTTTAAAGAAAACACAATTAATAAGTTAAAGAAGCCCAAATCAGTGCTTTAAGGATCCTTCAGTCTCTCTAGAACTTTAAACATGAAAACAGCAAGTGAGACAAAAATTTAAGTTCCAGTTCAACCATGCCAGTGGGCCAAGATACTGTATATAAAACACTTAACACATTAACACATAGTAAATACGAAATTCATATTACCTAATTTTTTTTTTACCACATCCTGCTCTGTTTTATTAATGATACTTTTATATACTTCCTGTCTGTCTACTCAGCTAAAACAGTGCCATCTTACTTGTCTTTGGTACATTACAAAAGATAAGTGCGGTCATACGCATCCTCTTATTTACAGATTTGCAGTTCCCTGGTGGGATACAGACAAGATATGAAAAGCAAATCTAGTCTCATAGCTGGTGAGCAGGAGGTTCCCTGAGATCTCAACTGGTTAACTTCACATCCAGTGCTTTCTTCCCATAACATGACAGATGAGCAGACTGACATATTTTGTATCTCTTTATGTTCCCCAGAATTTAGCAAAGTGCTAAGATACACCTTAATAACCATCTAAACAAATGTCTAGTCTGCAGGTAACCTAAAGACTTTGAGGATTTGCTTTAGCACCTTTAACAAAAAGAAATGGGTGGAAAAAGCCAAAGTATTTAGCTTTGAGAAAGACACGCCTCTGTTTAAATTTGCCAAGGGAAAGCATTATCAGGTCCACTTAGCAAATAAGCAAAAGCAAGAAGAAACATGAGGGACTGAATAATATATCTTAGGAGGCAAATAAGGCTAGAGCCAGATCTCTTGATACTCTGCTCATAGTTTTTTCTATTAAGCTTCTTCTTAATTCAGTTCCTTGAGTGACGTGAATCTTGTCTTAAATTACGTACATCAAACTGTGCTTCCAATGACCACTCACACCTCAAAGGCCCAGGTCAAACTCCCTAATTCTTAAAAAAAAAAAAAAATATTTTTATCTGTTCTAAAAAATGCTCAGAACACTTAGTCCACTTCACCCAAATGTGACCTTAACAACAAACCACTTTATTTTACAAACCTTATATCTTCAATCAAATCTAAGTTGCCCAAAGGCAAGATCCCTGTGTGCATTCCTTCTGTAGCCCACGGCCAACCCAGTTCAAGGATTGTAGTGACATGTGCCAGCTCATTCTTTGTTCTGCCTCAGATTCCTTAGTGTTCCAAAGTAACCTCCAGTCATCAGAATACCCACTCAAGTTTCCCAATTGTCTTCTCAAATACTAGTCTGCTTGGGCAGTCATTAACGCTTCTCCTGTGCTTCAAGAACCTTGTTTTAGCTGCTGGGACGTCCTGTTGCCATCCATTTCACACAGACATCCAGCTCAGCAGGGGTGCATATTGCAATGAGCTTTGCTTCAAAGCCAACAGCCTGGACAAGTTCCAAGAACTGTCACTAATGATCTCCACCAGCCAGTTGGTGCTCCAACAGTGGTACAACACACATATACACACACATCCCATTTCAACTACTGTTCTACTTGGAAGAGCTGTGCCTAACAGAGGTTGGTTCTATATCTGATTTTATTTATTTATTTATTTATTTTATTTATTTTCTCTTTTTGCCTTTTATGTAGATCCGCACCCGTGGCATATGGAGGTTCCCAGGCTAGGGGTCTAACAGGAGCTGTAGCTGCCGGCCTTCGCCACAGCCACAGCAACGCGGGATCCAAGCCATGTCTGCAACCTACACCACAGCTCACAACAACGCCGGATCCTTAACCCACTGAGCAAGGCCAGGGATCGAACCTGCAACCTCATGGTTCCTAGTCGGATTCGTTAACCACTGAGCCACAAAGGGAACTCCTGATTTTATTTATTAACTGTTACCAAAGACCTATTCCACCAAACATGAGCAAACTCTCCATACACATCTCTACAACATAGTAGAAGCAGCCTATCTTTAAACCAAAGGCATAGTAAGTACATCCATCTGGGGTCTTTTGGTTGAAAAAGAAAGAAAACCCTGCTCAAAGCTGCTTAAGCAAAAATTAAATCAATCAATTCATGAGATGAAGATGAAAAATGTCCAGAGACAGTGTGGTTTGTAGATAGTGGTTGTTTTGAGAACAAATTATGTCAACAGATCTCATTTCTTTACAGTCACTGAATTGGACCTTACAGTTTATTAGCTTCATTTTCAGGCTTCATTGGAAGGGCTCCAGCAGTTCCAGGCTGATATTATCTAGCTTCGAGTTCAGTAATAAAAAAAAGAGGACATATCTTTCTGATAGCTTCCTCACAAGTCTCAGAGTTCATTCTGATTCCACTAAATTGAGCCACGTGTCCCCTGTGGCTTGGTCACATGCCCATCACTGGAGTCAGAAGTGATGATTCTCTTAAACTGCATGGACTGAGTGTGAGGGGCGGGGAGTGCCACAGAGGAAATGCAGGGTCTTGCTATCAACAGAACTAGGCTGAACCATCCTCTCTGCTAAGTCTTTCCTTTTTCCCTAACCTCTAAGACGTTGTACTACAAGGATGATCAACTTTGAAAATAGCAGACTGAAGGAAACAACCAGGCAACTCATAAAAGAGTATAAATAGCCAATAAGCATAAGAAAATAGGTTAACTTTCACTAGTAATCAGAGAAATGTAAATTAAAAAAAAAAAAAGATACTCTTGCTATTTTGGCAACATTTTTTACAATAAAAATAATGGAGTTCCCGTCATGGCTCGGCAGGCAATTAACGAACTCGACTAGCATCCATGAGGACATGGGTTTAATCCCTGGCCTTACTCAGTGGGTTGAGGATCCGGCATTGCTGTGAGCTGTGGTATAGGTCACAGACTCGGCTCGGATTCCACATTGCTGTGGCTATGGCATAGGCTGGTGGCTACAAAAAACAGAATAATGCCCAGTACTGGCAAAGATGCAGGGATATGGACACTCCCAGGCTTGGCTTATGAGGAATATGGGTGGTTATCATTGGTCTCAAAGGGCAAGCTGGCAATTATTATCAAAACCTTTAAAAACAAGCATGATTTTTACCTAAGATAAATTTATAGAGGCAAAATTGCTAAGAAAATAATTAAGGGTATGAATAAACATTTAACTACAAGGGAGGTTTTCCCAGTATTGCTATTATTTAGCCCCCAAACTGGAACTAACATCAAAGTCCAACAAGAAATTAGGTAATTTAATTATGGTCATTCGTTCTATGGGCTATCATACCACATCAAAAATGGCCTGTTAATGCATATTCATTGGTATGACTTAAACAAGGGAGAAAGGCACACCATGGAAGAGTCACTGCAGTGGATGACCATACCACGGCATTGTCTACTAACTAGCTAAGGTTAAGTCTTCTGGGTGCTCCCTGGCACCTTCCTTAAGATTTACCATGGAGTTCTAAAGACACAGATTCTGAGTAGGGAAAGATCAAAACATCTGGACACCCTCAACAAGATAACATTTTTTATTCCTTCAAAGAGATATTTTTAAACCTATTTAACAATTCTTTAAGGGACCCACTGAGTGTTATGTGGCAAAATTTAAGATGATGGACCACAGACAGCATGTACTTGTCCTAGAAGATGGTGCAAAAAGTAATGTTTGGTTAATATACAAAGACTTCTAAAAAACAATTATCTATATTAAAAAAAAGCTAAGCTTTTTTCTTGTTGTTCAGCCTGTCATCTTGTAGCAACTAATTTTCAAATTCTCAGCGTAATTCCACCACAAATAAATTTCACCAAATCAACCCTTCTCAAACAAAACTAACCACAAAGACAGCTCTTCTCCATTTCGGTTTCCATAACTTTAAACTGTGAATATTCCTGGTGGACTGAGCTGTCTCAGAATGTTGTTGGTAAATCAAATGAGATAATTTCAATGAAAATGCTTTGAAGAGGAATAAATGCACTATACAAATATGAGGTATTACGAGCATGATTTCATCACCTAGGTTTAAAAAACACTCCACAAAGCATCTCTGAGCCTTTGTCTAGTCTTTGGCTTTGCCATAGCCTTCACCTTCTTTTTTCCACAGTCACTTCTGAAAACCAGATGTTGGCCTACAAAGTTTCCTTGCAACAAAAAGGACAAGGGCCCTCTCTACTTTCAAACTGGAAGAATGCTTTTAAAAGTGTGGTGTTTCTAGCTGTTGAAAGTTAGGTGATTAAATAACAGGGGAAAACCTCAAGGATAATCCAAACAGACATGACTGGTTAAGACTGCTGGCTGAAATGGAAAAAGGCAGTGGGGTATAGACTTCAGGGTTTTCATATTATCTCACTCAAGCCATGGCAATTAAAAATCCTAAAAGATATAAACTTTTGAGAGTGAGAATTCTTTGAGAATTAGTACCCAGTACTATTATCAGCAATATTTTATAGTGCTCCAAGTAATTTCCCAAAGGAAAGCATTGTTTAAAAAAAAAAAAGAAGCCGTTTCTTAGTAGGGCTCTGTCTCTACACTGTGGACTTACATAGTTTGTCTACGCTCTCTTTCCCATTTTGAAGAATGATAAAAGTTTAAATAAAACATGGATGGGTCAATAATAAGTACACTGAAGTTCTTAAGTGCCCTTCTTTTTAAACCTCCACCCCAATTACATCCCTCCCTTGAGGATATTTACAATCTTCTATGACACATGCTCTGTACCTTCTTGGTTCAAGGAAAACACACCTACAGCATTTCAAATTAACTACTGACCCTTATGCTCACACTATAAACAAACCCTTTTCAAAATCTCAATTGCATTGTGTCCACATTGATTAAAGCTTGAAGCTTGGTGACCTCATGTGGTGTTAACTTCTCCCATGCACCAACAGCATTCTGCCTTTCTACTCAATTACCCCCTTTGGTGCCAGAGGATCGCTACCCAATGAACATACACAATGGACTTCTGCTTCATTACACTAACCAACAGCAGGATAGAAATAAGCAGAAGAGGAATAAACAAGCTAATTTATCATGAGGACAGAGCAAGCTTTCACCAGTCTCGCCATGGAAAACTTCAGTGGTTAACAGGAATATCAATAGTCTGGGGGTGATGTTTATGATCTTACAGATTCTAACAGAGCCAAACAGAACCTCAGTGTGATTAAAGAATTTTGCAGATTAGCAGGTGTGAACACATGCACACAAAAACTATGCCTTAAAACTCTGGGGTCCTACATAAAACCTACTGAATAATTATTTGGGGAAGCACAACCCAGGGCTTTGGATAATGTGAACTGACACCTTGGTAATTTGCCCCAAGTGTTCAACCTAACTGTGGGGCCCCTCTTATTCATCTTTGAAGAGGTGGTCAGGAGGGACCCAGCGTCTTTGTGAGAGGGGTCTGGATGTCCCCCCCCTTCATTAGGCATGGCAAGGGCACAGCGGCTGATTGAATTAACAACTTTGGAGGGCTTCGGTCCCAGTTCCCAGACATTAGCACCATCATCCAGAACAAATTAAAAGTCTCACAGCAATTAAGCTGATTTTGAAAATGAATTTCCCAGGGTTCAATGGTTCAACAAGCAATCTTAAGTATTAGGGGTTTTCAGAAGGAGAAGCAGAGGAACTGACTGCGAAAGTTGCAAACTAAACATATATTTGGTAAGAGGCATAAACAAAGCCTCTGCTAACAAGGCTTTTACATTTCTTTTATATGAAAAGGGAAATAGTCACAGAAGGGTAAAAGAATAAAAAATTAACACCAAATTGTATTAAAAAATAGTGGATTTTTGGAGGATTCTTTTTCCTTTGTTTTTAATTCCTTTAACATCACTGTATTCTTGTTTAAAAACAAATGAAATTGAGAGGGGGCAAAAGAGCATGTTTCTAGTCAAGAGATTTTAATTTCACACAAGCAACATAAACCCAACTCTAGAACTATCTACATCTCTCTGAAGCAGTGTATTTAGGTTCAGAGCAGGCATAAAGCCTTTTATGTCAGTCTTCCAAAGGACGCCAGTGATTTAACACTGGGAACTCACTCTTGAGTTAAAAGAATAAGACTGATAATAAAATGGCATATACTATATCCTGTGTGTTCACTATTTGCAAGTTACTACACACAGAGCTATCATTTCACAGATTATTTCATTTAATTCTCACAGCAATGTCACAAGACAAGCACTACTCATCCCCTTTTATCCAAGGGATAGATGAAATTCTGGCTCTGAGGTTAAATAATTCGTTCAAGGCCACATAGTCAACAAGGTGTACAGGCAGGATTTCCATCCAGTCCTGCGCCTAACGCTCCTGCTTACGTAAGAATAGCAAACGCCAGTTTCCAGTGTGATTCTACCTAGCCTTTAGAGCAGTGGATGGGTTAATAGCGCACGGGCGGGAGTGCGCACGTGCGCACGCGCGCGCGCGCGCACACACACACACACACACACACACACACACACACACACATTATTTTAGAGGGAAGCTTACATGATAACGTGATGACCCAGACGAGGAACTCCTGTCACCCTTTCAAGTCCATTTCTCTCCATCACCACCACTCCCTTTCTCCTGACCCTTAAGCTGGGTCTATGTCCCTTCCCCAATACACCCACCTCTAGCTGGAAGGTCTGGATAAGAGAAGTCCACATCCAACTTTTTTGTGGTTTCTGTTTGGTTTCTGTTTCCTTCCCTTTCAGCTTATATCTGCTTCTTAAATCTCTGTTCCCACATCTCCACCTGGCTCCACTGAAAATCAACAGGCCCAGGTTCCTCTTTGCCTGCAGGCACATATTCAGCACAGCATGTTTCAGTTCTGTTCAGGAACCTGGAAGAATGTGTGGATGAATTCATTCCCACCCACTGGATCTACAAGCTGAACACAATGGAATGCAGACGTGGTTACTCGAATGTCTTATGCTTTCTTGTCAAGGGCTGACATCATAAATTCATTACAGATCTCTAAGAAGAAACCATAAACATATCTGCAAAATTCTTAGAAGGGAAATTTTGGAAGATGAATTTTCCATCTTTAAAAGTTTAGAGAAAATTATGCACATTATGTGGTCTTATTAAAGAGGCCCCTAAAAAAACACCCTCGTGGAGCAGAATAAGCATGCTTACTTCTTAAAGATAATAAATCACAAAATTCCATCATGGTTCAACATTCCCATCTGAATATTCAACATTTTTATACTTGTGTGTGTTCTCTTTTCCCCAGCAACCTTTATCAGCCAGTATGGATAACCAGTTACAATCAGCTCTCTGCCTTTATGGTCAAATAAAGACCAAATACATAGATCAGACTTAGGAGTAATCAGTGTGTGTAACAATAGGCATAGGTAATGAAATACTCCCATTCCCTGGGTGGGCAGGAAACCAGGTTCAAATCTTATCCTCTATGACTTCTCTGGGCCTTAGTGTTTACAGTATAACAAGAAAAGGTCTGAGCATATAAACCATGAAGGTGACATAATCCTTTAAGTTCAAGTGAATAACAAAAAACCTCCACTAATTTAAATGATAAAAGCATAGCCCAGATGAGTGTTATAAATTTTAGGGCAGACCTTAAAGTTGAAGCATTTTAGGTACCTCTGCAACAGGTCCAAAATGCAATACACTTATCTATTTATTTCTTCAAAAAGTATTACTGAGCACTTTTACTGCACTACCCTGTCCTTGCTCTGATGTACTTAATAGTATTAGAAGGATTATACTTTAACTTTTTTCCTTATAATTCTTTATAATACAGCATGATATATCTAGCTAAAGTTTCAGAATTAGTTAATATTTTATAAGAAAAAGATCATTTTTTCCTAGAAGCTTGACTTTCAAAGGTCTTTGTCATTTATGTTATGTCTAGAAGCAAAACTTTTCCCAATGGATGATGATTTTAATTTTATAATGTAAAACAGAAGGACAACTGGGATTTGCTATGCAGCTGGCATAGATGGAATCTCTCTCTTCAATGTATTAAGTGATATTCATTTAAAAGTCATGGTACCTGGGCTCGTCTATGCTTTTTATGAGCTGTGAGTACTGACAAGCATTTTAAAAGGCAAAAAAATTTAAGATTCAAATTAAACCTTGGTGAAAACTATCACTAACTAGGTCAAAAAGTGAGTTAATTGCTCTAATTCACAAAATGTGTGGATGACATGCTTCTTGAATGACTGGCTCGTGTGGTTTAAGCTTAACGAGAAGGCTATCAAGCAGGGTTGCTAGGTTTCGAATTTTATGTTATCCACTAAGAGGCAGAAATAAGCTACCATCAGCCTAACTAGACATGGGATGACTCAAAAAAAAATTCCTTAAAAAGTTAATTAGCGATAACTTCTAATTCAGGGAATGGCTATCACACAAAGATCTGACACATATGTGCAGGAGCTTAGGTTCTCTAATTTAAACTACGACCTCTAGTGAAGGAAGGATTTTTAGATGAGGAAACTGAGGCTCATAGAATGTAAATGATTTGCCCAAGTTTGATAACAAACCAGATCATACCTAAAACCACAGGCCATTGGTTAGAAATCTGAATTTTTTTTTTCTTTTTCTTTTTAGGGTTGCACCTGCAGCATAGGGAGGTTCCCAGGCTAGGAGTCCAACTGGAACTGTAGCTGCCAGCCTATGCCACGCCACAGCACTGCGGGATCTGCGTCTGCAACCTACACCACAGCTAGAGGCAACACCAGATCCTTAACCCACTGAGAAGGCCAGAGATCCAACCAGTGTCCTCATGGATACTAGTCGGGTTCCTTACTGCTGAGCCATGACAGGAACTTCCGAGAAATGTGATCGTTTTGAATAGAAGGATCAGTAAGTTTATCATTGAACAGAAACATCACATGGAAAACCTTGAGCCAACACCATGTTGTTTTGTTGTGTGACCATTTTCTAGGAATCTTACAAGAAGCCCAAGTCACTAAAGGGAACTTTCTAAATTCCTGTAGTAGTGCTGTTTGGCTGTGAGAGTTACTCAAAAGCGAGATACACAAAGAGTTGACAGTTTCCCTGGATGAATTCACATCAGACCTGACCTAGAAATGTGATCCTTTCAAATATATACTAGTGCTGACTTTGTTCAAATCCCAAGTTTACTGCTCATCCCTCTCCCAAACCGTATTTTCTCTCTCTTTTTTAACAGGTGAGTGGGGTAGGGGAGAGGGGCATGGGAGAATTCTTCTGATACCTATTAAAGAAAAAAAAAAAAACACTTGAAAGGTGACCTTAGTCTACTTTAGTTTAAAAATCTTGGGTGTCTACAAATTATCCTGTTACTCTGTCATCAAACTATTACCAAGAAATACCATGTTCTCATAGAGCAAAACTCTGTGCTGTTTGGGCATGTTCAAAGAATGGTGCCTGCCAAAGATTTAATACCAACTCACTCACGAACCTGCAAATGCTGTAAAATAAGGAGGAAGGAAGACTGAAAGGATGTCTAAGGCCCTGGAGTTGCCTGTCACAGATAAGCCCCTCCCCACCCTACCCAACCCAACTTCACAATTCTGAAGAAGTTGGTCTCTTTCAAGTGCACGTGTGTCCTTTAAGTGAGAGCAAAACCCCAGCACAATCTTTCCAAAACCTCAGTAAAAACTTATCTTCAACTTGCCTCAGCCCAGGCATGCAGAGGCTAAAGTCAGAGCCCGTTTCACACAAGCCAGAACTAGCTTAACAGAGCAGAGCAAGGAATGTGGGGGCAAGTATTTTCTACATTTCAGGCATTCCGTTCTCAGGTGAGTTACAACCTAAATGAGAGCAGAGAAAATATATAAAAACCCAGGGTAAAAGGAACAGAAAAAAGAGCTTGGTCTGCCTTGAGAGAGGGCTGGGTTTCACAAATACAGAACCCCCCTTTTTGGCTGTGTTCACATAAAATCAAACGGAGACTTTTAAAAAAACAAAGACTTTAAAATCAGAGACTTTAAAAACTGACTTTTAAAAAAATATTCATTACAGTTAAAGCAGAGGATACAAAAAAACAGTGCTTTGTGACTCTTAGTTTCAACAAAAAAAAAGAGGAAAAATTTACTTGCACCTCTAAAATCATAAAAATATGCTCATCAGTAACAGTGGCTCAAGGCCTCCAACATTTTAAGCCCTACTTTGGTGAATCTTCTACCTGCAATTAGCTTCAGAGTGAAGAAATGACAGAGACAAAAGATGACCAATTTTGTCGTTTCTTTTGTACACAAAATAGACCCCCCCAAAAAAATATTGAGCATGTCACTTCCCCTAACTCAATATAACTTCAGAATCATGCATGCCACAAACATCCCTTGAAAGCACAAAGGTTACAATTTTAAAAGTCACAATTTTAAGCAAGGAAGCATCAGACTGATGAAGTCTTAAAACTAAACACGAGGATGGCACTTTGACTGGATTAGTAAGGCTGTCCCATAATGTATGAGTGGGGTTTTTTTTTTAATTTTTTTTTTGTCTTTTTGCCTTTTTATGTAGAGCCGCACCCCTGGCATATGGAGGTTCCCAGGCTAGGGGTCTAACAGGAGCTGTAGCTGCCGGCCTTCACCACAGCCACAGCAACACGGGATCCGAGCAGCGTCTGCAACCTTCACCACAGCTCACGGCAACGCCGGATCCTTAACCCACTGAGCAAGGCCAGGGATCGAACCCACAACCTCATGGTTCCTAGTCGGATTCGTTAACCACTGAGCCACGAAGGGAACTCCCTTTTTTTAATTTTAAATTTACATTTTCTCAAGCAGAAAAAAGGGTATGTACCACACTCTCAGTAAGCAAGGAAGAAATTTAGATTTTTGCTCTTTTTAAATTATGTGACATTCTTTAAAATCCACATAGAACAGCTTAACATCTATATAATCCTATTGCTTTATAAAAATTAGCTAAGAACATTAAGTTCACAAAGGCAAGCAGAAGACAGTCAATTATTGCTATTTTATTTTCAAGTAACAGAAAAGTCAAGAGAGCTACAAGAACCACAAGGTGGGAATTTTCTGCAGATTAACTCTGGACTCAGACCGAAATCAGATGATCTTCAGGCCGAAACTCAAGAGACATATGCTAGGAGTGCTGACTGGCATTAGAACTTGAGTCTAAACCAAGGCTCTGACTCTTATTGTGTAAACTAAACCCCTTCTCTTTCTTGGGACTCTGATTCCTCCTCAACAGTGGAAGGACAAGATGGTTTCCAAAGTCCTTTCATCTTTACAATTTGACAGCAAGAAGCTCCACAGCTTCCATTCAGGCCAACCACCACCAAAGCAGACAGATAAGAGTGGACCCAGAAAGCTGCACATACGGCAAATGATAAGCTCACACAGCTCTAGAGTAGAATCAATTAACATACCCCAGCTTATAATGTAATGATGTCACGAAGGGGTGGGGGGTGCTATCAGGTATGAAATGACTTGCCTATGTCCAGAGACCCCAGAACCCTGAGAATACTCCCTTTCTCTTCCTATGTCCTCATGTTACCTACCACACGCCTACACCTCTCTGATGCCAGGGAGTTTCTGTGGCAAATTGTCCCAATTGTTGCAGACTTAGAAAATGGCATAACCCAACTCTATTAAAACTATGTACAGAGAAAAAGTAATAGACCTGGTGTAAAATGTGCATGCTTCGAGTTCCCGTTGTGGCGCAACAGTTAACGAATCCGACTAGGAACCACGAGGTTGCGGGTTCGATCCCTGGCCTTGCTCAGTGGGTTAAAGATCCGGCGTTGCCCTGAGCTGTGGTGTAGGTTGCAGATGTGGCTTGGATCTAGCATTGCTGTGGCTGTGGCAGATTCAACCCCTAGCCTAGGAACCTCCATATGCTGCGGGTGTGGCCCTGAAAGGAAAAAAAAAAAAACTGTGCATGCTTTAGGACAATGATTTAGACTCATGTTCTTATTTGCTAGTTATCTGCAGCAATATTAATATCTACCATTTGGGGAAGGCTCGTTATGAGACATTTGATTATAATGGGAATTCATGTTAGAAAGGCTGACCTCTCTGTGCACTTAAAAACCCTAAATGAGTAACACTCTGGGTCATTCCCCTTCCCTCTGCCTAAATAGATCCATCAATCTGGAGGTGTTTGACAAAATGGTAGTGACTCAACGATGAAAAAGAATAGAAAATAAACAACATCATCAAGACTAAGTTCTTCCAGATCTAAGAGCAGAGAGGTATAGAGAAGGAAAAGTAGGAGAGACAGATATGGGGATAAGTGGATGGTTTCCAAAGTCGTTTGGGAATCACATCTCTGGTGGGCCTGGTTCAATGAGAAACCCAAAGGGTGACTTATCCTCATGGCAGTGGACTCCTCACTACAAGCATCTATGAAACAGGAGGCCTCTGTCCCACATCACAATCGAGGGCAGAAGCCAAGGAGTTTTGGCTTATTAGAGATCACACAGACCACAGATCATCTGTAGAGTTACAGCCAAGTTCCTCTCCACTACATGATGCTGCCTTGAGATAAGGCCCTCTCTCCCTCTCCCTGCTCCCTCCTTCTTTGGAAGGGGTCATTCCAAAACTAAAAGCATCGGTTAACTGGCCCCCAACCAGGGTTCATGAGCTTAACATTATTAATCTAGAGGTTGGAAAAAAAAACAAAAAAAAACTGAACCGATCATTTACGTCTTCATAATGAAAAATCATAATTCCTTGCCAAAACAAATGTAGTAAGTTGGCTTCTTTTCTCAATTACCTCTGCTTTCTTGGAAATGTGTATTTGTGGACAAAGCCTCTGAATTCACCCAGGGAATTAACTAGAAGATTAAGAAGGCCCTTTAATTCCTGTGGGTCAGTGAAGAAAGAACACCCTTTACCAGGGAATATTAAAAGAATGGAGCAGGAAGGGAAAAAAAGGGAGCAGAAAATTGCACTTGAAGACCCAGGATTAAACAGGCATAGTAGATAAAAACACTAGCTCAGTTTGGGAAGAGTCAGTGGCATCGGAAACAGATTTTGGAAATCCAGGCACATCCCAAAGAGACATTCTCATATGTTTACAGAGGCCTTAATTTTTCTTTCCTGAACCATATTCTATTCCCATCTTCCTTTTCCACACCCACATTCCCCTCTCTTGTATATACAATATTTAAAATAGCTATATTCGGGAACTATTGCATATGCTAAGTCTAGGTAGCATTCAGGTGGTGAGTTATTTCAACAAGTTTTCAATTACAACTCTCAGTCACACTTTGCTGTGTGTAATTTCTTTTCAGGGGGAGCTAGGTGTAATTTTCTCAGGTTCAGCCCTCGCCAACATGGTCTGCAAGCACTGGCAACGTTTAGAATGGCTGGTGAAAGAGGTTAATATATATTAGGAATTTGGATCATTTGTATAGGAAGTAACTAGGTCAGTAAATAGTACCCAGGCAGTCATGGGAATATGTGGTTTGGGAAAGGGGTTAAAGCAGAAAAAGTGAGACTGAGCTTTCATCTTCTATTGAATATATGTAGAATCAGTTTCATCAAACTTGACTCTTTGTCTCCCAAAGAAATTGACGGAAGAATAGGAAGAGGGTGGCATTAGACATAAGGGCATGGCTTGATTCAGTTCAGGATCATGAGCTTGAATGCCAGCCCTCTTACTACTTTGGTTAACTCCAAAAAATTCCGTAAATGAGCCTCACATTCATCTGAAAACTGGCAAAAATACCTGCTCCTCTAGGTCATTATGTTCATTAAATGAATCAATATATGTAAAATGTTTTCTATAGTCACCCAATAAATCTTCAAAAAAGCAACAAATTGTAATTATCCAAATCCCTCACTACTGGTCAGAGGACACTCTGATTACTGCTTTTACTCCTCTACAAAATTTAATTATGGGTGGAACATGGTTGGGGTTGGGGTGCGTGAGGAGGGACAGGTAGTGCTTAAAGGTGAGGAACCTATTCTAAAGCATGAGTTGCTCTTTTCTGTAATTTATCAATCCTTTTAGATTAGCCTTATTATGAAAAGAGAAACTACAAAGCATTTCATCATCAAGTTAGAGAACTTCAATGCCTCAAGCTGCTCCTCTCTACTCCCATTCCCATTCTCATCCAGGCACTTTCTCAGGGAACCATACACATCTGGCACACCTATTTGGCCACCATTACCACATCTCAGAGAAAATACAAGACCTAAATGAAATACAAATGATCACTTAAGATCTTGATGTTATCTCCCATCATCTCTTAGTTTCTATAAAAACTGAGAGCAGTAAATTTTTCAAAAGAGAAACTCTGTCAGCATTCTTTCAAGAGAACAAAATGTACCTATTTGTGGTGTGAGTAGGGAAGCCTCTGGTTTAAAATGTCATTATTATGCAAGGGTGTGTATATAAACAAAAATTATCCTTTGGGAAAACAGCATTTTCAACTTTCAGTAAGAGGCTCTTCTTTCAGTTGCACTGCCGTCACTGCCAGTCCACATCTTCTAAAAACCTCTCCAACCTAAGTTGATTTCTTCTCTCCAGCTCTTCCTTTGAAAAAGTCCAGACTTACATAACCGTATACCTATGTTAAAACCACTAACTAGAGAAAATAAAATTGAGTAATCTTCCTTAAGGTAGCTGAACTCAAACATTTTATGGCTAATGAACCTGGCTGCTCAGCCAATTGGATGATTCATAGACTTGTGGGAGCTGGTTAGAACCTGTAAGAAATTGGTTGGAAAGGCATATATAGACTTCTCTAAAGTTGTCCTCTGTTGGCCTGGGCAAGGCACTGCTTTATTAAGTACAGCTGGACTCCATTTCATTTATCATATTTGATATTTTCCTTTAATATATTACCCAATGATTAAAAAGGAGAAATTAATTGCATTTGTAGTGTTACTCAAGTCTTTCTACATCCGAACCATTTTTATTTAGCCCTAAAAGTCAAGGCTTTGGGAAGTGGGGACAGAAACACCTAAGGTTGATAATTCTGGACTGACCGGAAACCTGTCCCAGCTTTGAGCCTAACTAACTAGATAATCCTGAGCAATCTGACTAGACTTTTCTGTACCTCAGTTTACTTACATGTAAAATGGGTACAACAGTCCAATTTAGCAAGGCTCTGCATGGATCAAATTAAATAAAGTCTGGCACATAGGGTGCATTTAACACGTTAAACATTATTTATATTGTTTTATTAATATACTTAGGTCAAGATGAAATATTAACTATTTAATGACATTAACAACTATTTCACATGTTCTTAAATTCCTAGTGAATGAGTGATAACTATCACAATGTCAGAAATCCCACTGTAGGAAATCTTTGCTAGTAAACTTGGATTAGAAAGGATTCATTTCTACCTCTGGCTCTCCTAGGTTACTCGGGCTTCAAGTCCCCTCTTTCCTAAGTCCCACTCAGCACCTCAGTCCTATCCTGGGTATAGTAGCCCTATCCTGGGTATACATTAGGCTCTAATCAATATTTTGCACATTAAGCATACAACATTCATGAGTTCGAAGGTAAGGACTTCTGTATAGTTTCAAATTCTAAATCTCCATAGAAACATCTTGAAATGCTTCACAACTTCTTCTGTGAGGAAGATAAGGTAAGACTATCCGTAAGACTCTCCATTGCCTACATGGTTCAAAAAAAAAAAATTTAAGGCCACATTATTACAAAATGTCAACTAGCTACGAAAGGCTTTGAGTCTAGATCTAGGTTCCAGGCAGGCGACCTGAAAATGTTACAAAACCTACACTGTTACCTCAAGGAAATGTTTCTCACTTTGAGAAGGAAGAGGGAAAGTTCCAATAGCAGGCTAGACAGGCTGTACTGAATGCTTAGATGAAAGCATGATTAGAGATTGCTAGCACTAGCATGTTTCTGTTGTAATAACCACGCTGATAGTTTAGCTCTTTAAAAGTCAAATAATGTAATTTGAATTACAAAAAAAAATCCCACCTTTTACAAAAGAATTTTTGAAGTTGCACAGTACTTCTACAAACCACATTAGGTGCTCTGCTAGTTAACAAAGAAAGAAGACATGGTTTAGTCAGATATAAAACTTAACAAAATAAACAGCAGGATCAAATACAGAAAAATGTAGGCTAACATCAACCAAAAGCCAATTCATTTGTTTTTTTCTCAACAGATACTGCAGGATTACAAGTATTGCATTATTAATATTTGCTAAAGTATAATAAATACCACAATAAGCTTAAAACCTAACGTACTGGGAAGCAAACCCTTATATACTCTGCATAACTGTAATTTAATTTCATTTCTTAAAATCCCACCACTTTCAAATAGATGATAACAGCAGAAAAAAACTCTTCACATGAATGCATCCCAATCAAAACCATCCACAGTATCCATTCAAACAATAACACAACAATTATATGGGCCATATCGCTGAGAAGCAGTAGATAATTCCATGTAAAGCAGCAGACAATTCCATGCAAAATTAAGAAAACTGATTACATAGGTCTGTATATGTATGTGTTTGATATATATACATACATATAATATCCCCAGCAATTAAAAAAAAAAAAAAGGCCGCTCACATAATGAGGCTTTGAAAGAAAGCAATCTTTCCTAAAAAAAATAACAATGGGCAATTTGTTGATATTTGAGTTTAAGTTAGACATATTCTCATTTATAGCTATGCTTAAAACAATGCAATAATTTTCTACTCATCCAATCCTGATCTGTACACTCTTACCAGTTTTAGAACAGGTGGGAATAGTGACCTGCTTTTCTAACCATTATATCCCCCAGACATGACTAATTTGAAGCTGAGCAAATTGCACATAATGGGCCAGGGAATCAAGTTCATGATTTTTAGTCGGCTGCACACTCTTGTTTCAGGGCACATGGTCTCCTCCTTCCCCTCCCCCTTCCACCACCCCTGCAGCTGCTTCTTCATGAACTAAATTCACCAAACATGAAATCAAAGGAAAATTATTTTTCAAATTTTCTGCAGGCTTATTTTTAAGGAGGATAAAGATTAAGCTATATCTTTAAAAAATATTTTCTTTTCCTTCAGGGATTCTTAAGTTTTTAAATGAGTTCTAAATATAAAATAAGTTAGACACTTTGGAAACCTACTCAATACATAAGAAAACAATAATCAGATGCATGATTTTATGATGGCTCAAAGTTTTTATAAAAGCACGGCATAATTCAGTGAATTCTTAAGTACCTCAAATTCTACCATATAAGATATTGCTTTCCAGAGCCTTCTTGCAAAAATCCCATCAAAGGTTTAGCAGTATACAGACCCTGGCACAAAACAAACAAACAAAACTAGCACAAAAACAAACAAAAAAATCCAAAAATCTGGTTCTAAGAAGTTATGGAGCAGAGGAGGATTTAAGCTGACTAAACCAAAACCCAATCCCTCTTATTTCCTTTTTTACTTAGCATTTAAATTTTTCCCAATCAATTCTAGAAGGATACAGCCAAACACCAGTCAATGTCACAAAAAACTCTCTAAGGACTGAAAAACTCATACGATTTTATAACTGAGAGGGACCTTAAACTCATCAACCTACCAATGAGGAGATAAGCCTGTTGATTAACTGAAAAAGTGCCTAGCCACTTTGGCTAGGTTTGTCATTATTGTTTGGGAGTGGTGTTTGGTTGTTTTTGTTTTGAGAATATGTGTGTGGAGTACTTAAGATGATTACAATCAGAATCTTGGCCATTCAGATCCTCCAGCTTTCTGGGCTGTCATGTTTCCTTTCATCTAGGACAACAGTGATCAAAAAGCAACATTAGGGAGTTCCCGTCATGGCGCAGTGGTTAACGAATCCGACTAGGAACCATGAGGTTGCGGGTTCGATCCCTGCCCTTGCTCAGTGGGTTAACGATCCGGCGTTGCCGTGAGCTGTGGTGTAGGTCGCAGACGCGGCTCGGATCCTGCGTTGCTGTGGCTGTGGCGCAGGCCAGTGGCCACAGCTCCGATTAGACCCCTA
>PVHT020000066.1:6666991-6686535 GCA_004024745.2 Catagonus wagneri | reverse complement strand
AAAAAAAAAAAAAGCAACATTACGTATATCAAGGCCAATTCACAGTGAAGATTTCACTTTCTCACTTGGCCTCTGCTGATGAATTAGAAAGACATGGTACACTCCAGACTCCCAATTTCTTAGGGATCAATGGAGTTGAGCAGGGCAGGAGTTCTCCACTCACTGGGGACAGTGGAAGAGGAGGTTTCTGGCCTTTGCTTGGACTTTCCAGCCTATGCATGGCTCTTTCAGCTACTGATTCCACTTGCTTAGTTTCACCTGCAATTCCAATTTAGGGAAGTTTGGTGAAAAGATACATAACTTACCTTTTGTTTATATTTATTTCCCATGTTTGGGTCCTGATGCACACCTAAGTTCTTAGATTTGTTTAACAAACAAATATTACTCTAACTGGTTGAGCTAAAGGCTAAGCCACTAGTCACATGTTTAGGGTCATTTCGGCCTTCCTGCCAGAACTGGGGCCATAGCCTTAGCAACTGAGAAAGGAGAGAAGGCAAAACAATTTCCCCCAATAAGTGTGATACAGAAAATTTTGTCTTTTTCAAGGAAAGCTGGAACTAAAGCATTTCATTTACTGAGGGGACTCTAGACCTATCACTAACTTTTTGAGATTGTTATCAAGCATTATCACTAACAAAGTTCTCTGGGAAAAACAACCTTTGGCACTACTAACTCCAAACAAACCCAAATGAACATATAACTGTTCTCTTCCTATGGCAATTCCAGCGTCAAACAGCCACTCACAAGTGCCCTTGGACCTTCTCCACAGTACCAAGATTCCAGAAACTATACTAGTTCTAAAAGTGCCCTAAGAAATCTACAACAGTGGATAACGGGCTAAATCAGCTTTAGAAAAAGAAAAAGAAACACACACCAACAAACATCAGGGAACTATGTGTAATGGTTCGCTGCTTGTGCAAAAACCTCAAAGAGGATGAAGGTCAGACAGGGATAATAGGGCAATTTAATTCTGAAAGCACAAGGTGCAAGAAATTTTAATTATGGTCTGCCACTGAAATCACACAAGATCCAATGGCATCTAACTGCAACTGCTCATCAAGGGAGACAAGAGGTGTAATTGTAACCGCTGCATAATCACTGTGAGGGCACAGGAAAGGCTGCCTTCAGCTCCCAGTATATTAAGAGCCTTGAAAAATCCAATACAGGGAAACATGGAGATTGCACGTAGCTAAATAGGAGCTCATAAGGGGGGGGGGTAGTTGGGGGGGGTTCCAGAAATAAAAAGATTAAGCTGTTTGACCCAAATTGAGGATATGAGCTTGGAAAACTCTGAACCTCTTTCTGCTTTGTGGATACATATACAGAGAAAGGCAGAATCTCCTCTAGAATTTTCTCTCCTTGGTTAAGATTCACCCACTCTCCTTTGTTTAAACAATTAGCTTGGATGTTAAAGTGATTTACGGAACCAGACTCCCTTTCATTTGTTCCCATCAAACCCAAGTCTGGAAACAAAACGCCAGGAACACGACTCAAGGTGCCCAAGCCTCTGCACCTCTCAGGACCACAGCAATCACGACGACACCCGCATCGCTCGGGTTCTGGAAAAACGACGGGGCCAGAAAGCCCCTCCGTAGACTCTCCACTCCGCAAAGTTTTACAAATCCTTAAAATGAGGAAGCCAAGGCTCCCATCCGCGCCCGTGGTGAAGTTGGCCCTGAAGTTTGTGCCCGGACGTCCTAAATCTCGAGGGGGAAGTGAATGCAAGTGTGAGGGAGGGTGGATGGAGATGGAGACACAGACACAGCGAGAGGAAGTGAGTTTTTCGAGTGGAAGGTCCATGAAACCATCTTCTTTACCAGGAAAGCCTCTTTGGCTCCAAGAGGTCTCGGCGATGCACGCCAGGGGAGGTCTCTCGGGGGGAGCTGTCACCTGTGGGGGGCTGCGGCAGGGGCCGCCCTCCTAGGCGCCAAGGCAGGACCCATGGCTCCAGACACACCCGCTCTCGGGGCTCTAAGAAGTGGGGGAGGGGAGATTCAAGCGAGGGCAGGAGGCCAAAAGCAACACCTTTCGGATACGCTTTTCCCCTCCGACCTCTCCAACTTCCCACTCTACCAGCCGAGCACTTTCTCCCACTGCACCCACCCTATCCAGGCTCTCGGCCAAGGATAGGAGCTGCTGGTGGCCACGGTGAGGGCTGAGGTGGAGGTGCGACGATTCCGGGGGTTGCAAAGGTCAGGACCCCAAATGCGAACTCTCAGCCCCCAGCTGAGACAGCCAAAAGCGTTTACAATTGCAACGACCACAGCTCTGTAACAGGACTCTGGGTTTGCGCCGGGCGCAGTTCTTCGACTCTACAGTTGTTCCTAATAAAGTCGATTACGTTGCCCTCCGGGAGCTGATTGGGAGAGAACCGAGAGGAAAAGGGGGGAACGCGGGAAAAAGCAGGGGAGAGCAGCAATCAACTTTGTAACCCAGTGCTTCCTCGCGCGATCCGTCGCCATGCTTAAGATTCCCACCCCCGCCACCCCCCTCCTTCCTTTCAAGTGGATACTGAAACTAGGCCAAAACTTTTTCCCCTCCTTTTCTCTTAGCCACTAGACTGGATTGTGCCCCACGGAGCCCCATGGAGCTCTGCTTTCTTAAGCACAATAGCCGGACTAATTAGATCATAGAAGCAAGGCAGTGATACTGTAACAAGTAGCCGGAGAGGCAAAGAGGGAAGGGGCCCGAAAAGAGAGAAAGGGGGAAAAGTTTGCAGTTCTCGCACTTACCAATCAAGCCTCCCACCAGAAAGGCGATGATTTGGAACACAAGCAGAATCCCACCAACAATGCACAGCTTCTTGGTACTCATGTTTTCTATAATTGCCCCAGCCATTTTTGCGCCCCCTTTTTTCTTTTCTCCTTGAAATAAATGTTTTAGGGTGTGTTTTTTGCTCCCTCTCCTTTCACGCTCCCTTCTCCCTCGCCTCCCTCCAGGACGCTGCAAAAGTTCAGGGGTGCGGGAGCGCGGCAAGGATGGGACCGGGACGGAAGGCGCCCGCACGGATTCCCCCGGCGCGGCCGGCTCTTGCTCCCCCAATGCCCGGAGCTGTGATTGTGGCCGCTCCGCTGCCTGTGGACGCTTAAAGGAGCAGGGAAGCGGATCACATGACGCCGCCTCCCTCCCTTTCTTCCTCCCTCCCTCTCGCGCTTCCTCCCCCCCTCCCTACCTCCCTCTCTTCCACTCCCCCTTGCCCGCCAGTGCTGGGCTCTAAGCTCAGGCGGGTGCCGGTGTCCCGTTCCCGGGTCTAGAAGGCAGCTTGTCCCACCAAGGGCTGGTGTCCTTTGGGGGTTAATGTTGTTGTTAAGTGGGTTCCCCCTACTCCGCTTCCCACACGTTTCCTCTCCCGGTGTGAGATTTAAATCATCCGTGGGCAGCTTTGCAGACCTTTAACTTATGCGTCTACTTCAGGAAATGGTCCCCACCCTCAACTGCCAGAACTCTCTTTAGGAAAGAGGAAGAAAAAATTTTAAAGGGACCCAATAGATGCTTAAGTCAAAGCACGGAGAGGAGGAATAAAGTCTCACATTGGCTTCCTTCTGCCTGATGCCAGCCTCGTTATTGGGCAAATATCCACCTAAATCTCCTCACCGCAACCCCTGAGGAACCCTGCCTTCCAGCCAAATGAGGCCACCGTTCATTACCACATTGTCCCCTCCTCCATAGCTTTCCAGAGCCCTGACCCTAGCTCTTGCCTTGAAAAATATATAGTTTACCCCCATCCGAGTCTTAAACTTCACTTAAAAACCAACTCATCTGAAAAATACTTTCTTGTTTTCTAAACTACTCTCATGTAATATCTCTGGGAATTGAGCCCCTATAATTCCCGTGTTTACATTCCTACCTCCTCTTGCAAGGACTTGTGTGTACACGTTTGTTTCCACCACTGAGCTGTAAAGTCCAAGAGGATAGGGATCGAGTGCTTTTCATCTGTGTACCCCTCCTGGTGCTTAACAAAATCCAAGCTCTAGTAGGTCCTCCAGTAAACTTTTGTGGAATGAATAAATAAGTGAATGTGAAAGCAATTGCGCCCACAGTGTGCATTTCAAAAGGTAAAGAGAACTTATTTGATTTAGACAGAACACATATTAAGTTACAATGTTTGTTATCTCTTTGTAAGGATATATTTATATTTCTACTTTAATGTCCAGGGGGGAACGCAAATGGGACTCTAGAAATTTACTGTTCCATCAAGCCTGAATTCCTGGGCCTGTTGTTCCATATTTCATAAACTGACCACTTGGCTGGTACAACTCACATTGCCCAATAGACTCTTGGTATGGTAACGCCCTGCTCCCACACATATATGGCTTCCACCACCCACAGCTCCTCACACACCAGGGTCCTTGTCCCTCCCCTCCATCTACACCCTCTTTGTGCCAGCGGAATATCCCAAGTCCTGCCTCCACCTCTACACTATTCCTGATTTTTCATTACCCTGATAGAAGATGCCATGCAAGTTATACTTAATAAAAGAGTTCAGTTCTAGTCTCTAGCTAGACTAGACACTTCCTTAGGACAGGTACCAAACTTTATATATATATGTAATTGCATCTCCTTGGAGTGTAACAGTTTTTAACAGTTCTGGGGATCTAGTTGCTATTTCTTTCCTTCAACCCTTTAACCAATAGGGACATATTGTGCCCTTAATTTGTCCCAAGCTTTCTTTTCTAAGTACCTAAGGATAGATACCAAGATGTGAAGACACGAGTGGCCCTGTCCTGAAGAAGCCCCAGTCTAACTGTTAGTCACTGAAGTGATTATTGTTCTTTAAAGAACTCCAGATCAAATGGGAAGAAGTAGACAGAAGTGTGGTCAACAGCAGTGCTCAACAGTTCAGTACCCAAACATAGACCAGTCTGAGTTATTTGCATTCCTTCTTTACCTTTTCAGAACTTTACATCACTTTTTTTTCCTGTCAAGAGAAGGTTCCAGAGATCATAAAAAGAACTTAGAATGTGCTTCTCACCTCTAATGCTAGTTAACTCCATCCACATTGTGTTCTCTTCTCAGTAAGGTGCTAGGTTCTACACATTCACATAATAATGATGCCTTTGAGTTAGAATTTCTTTTTCAATAACAAGGGATATTCCTAAAATAAGGTTGACAGGATTCATTATCAAAATTTACTCTACATTTGATACTGCATTTCACTGATGAAGAAGAAATGGTGTCCCATGCATTTGAAGTATGAATTGGACCCATAAAATATTCTTGGCTAGTTGAATTGGTTTGTTTCAGATTAGTGACTCCTCAGCTCATTTTTCTATCAACTGCTACAGTACACCTCATCCCCTCAGCTCCCAAATGCATCTCTTCAGAGTAACTGGCTTAACTCCTTAAGTTAGTGTCCACATCTAGAAAATAGAGGCTTAGAATAAAATGCTGGTTCCTTACAAAGGTGATCTCTTATTTTGAAACGGTACTTACACAACCATTTTAATTAAAAAGAGATACTGCTAACTGCTGGTCAATGCTTCTAGCTTGCCTCAAATTACCACCATTGCCAAACTGAGTGTAGGGCAGACACATGCAATATTCATCATCATGAACAGCTTTAAAAAATTCACGATATCTCTCATGTCTTTATGAACATTAAAAGTGACTATTGGGTCCTTATTTCTGAAGGTAATAGCACATGTTTGTAGAAAAGAGGATGAGTGTTTGAGTCAGCTGAATCTGGGGTGAAGTCTAGATCCCAGCTCTGCCCCTTGCTATGTGTGATCACCTTAAGCCATTATAATGTCACTTACCCACTATGAGGTTCAGGTTTCTCATCTGTAAAATTGAAATAGTAACAGTACCTACCTCATGGTATTCTGGCAAGACATGCTGATGATGATGATTGATTATGATGTTGATAATGATGATCATATTTAGAGATTCTGAAGGGAAAACAAAAACATGTTAAAAGACTAATAAAACTGATAACTAATTGATTCCTTTTCTGCTCTAAATTTTTATCATGTTATAATTATTTTTGGAAGCATATTTTAGAAGCAGTCTGGGTGATTAAGTCTATTTGACAAAGGTGATAAAAAGGCCAATGTCTAGTACTGAACTCTGAACAATACTCAGTGAACTTTAAACACAGAAACATTTCTATTCTAAAAAAATTCTCTGAGTTCCCTCTGTGGCACAATGGGTTAAGAACCTGACTGCAGCAGCCTGGACTGCTGCATCCCTGGCCTGGTGCAGTGGGTTAAAGGATCCAGTGGGTACCTGTTATGGCTTGGATTCAATTTCGGGCCCTGGGAATTCCATATGCTGAGGGTGTAGCCATAAAAAATTTTTTAAATAAAAAAATAGAAATAACAGTTCTAATCACCAATAAAACACTTTTGGGGGGAACCATTAGATAGATTGTCCAAAAGATAGATAATTCAAGTGTACGATCTAACTTTGCCAACTGAAATTAATCACTCCAACTCCATATCACTAGACTTTAAGCTGGGGATCCTGATTTAGATATTGATTTATTTGACAGGTTTGGCATATGGAAGGTCATAAAGATGTGCAATGCATATTTATTGAATGAATGAATGAATGCATGAATTATGAATAAATGAATATCTAACTGGAGGTAGATTCACTGCAACTCTTCCCTTCTTCCCAACCCCTCCCCCCCCATTGCTGTGTGGTATTTACTGACTAAATGCCTATTAGGCACATTTTCCTGGGCTAAAGTTTGCATGCATGCATGTATGTATATATATATGTGTGTGTGTGTGTGTGTGTGTGTGTGTGTGTGTGTGTATATATATATATATATATATATATATATATATATATATATAGCATTGTCACCCCTGGCTTGCAAGCTCCTTATAAACAAGGAGAGTATGACCTGATCCTTTGTGTCTCTCATAGCCTCAGCACAGCAGCTTGCACAGAGGAGGGCTCAGTTCCTCGAGTTGAGAAAAGCTCCCTCTGGAAGCCAGGGGCGGCATATCATTATTGTCATCACAGTAAATATAACACAGAAATCTGAAAGGATTGCGTCTACCTACTCAAACACCTAATTTACTTCTCAGAGGGACCTAACAAGAGTAATAATCCCACTCTGAGACTTCTCATTCTCATAAATAGCTTTTATCCATAAATGGCATCCCTGTGGCTCCTTCATTGTTGGTATTTTCTCATAGTTAGTGCCTGTGAATATGAGCAGGCATTTGGGTTCACACTCTATTATTCAGTGTCACTTTTATCTCTCTCTCTAATATATGTATTTTTTTCAGTTTCTTTTAAAATGCTTATTTTTCTTCCACACATAACCACCCTTCCCTTCTTTCTCTAAGAGTCCTATTGTCTTGTTTTGTGTATAGATATAAGACCTTTTCCAGGACTTCCTTTCCTACACTAACCTTGGGTAGAAACTATTTAGAACCCAGGGCTTGGAATTCCATTATTTCAACCTGATCATTAGATAATTTGTGATTTAATAAATACCCCCACAACCCCCTCACTTTTTGCACATTAGCACCTGCCTTACAGTTCTCCATTTCATGTTTTCTTTTATATCCCACATATATTTGAGACATTAGGCTTATTCATTCCTTTAAGTCTTACTAATTATGTAAATAAATGAGAAAATTACTTACCTTTCTAAGATTTATTTTTATTTTTCTAAAAAAAAGGTGATAATATCAACATCGTAGATTGTGGTGAGCATTAAAAAAAAATAATATTACTAAGTGCCTAGTGCAGAGCCTGGCACAAATGGGACACTCAACAAATATTTTACATGTTATAAAGGAGGAGATTTCTGTTGACAGATAGAAAGCAAACAAACAAAAACCCAAAGAATATGAAACACCTCATTATTGTCTCATGAAATTGTCTCTTTGAAATTGCAACCTAGAAGAGCAGGTAAAAAACTTTATAGGTTTTTAGAGGCCTCTGGTGGGAGGCAGCTGACAACTTAATGTAGCCAGCCAGCCCCCTTATGTTTCCCAGTTTTGAAAGAAGCTTCAGCAGAGAGCAGACATTCCTCCAGTGTTTAAATCTCTGAGGTCACATGTACTGGGTTCCTGGAGTAAAGACGGAGGAAAGAGCCTTTTCTCTGAGGCTGTTTCATAGTATAAGCCAAAGGTGTCTGAGCTGACTGTTCCCCCTACCCCTCATGACTGCTTTCCCTCCCTGACTCACCTTGTACATTGTCAGGCTCACAAGCTCTTCTCCATCTGCTCCTCCCCACCTAGAGTGGCAGTGGGAGGAGAGCCTGCACAGAGATCCTATGATGTGTAGACAACCCTCAGCACCATGGCAGAGTGGGCACACAAATTCTTAATGAATTAATGACAAATGAACATGTTCCAGTCCCTGGCTGTCCAGGGGTTCAAGAAGAGCCTCCTCAAATGACCAATGGCAGGAAGAGAGGCTCAGACTTAAAGTCAGCCCTAGACCATCTGGGGTGAGAAAAGGCCCAGACTTGGACAAAAGCCCAATCCTTATTCCAGGCTAATTGTAAATTAGCTCAGAATCATCTGTAAGTAGCTCAGCATGAAGGACAATCTCCAATAAAAAAACTGCTTCAGGCATCTATGTGTAATGTGGGAAAGTAAAGGTTGTATGAGGATAAAATACATGAAAGGCAAGGACTTCCATATTTCTACTTCCCACTAGTTAAAGGAAACTGGGATGACTGGGAGTTAGGGAGGGCAAATAATTCTGCAAATGTCAGCTACGACAAAAGCAAATAGCTCCTAATAATAACTGCAATATTTATAACAGTAACAACAAGAACTTATATTGATTTGCTTCCTATGTACCAAGCACTCCGCCTTCAAACTCATCAATATTTTTAGATGCCTGATCTCCAAAGTAGCAATGAACTACCTCTTGGGAAAAGCACCCACCTTTACTGATGCATATTCACCTTTACTTAAGCCCTTAGAGCTATTTTAAAGATCTGGCCAGCATAGCCTAAGGGTTAAGAACACAGTGTTCTATTTAGCCCCTGCCTCCAGGGTTAGAACAAGGATTAAATGAGTTTACCTGTGGAAAGTACTTACTAGATAGAATACTTAGCATGGGGTATACAATCAGTAATTGATAGCTCTGTTTATTAATTACCTTCCATCACCTTCTACGACTTGCTTCTTTGATGATCCTCTTTCAAACCTTTCCTCAATTTTACTCTCAAATCTCCTCCATCCTAAAAAATATCCTTCTCAACCTTTCATTCCCCTTAATCTGTCACCTTCACTGGCTCCTTTCCTTTGGTTGTGAATCAAATTTCTGGAAAAAACAGTTCACATTTGCTGGCTTTATAACCTCACTTCCTGTTCCCTCCTTGGCTTACTGCAGATAATCTAGATTCCAGACCCAATATTCCACTGACCCCAACAAAGATCACCAGCGACCTCTTTGGTATTCATCATACTTGATGTCTCTGAAATTTAATACTCCCTTCTAGAGACTCTCTCCCTACTTCTCAGCTTTAACAGCTTTACTTTCTCGGATCTCCACCTACTTCTTTAACAACCCCTTCATTCTCTTTCACCAGCTCCAGTTCCTCCACTCACTCCTTGAATGCAAATGTTTCTGAGTATTCTTTCCTTTACCTCATCTCTTCTCATAGGGTCTGTGGGTAAATCAGCCCACCTCGTGACTGAACTATAGACTTCTATAGCTAATTGCTTCCTAGACATCTCTGCCTAGACAAACCACATGCACCTCCAAACCAACCAGACGTCTTCCCTCTTTCATGTAATGGCCCAACTTTCCAATTAGTTACCCAAGTTACATGTCTCAAAGCCATCCTTGATTCATTACCCACACCTTCAATCAGTTATTCAGACCAGGTTCTACCTCACTTATTCTTAATGAGCTACCTTCTCCTCCCCTACCACTTCTCTATAAATCCAGACCCTCATTATCTCTCCAACCTGGGACTACTGAAGACCTTCCTTATCAATTCTCCAATCTCTGGTTTCTTATTATAGAAAAGTCTGCACACAGTTTCAAAATGTGATCATTATAAAACACAGATCTGTTTTCCTTTCTTTCTGAATATAATTCTGCAGTATCTTCCCGCTGCCTACAAATAAAGTCTACTTTTAAAGCTCATGTCTATCAAAATTTCACTGAGAACCCCTAATTCCTTTGTTCCCAGACTCACGAAGGCACTTCTTTGTACCTTACTGTGTATAATTCAGCCTAGCTAATGTCTTTCTCCTTGTAGTGTAATTATTGGGATAGACCAGTTGACCGCTAAGGTGATGTCACCAAGCTATGATTTTGTGGTATTTCTCCTGTTGTATTATCTGTTTAAAACTGCTAGCTATGGAGTTCCCTAGTGGCCTAGCAGTTAAAATTTGGTGTCACTGCTGTAGTTTGCATTACTGCTATGGGGTGGGTTTGATCGCTGGCCTAGAACTTCCACATGTTCTGGGCATGGCCTAAAAAAGTGCTGGCTATCCAGAAACCCAAATGGAAATCTAGAAATTATCCCAGACCTCTCATTTATAACTGTAGTCAACAGATACTGACAATATTACCTGTCAAGCAACATAAATAATGCATTATCATAATAACACCAAACACTTATAGTTATTATGTGAGAGACATTGTTTGAAGTGATATAGATATAAAGTATAAATCAGGAGTTCCTGTCATGGCTCAGTGAAAACAATTCTGACTAGCATCCATGAGGACGCAGGTTTGATCCCTGGCCTTGCTCAGTGGGTTAAAGATCCGGCATTGCTGTGAGCTGTGGTATAGGTCGCAGACAGGGCTTGGATCTGGCGTTGCTGTGGCTGTGGTGTAGGCCAGCAGCTGGCTACAGCTCCAATTAAACCCCTAGCCTGGGAATTTCCATATGCCATGAGTGCGGCCCTAAAAAGACAGCAAAAAAAAAAAGAAAGGTATAACACTTAGAACTAATATAGTATAAACAAATAAATATCCCAAGGGAGTTCCCTTTGTGGCTCAGCGGTTAACAAACCGGACTAGGATTCATGAAGATGTGGGTTTGATCCCTGGCCTCCCTCAGTGGGTTAAGGTTCTGGCCTTGCTGTGAGTGGTGGTGTAGGTCTCAGATGCAGCTCAGATCCTGCAGTGCTTGGCTGTGGCATAGGCTGGCAGCTATAGCTCTGATTCTGCCCCTAGTCTGGGAACTTCCATATGCTCGAGGCGTGGCCCTGGGAAAAAAAAAAGGTATATACCTCAAAAAGTTGTAGTGAAAAGTAAGTGTTCTAAGTGTATTCTTATATATATATCACTCTATATCACTTAGAATATTTTATCCTCACCACAGCAATTTGAAATACATACTATTATTCTGTTTTAGACACTGGTGAAACTTTGGTTTAGAGAAGATTAGTAATTTACTCAACCTCACATGGCTAATAAACCCTGGAGCTGGGCTGTGAACCCAATCAATGTAGCAACAAAGTCCTCACACTTGACCGGTCTTCTCCTCTGCCTTTGATTTAAATAACAGTAATAGTTGCAACCCTTAAGGCTTTCTATATACCAGGCACTGCTCTGACTATATTACATCTATTTATTCAGTTCTCACAATACCCTCTATGAGGTAGATGCCACTTTTCTCCTTGATTATCTATCCAGATAAACTAAAGAAACCCAACTAAAAGTTCAAACTGGAAACCCAGAAAAAATTAGGGAAGAGTAAGTCATAAAACTCATAGAGAAGAGACGATATGGTATACCTTTGTGTCTTCATGATACCGCTTTGAAGACCTATAGCCATGGGAGATGGGAATATAACAAGGGTGGAGAAGTGATGTTCTCATTATGATCATAGATCTTTAAAAGCTATCATTTGAAACCATGTTTACTGTTGGACTGGGAACAATAACACTTCTCCTGTGTTTGTATAGCACCAATTCTGTATAATTTTAAGATAATATCTTAGTAATTTTCACAGCTTTGGAGGTCTGGCCGGTTATAATTATCACCATTTTCCATTTGGGAAAGCGTAAGTACAGGGAAGGGAAAGCAGAAATCCAGGGTTGCTCAACATTACTGGTGGATCTGGAAATAGGACTCTAATTTGCAGCTCACTAAAGTGTCCAAAATAACAAGATCATAATAATTCCACACTGCCCCCCTTCTCTCCTTGTAATGGAAAAAGAGAGCAAAATATAGCTAAAAAGGCTAAAGCAGAGCCAACGACAAGCAGAAACGTGATGGGCTCTGCGCTGGATGAACTATGATACAGGTTTGTGATAAGTAGGATGGATGTGCTTGGGACAAGTTAGGTTGTTTGCCAGAAGGAAACTTAGTTGTGTTTTTTTTTTTTTTTAATTTAGATTGAAGTATATGTAATTACATACAGTAAACTACATAAATCATAGGTGTACACATTGATGAATTCCTACAAATTAATACTATATTTGTTCGCTAGAGATCCTATAACAAAATACCACAGAAGAGGTGGCTTAGGTAACAGAAATTTGTTTTCTACAGTTCTGGAGGCTGTAAATACAACATTAAAGTGCTGGCAGGGTTGGATTCCTCTGAGTCTTCTCTCCTGGCTTGCATAGGACCATTCTCTTACTGTCTCATTACATGATCTTTGCTCTGTGTGCTTGAATCCTTGATAGTCCCTTCCACTTCTTCTAAGGACATCAGTTGTATTGGATTAAGCCCTCTCCCAAAGGGCTCTTTTAACTTAATCTCCTCTTTAAAGACCTTATCTCCAAATATAGTTATATCCTTAGGTACTGGGGGATGGAATTTTAACATATGAATTTAGAAGAGTACTTAATTCAGTCATGAGGGAAATATATATATATATACATACATACATACATATATATATATATATATATATATAGAAAACTTATACTATATATAAGTTCTATATATGGTATAGAACTGCCTAGATCAAGATATAGAACATTTCCTCAATCTCAAAAACTCTTCTGTGCTCTCTTTGGCTGTGTCTGTAGCATGAGGAAGTTCCCAGGGCAGGGATCAAACCCTTGTCACAGCAGTGACGATACCGAGTCCTTAACTGCTAGTCCACCAGGGAATTCCATCTATTTGTTTGTAGGAGTTCTTTGTATATTCTGGATACAGACACTTTTTTTGGATTTGTATTGTGAACATCATCTTTTGATGTATGCCTTTTCTCTTTTTAAATGGTGTCTTTTCATGAATAGACATTCTCATTATTAATTTAGTGTTTCAATCTTTCCTTTTACAGTTTGTCTTGATGTTCCATTTTTAGAAAACCTGTCTTACTCCAAGGTCATGAAGATATTCTTCTACAAGATTTTGATTATTTTATTTTCACATAAAAGATTATGATTCATCTCAAATTCACTTTTCTGTATGTCTATCCCATGCACCCTGCACCATTTCTTTCCCACTGAATTGCAGGAGTGGCTATTTAGCAAATCAGAGGAGCGTATTTGTTCAGGTCTTCTCCTGATATCTATGTTCTGTTCTACTTGTCTATTTATCTCAACTGGTGGTAGCACTAGACTGTCTTAATAATTGAAACTTAAGTCTTGATATACAATAGGCCTACCAGACTTATTTTTCTTTAGAATTGCCTTTGCTCCTCTAACTTCTCTGAATTTCAAATAAATTTTGGAATTATCTTGTCAGTTTCCACAAAAGAACTTGCGGAGTTTTCATTAAGATTTCATTGAACTAATTTGGCAAGAATTAATGTCTTATTATATTAAGTTTTCTAATCAATAAACATGGGTTTCTCCTATTGATTTGGGTCTTCTTTAGGTTCCCTCAGTCATATTTTATAATTTTAAGGGAAGAGAATGTATATTTTTAGGGTTAGATTTATTCCTAAATGCTGGGATTTTTTGATGCTATTATAAATGGCATATAATTGGTTTTCTATACTGACCTTCTATCCAGTGACCTTGAAAAATTACTTTTATAATTTATTTGCAGATTTTTTGAGTTTTTACATATACAAATAATGACAGTTTTACTTATTCCTTTCCAAACATCTTTGCTTTTATTTTGTTTTCTTTCCTTATTGTAATGGTCAATTCCTTTAGTACAATGTAAAATTGAAAAGTTGCCACTATTATTTGATTTTTATTTTGGAAATGCTGCCCAGTGCAATTGGACACGAGAATTAAAAATAAAAGAAAAAGAAGGAAATAAATTTACAATCATTTGTAATTGATATAATCATAAACCTAAAAATACAAACAATTCAAATAAAAAATTGTTTAGAGTAATAAAAATTCATTAATATGGCTAATCACAAATTTAATATAAAAACAATGACTGTCAGAAAATAGAATGATAGGAAATGTCTCATTCACAATTACTATGAAGTGTTGCAATTCTAGGAATTAATGTAACAAAAAAGCACAGAAATTTAAAATTCCTCTGGGGTGCATAAAAGAGTTAAATAAATGAAAAAAATGTCCTTGGTTAGAGGGGTCAATTTTTAAAAAGATAGCAGTTATCTTTGAATTAATCACAAATTTGAAATAGGTTTTGGGTTTTTTTTTAAAGAAATGATGCTAAAATTCATATCAAAAATATGCATATAAGAAAAACATCTAAAAGAATCATGAGAGGAATAACAGATAAAGTATTTCTCTGGCCACAGATTAGACAAACAGATCAGTGAGACAGATGAGAGGACCTGTAAATCCATTTCTATATATTGTGGATAGTTTAGATTATTATATATCTTTTATAGGAAATTTGTCCATGTTTCCAAATTACTAATGAGCATGTTTTTTGACCTCCATCTTTGCTTATTTTTTTTTTTTTGGTACTACTCGAATTTGCTACCTCTGAGCTACAGTGGGAAGTCCTTGATCTCCATCTTGAAATCCATCCTACTCATATAATTGCAAAAGTTTTCAAAGATATATGTACAGCAATTTCACAATTTTGTTGTAGTGTTGCTTTCAAAAGTGTTATATTGAATAGTGAATTGCATATCCCCAAAATTCATATGGAGAAGCCCTAACTCCTAGTTACCCTGAATATGTTGTATTTGGAAGCAGGACTTCTATTTTATTTTATTTTTTTAATTTTACTTTTTTATCTTTTGGCTGTGCCTTTAGCATGTGGAAGTTCCCAGTCCAGGGACTAAACCCATGCCGCATCTGTGACTCAAGTCACAGCAGAAACAATGCTGGGTCCTTAACCCTCTGAGCCACCTGGGAAACTCCAGAGATAGGACTTTTAGAAAAAGTTACTAAATTAAGATGAGACTCTGAGGGTGGGTCCTAATCCAATCCAACTGGTGTCCCTATAAGGAGAGGAGATCAGGACACAGAGAGATGAACAGAGGAAAGACCACATGAAAATAGAGGGAGAAAACAGCTATGTATAAACCAAATAGAGAGACCTCAGAAGAAATCAAGCCTTGGAATAATTTAATCTTGGGATTCTGGCCTAGAGTTAATAAATTAATCTTGTTTAAGTCCCCATTCTGTAGTATGATATCACGGCAATTCTAACAAACTATATATAAACAGTGAAAGTGAAATCTTTTCAATGGCTGTGAAAGGAAGAAAATGTTACCAGTAGTTATCTATAGAAAGTGGGATTATAGAATAAGGAGGATAGAAGGCAGGGAAATTTTATTTTATCTTATACCTCGCTATTCTGTTAATATTTAAAATATTGAACCTGTTTTACTGTTGAAATAAAATAGTTAGTTTTTAAAAACAGTGGAGGAGTTCCTGTTGTGGTTCAGCAGTACTGAACCCTAACAGTATCCAGAGGACACAGGTTCAATCCCTGGCCTCTCTCAGTGGGTTAAGGATCAGGTGTTGCCATGAGCTGTGGTGTAGGTCGCAGACATGACTTGGATCCTCTGTTGCTGTGGCTGTGGCCTAGGCAGGCAGCTGAAGCTCTGATTCGACCCCTAGCCTGGAAACTTTCATATGCCATGAGTGAGGCCCTAAAAAGCAAAAATAAAATAAAATAAAAGCAATGGAGAACTAACTGGTGTCCATTGTGTGTGTCTATTTTTATAGTCCCAGAAGTATGTCAAGAATTCTCCTTTGAAAACATAAAAAGTTTCCTTATTTTATTCATTTTCGATTTGCTATTTCTTCATGATCTAGATTTAAAAATAAATGTAATTCATTTTGATTCCTTTGTCTGGTTCAATTGCTAATAATTCAGCAGTATTGTTTTGCTTTCAAAAATCTTTGGATTTATTTCATCTTCTTTCAAAACTTGAGAAATCATAATTTTGTACACTCAAGAACTGCATCAGGGTATTTGGGAAAATCCCTCAGCTTAAAGTTAAGTTCTTTATTTCTCAAGAAGACATCAACCAATCTACTGTAACATGAAACAAGTAATAACCATGCTGTTGTAATAACTCTCTTTTAATTACAATCTAGGCTAGAAAGGTTGGGGATAAATATATGGTAGACAGCACTGTTATTGGGCAATAGTCCACTCTAAACACAAGTCCAGATCTCTGCTTCAAATTTCCTTAGAAACATGATTCTCAGATAACTAAGGGAATACAAAATGGTAGTCACTAATTTTTATTTGGCCTTAACTGTTACACTAACTCTACTGCCAACATTTGTTTCCTTTATTTTAGGAGATATTATTGAATCTAAGTAACTATCTCACTCTTGTTAAAAACACGGTAGTATGAATTAGTTAATAAATGGAGAATACAAAGTTTAATTGACTCATCTGAAAATTATTCAGATGTTCTTTGAGCAGAGCCATTACAGACTAGGAGTAGATGAGAAATACTAACTAAATGTCAGGAACGTCCTTCTCACAACTGGCTTGCATCATCTAAAGATGTTATAATCCAATTAAATAAGCATTATTTTATGGGTCTCTTGTGGATCCGAAGTTTTTGTTAGGTCCTGTGAGGGCGACACAAGAAGGAGAGGAAATCTGAAACAGCCAAGGTGTCATAGAGAACATTAGAAATCAGCTACCAGCAGTAGCTTTTGCTTACCTTGAGCCCAGGAGAGTCCATCCTTAGTGAAGCTTTTAATCTCAGGAGCAGGAATCGCAGAGTAAAAGGACAAGAGAGGAAATGCCACATGACTTGATGGCAATTACACAATTACCTTAAAGGTCCATGTTTAAAACACATTAATTATCTACATAAATCTTATTCATTTGATTATTCATTTTGATCAACAAATATTTATTTGGTGCCTGCTATATGCTAGGCATTAGGCCAGATACTGAAAATATAATGGCATATCACATGGCCTTTCTGACTTTCAGAAGCTCACAGATAAACGGTATTGACAAAAAGTAAACTTACGACTAGATTTCCCAAATCTTAAAAGATGACTGGAGAAGTCCTTGATTCATGTGCAAACAGGGGCTTTTTAAAAAAATCTGTAATAGATTCTTGGTGCAGTGTTGAAAAACTTAGCTTCTTTGTATTTACAAAAATGCTTAGCACAAGGTTAAGAGAAGGGAGAAGAGAGCGGAGGCCCCTGGATCTGAATCCTGATCCTGTAGCTTCCTAGGTATGTGAAATTGATTACAGTTTTAGAGCATCTATGCTCCAGTTTCTTTATCTGGGAATATCCAACTGAGGATAACACATTCCCCAACTCACAGAGTGATTATGAGGATTAAATAAACTACATATGTGGAGTTTAATAGTACCTGGCTCTATGTTATATTTATATTTAAGTATTTCAGATTTAAAGAAATTACTGTCCTCAACATTCAAAAAGAAAACTAAAATAAATTAACAAAATTTAGTAAATGTTTAGGCATCATTACAATCTAGAATTATGTCATCTAATCAATTATAGTTTGACTTTATTCATATACTCAAGAGAAGATAGAGATGCGTTTTAATATGTTTGGCATGTCATGGGAAAAAGCTTTCAGTATTTAATCTCTACGTCAGCCGTGAGCACAGAAGAAGGCTATCTATTATCAGGCACTGTGCTCAGTGTTTGTCTACATTAGGGATTGAGAATGTCTTAGCTACAAATATTAAATCCAAAAAGTTCTGAAAATCAATCTATCATGAAGTTATTTATAATTTGTGTTTATCACACTCAATGTGAATATATTCACATTTGGCTGGAGAAATGTTAATATGTATGATAGATTTAAGTATTTTACAGAAATAATTCACTTACTTCCTCCTGAAATATACTTCCCTAACTCTGGACTTGGCCTTATGACTTACTTTTGGCAGGTGGATTGGAGTGGAGGTGATGAGAGCAGAACTTTAAGTCTGCATGTGAGCTCTGAGTTTGGTTTGCCTCTGGCCTTCCTATGATTCACCAGCAGAAACCTGCCTCAGGAAGTTGCTTATCCAAGAATAATGAGACAAAATGTAGAATGGCCTCCTCTACTACCATCTGGAGGAAACCCAGCCAATCCTAGCTGAGTCCAGAGGACCTACAGCCTGAACTAGTCACACTACCTGACTCACAGACTTATAAATAAAAAAAAAATATATACATATTATTGTGGAGCTATTGAGTTTGTTTTTGCCTTTGTTTCTTACAAGGAATTAATGAGGCAGTAGCTCAATAACTTATACAACATATTTGATTTTGGAGTACTACCCAGACTCTGGTGGGGATATTGCATATTATACAGTATGTTCACCATATTTCCTTTGTAAACATACTATCTAAATTTTGAAACATATTAGACCCTTAGGTTTTGGATAAGAGAATATTTCAATGTATTGTAGAAAAGTATCAATAGGAAAATAATTTGATAGTTTGGAGTAATTCGAACTTTATTCTTTATTTTATCTAAGCTAAAGATATAGAAGATATAGTGGCTTAAGTAATTTACTGTTTTTGATTAAGTCATAATAGAAATGACTGAGTTCTCTGAATTTCTTGTTTTCCTCATAATTCTGTTTCTGAGTCTATTTGTCTGATTTCTATGTGTACAAATGACAGAGAAATAATTTCTGAATTGAGTGATTTCCCCATGCTGTCTTTTCTTTTTGTTCTATAATTGGAAGCGAAATTATCAGAGGTCAGGAAATGGGCAGGGCTTCTAATCTTTGGTTGAAAAGCTGGAAAATCTTAGTTTTATTAGTCACTAGCTTAAAATTTTTAAAAAAGAATACCGATATACCAATTCATTCACCAACTGCTTTTTTCAAACACTTTGGGGTGGACATATGCATATACATATACACACATAGTCTCTGTTTAGAGCTTTTCAAATCTAAACAGAAAATGTAGACTCAGGAATATTTTCAAGGGAATGGCAAGGATCAGGAGTATGCACCTGCTTATATTCTTGGTTGAAAATGAATTTTGGGAAGAGAGATACACATGTGGCCTGTGTCTGTGAGCACCAAGGGTTAATGCATTAATGACACCATTGGCTTTCTTTCTTTCTTCTTTTTTTTTTTTTTGTCTTCTCAGGGCCACACCAGTGGCATATGGAGGTTACCAGGCTAGGGGTCTAATCAGAGCTGTAGCCGCTGGCCAATGCCACAGCCACAGCAACTCAGGATCTGAGACGAGTCTGCAACCTACACCACAGCTCAGGGCAACGCCGGATCCTTAACCCACTGAGCGAGGCCAGGGATCGAACCCACAACCTCATGGTTCCTAGTCGGATTTGTTAACCAC
>PVHT020000066.1:6651642-6666891 GCA_004024745.2 Catagonus wagneri | reverse complement strand
GGGGTCTAATCGGAGCTGTAGCTGCCGGCCTACGCCAGAGCCACAGCAACGCAGGATCCGAGCCGCGTCTGCGACCTACACCACAGCTCACGGCAACGCCGGATCGTTAACCCACTGAGCAAGGCCAGGGATCGAACCCGCAACCTCATGGTTCCTAGTCGGATTCGTTAACCGCTGCGCCACGACGGGAACTCCCTAAATGACATTTTTGAGGGAGTTGAGAAGCCTATCTACCTTTGATTTAAAGCTTTCTGCCAAAACAAAATGAAGAAATTTTAAGTGTACTCAATCTCCTCAAGAATGAGTTGGATTTTGAATTGACATTTTAGCACTGGTACATGTAACAGTCAATCAGAAGAGCAACCAGCCTTAAACCACCACCTAGGCTGAATTTATAGTACCTGCTGACCATCAAACCTACCTGTGATGTTTCCTCAATCCATTTCATTTTTTTGCCAACATAGTAATGGCCTAGAGAATCTTCCTATGAAGTTTAGAACTGAAAATAGAAATAATAATAGACGTTAACAATAAAAACAAAAAGTAAAGGATGAATCCTCTTGATCTAGATCTGAGATCAAGAATAATGTTATGGAATGACTGCTGCTTCATTAAGGAGAATCCTTCTATTGATGCTAAAAATATCTAGGGCACTTCAAACCTATAACCTGAGGCTTTCTAAGTCTCTAAACAATTATGACTAATAGGTTTTAGTCTAATATTTTTGTTGTTATACCCTGTTTCTCAAAATCTTTTTTGAGAACAACACAAAATAGTGTATAACTTTGTTTACTCTTTTTAATATCAAAAATTACTTGAATCAAGAAGTAAAGGTAATTTAGCCCATTGATAACAGGACCCTAAACCTCTCTTTCACGTAGCCTTAGAGTTTATGATAGTATTCACACATAGCATTTCATTAATTCTTTCAGCTCTGTAATATTAATTGTCCATGGTCACTATGAAGAAATTTAGGCTGAGAGAGCTACATGACTTCTTACAAGGCACATGGATAGTAAATAGTGTCCCAAGGTTTTGAATCTAGCTTTTCTGCCTGTCAGTACACACTTTCTCTTGGACAGACAGAAAAACTGGGAATACCGTTCTGGGCTGTTAGTTTCAAATGGTTAGAAAATCATACAAAAACTCATTCTCTTCCTCTCCTCTTGCCCTCACACTTAAAATTTTCCACCAGGTGAATGTGGCTGTGGAAGCCATTCTTTGGGGAGGAAATAAGGCAGTGTCCTTAGGGATAACATCATCTTGGATGGGGTAGTTGGGTTATGGAGCTAGAGGGGGGAATTGGTGCCAAGCAGCCAGTCCTGGCATCCTGGTGTTGGCAAGATGACAAGTATAGCTGTGCCCACAGCATCTAAAGCTGACTCTTTACTTCTCTGAGTCATGACCCCAGATACCCCTAACGTTTCCAAACTGAATCACCTTAGTTTGCAGTGACTGAGGAATAGTTCAGCCAACTTACTTGCTTTTCCTTTTCCCGTGGTCCTCCTAAAAAACATTACTGAGAAGCCCATCACTTTGGGAATAGACAAAAGAATCTTTGTAAATCTACCTAAGAAGATCTCTGTACAAATTGTTAACAGTGGTTATTTCCGGGAAGATTTTCACTTTCAATCACTTTTGTAGTATTTTAATTTTCATGACTTCATATTTGTTTCCATTAAATAACACAAGTAAATACTTTAAAATATATATAAGCTCTATCAACTCTGCAGTGAAACAAAAATCATTATTTCTGCCTTTTGGGATTCCTTATAAAAGCTCTCATTGATTATCTCGTACCATCACTTTCCTTTTTACAACTTTATGTTAAAAAAGCACTTTTAAAAACAGCATAGGGTGACAGTAACAGTCTACCATTTGAAGTCAACTGACACCAGTTTGTGTCCTGGTTCCCTCAATAATTTGCTATGGGACCTTAGGTACTTATCTCTCTGAACCTTAGTGTCCTATAATAGAGAGTGATTAAATAACGCCTACATGTTCTCCCTAATCATTCATTGATAGATTAAATCATTATTTCTATTGTGTAGCATGGTTGTTAGTAGTCCTTTAGTGTCCATTCTCTTTGTCCTTTATTAGAATGCTCAGCTACAAAAGATATTCCCCAGCCTTCTTGTAGTCAATGGGAAATGAGCAGAAGTTATGTTTACAACTTCTGGGTTACACCTTTAGAAGCAAAAAGCATGTTTTTCCCTTAAACCTTTCCCCTGTTTCTGTCCATTGAAAACTTACTGAGGAGATGTGTTGACAATTCATATTCAACCACAAGGAGAGGGCAACACCATCAGAAATGATGGAGACAGAAGGAATTTGAACTTTTCACACTGTGAAGCTGCCTTATTATCATTTATTTTCAAAGAGCTCTATGAGGGAGTTCCCATCGTGGCTCAGTGGTAACAAACCTGACTAGTATCCATGAGGACTTGGGTTCGATCCCTGGCCTCGCTCAGTGGGTTAAGGATCCTGTGTTGCCATGAGCTGTGGTGTAGGTCGCAAATGCGGCTTGGATCCAGTGTTGCTGTGGCTGTGGCGTAGGCTGGCAGCTGTAGCTCCGATTCAACCCCAAGTCTGGGTACTTCTATATGCCAAAGTGCAACCCTAAAAAAACAAAAAACAAACAAACAGAAAGTCTATGAAAGACAAATATACTTCTATCTTGCTTAAACTGTTTTGATAGGTCAAGCTTTCTTTTGCAATTAAAGCTGGAATTTGGAATTAAAAGGAAAATCCAGTTTTATTCTACTGTCCTCAACAATGTTTCAAGTGGCCTTTAATTCCCTCAATCAACTGTGTCTCCTCTTTTTAGTGGATTTAAACAAACACGGTGGGAAATTACAATCATAAACTCTAAGCCTATCCTAGTTATGACTGATAATCAGCTTGCTAATACGTTACTTGCTATTCAGGTAATCATTTGTATACATGTTTTATCAAACACAAGGAAATAATAGTTCTTTGAGTGAAGGACCTGTGTCTTGTTCATCTTTTTATCCATTATTGCATCCTGCACAGAGCCTGGCATATTGCAAATATACAATGAATAAATGCACGGTCAGTGCCTCTGTGAAGGGGAGATGGTAGATCTAGTTAAGTAAGCTAAGAACCCTGACCTCTGGCTTTTCTACATCTCATGAGTGAAGTTGATGCCACCTAGCAAGTCAATGAGGGTGGTGGCCAGAGCATTTAATTCAGAGGTGGGTCAAGTCTAGGTCAATCAGAAGCAATTATTGCAGGATTTTTGTTTAAAGTGTGGGTAAAGAAAAACTCTCATTCTACTGGGGCTGTATCTTGGAGCAGCCAGCAGACAGTTTGTTCCCGAAGTAGAGAGCCTTCTTGAGAACAGAGCCCTCCCAGTGGAAGAAACAGCAGAGAAAGAGGGCAAGGCCCCATCCTGACGACATTGTCTCACCCTCTGGACCCAGCCCTACCCATGATTTTTTCAGTTATGTGAGCCAATACATTACTCTCTTTTTGTTTAGTACAGTTTCAGTTCATCCCAACTAATAAATAACACATGGGTTCTAATGCTAGCTTATTAGTCTTGGGGAAACATTTTACTTCTTTGGGTCATGCTTCTGAATGTTGAGAGTTGGATCTGATGAATTCTAAGGCCCTTTCCAGCTCTAATTTCCACGATTCTTTTTTCATGTATATAGGAAGCAGTTAGGGTAATGCTAGTTGCTACAGCAGATTGACACCAGCACCTCAGTGACATAATACAAAAGACTTTATTTCTTACTCATATGAAGTCCAAAACAGATATCTGCTTGGCAGGTGGCTCTCCTCCAAGTGAAGATATGGAGCTTCTTTTATCCTGTGATTATGCTGTCTTCAACCCCTGGCCTCCCCAGTCACTATGCTTATTGTCACTAAGGACAGAGGAATAGAAAAGAAATCAAGGGAGGGATGCTATGGAGGGATGGACGGTTATCGAGCAGGTTTGTTTTTTGTTTTTTTGTTTTTTTGCCACACTTACGCATGCAGAAGTTCCTGGGCTGGGTTTGGAACCTGCACCACAGCAGTGATCTGAGCCACAACAGTGACAACGCTGGGTCCTTAACCACTAGAACACCAGGGAACCCCCTGAGTGGGTCTAAAATTAGCACACATCACTTTTGTTCACATCCTATTAGGTAAAACAGGATTACATTTGATTGTAAACAAGACTGAAACATGTTGCAGGGAGAAGAAAAACTAGATTTGATTAATACCAACTCAGTCTCTGCCACATAAACCCTTGACCCAAGACCAAGCTTAGTAGCTGGGTTCTGATTTTAGTTGGTTAACTACGCATGTTCCTTCTTACATCCCAGTAACTGGTACTGTTGGTCCCGGAAAGGAATATAATTAGATATTAGTAAATAGATTAAATAAAAGTTTATTTAGCTTGTGAAAAATACTAAAAGTAGCTCTTTTGGTTTGATTCTACTCAACTTGGATCCTGCACAGTGGGAAGGTTGGACTTTCAGGCTTTTTTGCATTTGAAAGTGGAAAGGGGAAATAATAGTATCAATCATACATTCATCCAGTAAAGCTTTGTTACATGTCTCTCCTCTGCTGGGCAGCAGCACATTTAAAGGCTATGGATAGTATCTGCATTTGGTATAACAAAGAAAGAGTGAATATTCAAGGGGCACTCTCCTCTAAATAACACACTCGCCCACTTGTGGCCTCTTTGCCAGCTTCATGCCTCTTGCCCAGGCAGCGGAGCATCTGTGGAAGGGCCCTTCTGTCTCAATGCTTTTTACTTCCTTTAAATTAGAAATTTATCTCACTTGGTTCCTTTTCAATTTGGTTAAGAATTATTTTCTACTATGGAGAAAAGCCAGGACCCATATTTAAAAAAAAAAAAAATTCTCTATCAGATGTGAAAAAATTCAAGAAGTCATATGCAAAAGTCCCCGGCCTTGACCCCTCAGCACCTTATTCCTCACTTTACTGCCTTTATCGTACGTATTACCATATTTATACCTCCATTTGAGTCTCTATGGCTTAAGGCAGCATATGATTTTTTCCAGGTTATAACCTTAGCCCCCTTTCCTGCATAATGCTCTTTTTCATTATGCAACCCTCTCTAGGCTATGTGATTCTGAGTTCACACCTTCTACACAGCATTCCTTTCCAGACACAACCTAAACTCATCTTGGAGGGCAGCTCCTGCTCACACTGCCAGTATCACTGGGGTAAATTCCACACATTTTCTACTTCATCTGTCAGCTTTTATCACTTGTCCAACACGACAGTATTTGTATTTTTGTCTGCCCATCATACTCACTCTCCCTGCTTCTTCTTGCAACAGAATCCTACATAGGAATAATCAAATGACCAAATAAGCTTTATGGTCACAGTGGACCACAATCCACAATCTGCGTTTTTAACCTCTGCAGAGTCACATAGAGAAAGAGCTATGAAAGGATGTTATTTCCTTTCTGCATATACCAATCAGCTGTATGCTTCCTTCACTTAAAGCAAAAAGCAAAAGTGAATATACACAACATAGCAGGTTTGTTTTACCAGAGAAATATCCACAGCAGTCTATGTGCCTGCTATGACTTTAGAGCAAATGATCCTCAAGTAGCTTTTTTTTTTTTTTTTTTTTTTTACAAAAAGTCCACATAAAGTTCACAACATACTCAATGAGGTAAACTGCCTTTGTTCCCTTGGTACTCTGGATTGAACACAGCAAACTTGAATGGGCTTGATGTAAAGGAAGCCAAGTGCTTTGAGGGGGCTTGTCAATATCTCTGTCCAACAAAGACATACAGAGGAGACAGCGGAACCCAGACTATATCCTGAATGACGATGAACATCCCATTCTTGAAAGTACAGGGTAAGAGTCAACAGTGATTAATTGCACAGCTCTCCAATGTTATTTCTATTACCAAAAATACTTGAAACAAATTCTTATTACCGAAGATAACCTGCAACTATTTGCTGTAACCTTGTTTTAAAAAATTAGAGTTGATTTACAATGTTTCAGGTATATACCAAAGTGATTCAGTTACACACACACACACACACACATATACATATTCTTGTTCAGATTCTTTTCCATTATAGGTTATTACAAGATGCTGAATATAGTTGCCTGTGCTATACAGTAGGTCCTTGTTATTTATCTATTTATATAGTGTGTATCTGTGAATTCCGAATTCCTAATTTATTCCTCCTCCTACTCACTGCAATCTTAGAGAGCCTTACTAATACAATCAATACACCCTACTTCTACCTAAGAAATAACATATATATTTATATATATATTTATATAAGCATAAATATATTAATTTAAGAATGATATAATAAGAATGATATAATAGTATTACCTAGACTTAGTTATATATCCCTTGAGTTACCCAGAACAGTCCTGGCTTACACTTATTGTCCTGGCATAATTGCTAACAATGTTTATTTCAATTTCAGAAGTGTTCCAATATGGTCACACTAACTAGATTAGATCCAAAAGGGGTTTTATGTGAGATAGTGGATAACTAAATGTTGAAATGAGATGGGAATAACAGAAAAGGTTATGTGATTTTCATTGCTGAAAGCTTTTGAAATTTATTACTCAGTTGAATGTTCTGAGAAAATGTGTCATATCAAAGGTCCAGACTATGAATTTTGTTTCTGATGCTGTCAAAAACAAACAAATTTCTAAATATGTCCCGGGTAAACTGATGGCTGTAGGGATAAAGTTATGTTAAATATGTCTAGAAGTTCCTAATTTAGGCTTGGATGATCGTAATATTTGGCCTAATGTCTTTAATGACATCTTAGCTATGTTCTTGATTTTTGTTTACATCTATTTTCTCAAACCGTAGGCAAATGTCAGAATCTATTCAATATCTCTAAAACAGTCTCTGAGTCATTCGTAGTTACCTATCATATCCTCAGCACCCTCCAAGAATAAGGCGCAGAGGTCATGCAAGCAAAGCATGCCAGGGGTTGAAAACTGAAAAAGGAATGCTGTCACTGCCCACTGACTTCTTTTTTCTTTTTTTGCCTTTATGTAGAGCCGCACCCACAGCATATGGAGGTTCCCAGGCGAGGGGTCTAACAGGAGCTGTAGCTGCCGGCCTTCACCACAGCCACAGCAACGCGGGATCCGAGCCACGTCTGCAGCCTACACCACAGCTCACGGCAATGCCGGATCCTTAACCCACTAAGCAAGGCCAGGGATCGAACCCGCAACCTCATGGTTCCTAGTCGGATTCGTTAACCACTGAGCCACAAAGGGGACTCCCCCATTGACTTCTGAGCCAATGGCTCTTTGCTAAAACTGTCTCCATAGGTTTCAGGGTAATATCTAGCTCATATATCCTGTTTCTTGGTGTTTCACTTCATCACTATTGCTTAATTATAAGTTCCTGCCTCCTTAGCTTTTGTGGTGTAGACTGATAACAGTCTCCCAACAGTCATTCTCTTTCCTATGGTAATAGTGTTTTCCTCCTCTCTCTTTTTTTCTGATAACATAGCTGCCAGCTCGAGGTTGCACACATTTGCCAGCCCCCTGGAATCCAGGCATGACCATCTCACTCAGACTTTGACTTTTGAATATGAGCAGAAGGTGTGTATGTTATCTCTACATTGTTCACTTAAAGGAAACTTGTTGCCCTGCACTTATTCTCTTTTCCCTTCCTGAAAACTGGAATCAACACATGCCAGCCACCCAGCTTTGACCATATTAGATAATGACAGTGCTGCCCTAGGGACTCGCTACACCTATTACTGTTTTTGGACTAGCAGCATCAGCGTTACCTGGATGCTTTTTAGAAATACATAGTCTTGAGCTTCATCCTAGGTCCCCTGAAAGAATCTGCATCTTTGCAAGATCCTCAGGTGGTTGAATGAGCATTAACATTAGAGAGGTATTGCTTCAGTAGTGAATGAGGGATCAGCAGGATGGAGAAAAATCTAGGTCTCAATTATCTTGTTGAGCAAAGCTCTCCACTGGCCTGGTCTGCCCACCTGTAGGCTATTATGAGTGAGCACAATAACTTTTTATCATACTTAAAACACTGAATTTTGGGGTCTCTTTTTGACTTCTACTCTAACTTATAACTTTATTCCTTGTAATAGCAAGCGTACTTTTTAAATCTTTGCCAGTCTTGTGGAGAAAGAGACAAGAAAGGATATTTCCTTTCTGAATATTCTAGAGTACTCCCTCCACCCTTTAGGAGAGTATTTAAATTTAACTCAATCTATGTTGATTTATCTGGGACTGGAAGAGTGGGGAAAGTTCCTACCCCATCCTCTTGAGTATTACTGCACATTCCAATGATCATTTTTGGTCTCCTTGAAGATGCTGAGTTAAGAAGCTCTATATAAATATTAAATGAACTGAATACACAATATCTCCGGAGATGGTTTCATCATTTTTTTTTCCAGAAGAACCAAATCCAAACTAGCAGCATTAATCAAATAGACCACATTTATTTTAAAGTACATTATGCATATTTTCCTTTTAATATATAGACTCTCACGCATTATTTAATTTAACAACAACCATTCCTCCTTACTTCTTTTATTTCCATGTCTGGTTTGGTAAATGCATTCTCTAGAATTGCATTTCTTGTACTTTAATCCAACAAGTATTTACTTAATGCTTTCGAAGTGCAAGGCATTATATTAAATACTAGAAAAATTGTTGTGAATAAGATAAAACAGATCTGGTCATATATAGCTCACAGTCTGAGCAAAAGACCAACGACAAGTAATTACACAGCTGAAGAAAGTTAAGACATGGAATGTACTCAAAATACTTGCAGTAGTGTCCATTGACCGAATATGTGAAGAAATAAATTAACCATTAACACCTTCCCTCCAAGCCTCCAGGGAAACGGGGGCATAGTTCCCTTATTTCCTTTTCCTGCTCTTCTCATTGCTTTGGGTTCCAACTGGTCTTCATGCCTTTGCAAGAGGAGCTGGATAATTAACCAGCTAAAAATAAGGGTTTACTGTTAATGTACATGGAAGATGACTGGAAAGGAACTGGGCAAAATGAAAACAGTTGCATTTGGTGGTAAGACTGTGGCTTGTTCTTTTTCTTGTCATTAAAATATTGATTGTAGGAGTTCCCTTCGTGGCTCAGTGGTTAACGAATCCGACTAAGAACCATGAGGTTGCGGGTTCGATCCCTGGCCTTGCTCAGTGGGTTAAGGATCCGGCATTGCCGTGAGCTGTGGTGTAGGTTGCAGACGCGGCTCGGATCCCGCGTTGCTGTGGCTGTGGCAAAGGCCGGCAGCTACAGCTCCTGTTAGACCCCTAGCCTGGGAACATCCATATGCCGCGGGTGTGGCTCTACATAAAGGCAAAAAGACAAAAAATATATATATTTATATATTGATTGTACAATATATTAAAATTGGAAATAAAAAGGGATCTTCTTTTTCACTTTATAAGGGAAGTGAGGTTGCATTTCCTATGCAATACCAACCTCATTGGGGTCCACAGGGATTGACTAACATTAATTTCCTTCCTTTTTGCCTGATGCAAATAAGCCACTGTGGTCCTGTTTCTGGTATTTGGACTATAGAAGGCCTCGATTTCTGTATCTGTAACACCAAACAACTCTGGGTTTTAAATATTATCTCACTTAGTACTCACACCTGGTAGCCTTCTCTGAGGGCACCAACCAAAGGTCAAGGCCTTTTTCGCAACATCACTGATCTTCCTTGAAAACCCTATGGTTAGTGGATAGTGGAGTGATAAAATTAAAAAGTTGCTCAGGATAGGAGATAAAAGGTTAAACAAACAAAACCCACTACTATTGGATAGGGTACTTCTGAGGCTGGGGTTCTGTCCAGGGACAACTACACTGTTGGCCTACTGCTGCATAAGGAGCCATCTCACAAGTGATTGGCTTAAAACAACAACAGCCACATTTTTACCTATAATTCTCCAACTGAGCCAGGGTTTGGATGGACAGCTCATCTGTGCTCCTTATGGTATGTGCTGGGGTGGCTCACCTGAGCTGGAGCATCTCAGATGGCTTCACTCACATGCCTGGGGCTCCAGCTGGGATGCCTCAAATGGCTGGGGATGGCTTGGCTGGTTTCTCCCCTATGGCCTCTCTATCCAGCAGGGGAGATGGACTCCTTTTTGTGGTGTCTTAGAGGGCTCCCAAGAGAGTGAAAACACAAGCTTCAATGCTTCACAAAACTTGGTAACACATTACTTCTATTCCATTCTTCTGGACAAAGCAAGTCACAAGGCTACCCCAGATTTAAGGAAAAGGAAAAAGGCTCCACTTCCAGAGGCAAGGCCAGCAGGTATGTAGGAATAGGAGAGGGTGCTGGTGGCCACCTTTGCCTATAATCTACCATTCACTGTGTGTCATTCTTAGTTAACATCCACTGAAAGTCCACTGAACACCTACAAGGATCAGAGAGACTACAGTACAGAGGAGACATGAATGCCACAAATGGTGTACAAGTAGGAAACAGGAATTTATCCTATTCATCTTTATGATTACAACAACTAAAAAGTCTAAAATCTGTTGACAGGAGTTCTCATGGTGGCTCAGTGGAAACGAATCTGACTAGTATTCATGAGGACGCAGGTTGGATCCCTGGCCTCTCTCAGTGGGTTAAGGATCCAGCGTTGCTGTGAGCTGTGGTGTAGGCTGTAAGCGCCATTCGGATCTGGTGTTGCTGTGGCTGTGGCGTAGGCCAGCAGCTACAGCTCTGATTTGACCCCTAGCCTGGGAACTGCCATTTGCTGCAGGTATAGCCCTAAAAAAAATAAAAAGAGAGAGAGAAAGGGAATAAATTAATAAATTAATAAATTAAAAAATGTGTTGACAAATTAACATCACAAAAAAATCATCTGCTACATAACCTGTAAGGCTGGTACCATTTCTTAACTTACAACTAAAAAAAATTGAAGCCTTTTTTCTTTATCCGATCTTATTCTTTAGCCTATATTTAATTTTAATTTTAAACTTATATGTATTTATATATTTCTTTATTTAGTGTATTGTTTTGGTCCATTGTATGTATTCCTTTTCTTTGTCTTTTTTTTTTTTAGGGCCACACCCATGGCATATGAAGGTTCCCAGGCTAGGGTTCCAATTGTAACTGCAGCTACTGCCCACACCACAACCATAGCAATATAGGATCCGAGCTCTGTCTGCAACCTATACCACAGATCATGGCAATACCATATTCTTAACCCACTGAGTGAGGCCAGGGATTGAACTAGCGTTCTCATGGATACTAGTCAGGTTCTTAATCTGCTGAGCCACAACAGGAACTCCTAAAAACAGCATCTTACAGGAAGTTTGAATGTGGCATTGTCATTGCAGTGGTTCTGGTCCCTGATGTGGTGCAGGTTCGATCCCTGGCCCAGGAACTTCTACATGCTGTGGGCACAGCTAAAAAAATTAGAATGGCATCTTATAAACAGAAAAAAAATCATTCCATTATGGGAAAAGGGATTTGTAAAATGAGGTGGTGCAAGAGTTTGAGCAGAAACTTATAAAGAGGATTTTATGGTGGTAATTTTTAAATTTTCTTTTTGAAGTTTTTGTCAAAAGGAATTGAACTCTGGCATTCTCTCTTTGAGTGAGGAAGCCATGTGAGCTTTACCTCTGGCAATATTTCTCTCAGTTTTGAACTCCTCTAGACATTCAAATTATAGCAATGATTTTGACATAGATTCCCAATTCATAATCTAAAGATTTCTTCATGTCTCCTACTTCTCACCTTTTAGGTAGTCTGAAATGATAGACTCCAATGTTTCATGGATGACCTTTCATTTTATTCTTGCCCTTCACAGTTGAACACAGATATAGGCTGAAGTTCAATAAACATCCATTTGAGGCAATAGATCTGCCATTCATGGGATATCTTCTATCATCTCACAATTTTATTTATTGTCTTTTTGCCACTGTTTTTCACTTATCATAAAATTAGAAGTGGAAATGCAATAAATCATTCTTATTACAGAACAAACAAAATTTGCTGCCATCCTAAAGGTACCTCCATTTGAGAGTTTAAATTCCTGCTCATTGGGTAATGTGTAGAAGTCTAAAATTAGTTTAGAATTGTCATTTTAGGAGTGTCAGTGTGCAATGTATACACCTTCATCCACTGAAAATATACAGATATGAAAATTTGAGAACCAGCTTTATGAGAACATCTCCAGATCCTGAAGTTCTGATAATTCAGCAAAAAAAGGCCAGATATTATAAAATGACAGGAAATAATGTAGGGAAGCATAGGACAAAGGCCAACTAAATGATAAGATGTCTAAACTGATGGATGGGTCAGGAAAAAGGATATTTTGATGCAGATGATGTACTAGGTGCTTGAAAATATTGTCTCATTTTATCTTCCCCACAACACAATTTTACTGCTTAGAATGTTGATTGAAACAAGAGTAGTTAAGAAACTTGCTTAGAAAGTTTAGAAGCTTTCTAAAGTTTAGAAACACATGATTAGAAAGAAATAAATCCAGTTTGTCTAACTTTAGAGCCCAAACTGGAGTTCCCATTGTGGTGCACCGGAAACAAATCCGACTAGTAACCATGGGGTTGTGGGTTCCATCTCTGGCCTTGCTCAGTGGGTTAAGGATCCAGTGTTGCCCTGAGCTGTGGCAGGTGCGATTCAACCCCTAGCCTGGGAATCTCCATATGCCACTGTTGTGCTGGTAAAAAAAAAAAAAAAAAAAGCAAAGGTAAAGCTCCGACAATTAACATTTGAATTGATTAACAATTCGAAATGCACTGAATTCAACTGAACTGAACATTTCCAGGTCTTTCTAGCTTTTGCATAAAGCTTCCATACTACAAAGGAACTTACATGGAATTAGGAATACCTGAGTTTGAATCTGGATTCTGCTCTTTCCTACTGGCAGCACTCGGAGCAAGTCAGTTTTTACATCTTTTAAAACAGAAAGATAATATCTAATAATGTATAGACCCTGTGGGCTTAAACAAGACACCTCAGTGAACAGAACTCAAAATTTACCTGGTGAAGAGATGGCTCCCAGTGAATGAATACAAGGTGAACATGGCGTGATTATTATTTCCCCTCCATCTGAGGCTGGAAACAACAGAAACAATATTTATCCCAGTATGGTTCTTAGATGATCACAGGCTCAAGAAGGAGCTTGAAATAGTTTTCTAAATGAGGTTTGGGAATTCATTTTGGATTTCAATTACCCATCCTCTTGCTGGACCTTATTAGCACATGTAATTGAAAACAGACTCTGTGTAATAAGGACAACTGGAATCTCCGGCTCAGAGGCAGTTACTTTGGTGTTACTCATTCCTCATTCTCTTTAAATACACCAGCAGCCACCCCTCAAACACACAACCGCAGAAGCTGGGAAGAAAGAACGAAAATTCTTCCATTACTACATTTCCTGTGATGTCAGCCTACATGGAAGCTTTTGTTTCATATCATATATTTGTACTATGTGGACAAACAATGGCAATATGAAAGATCTTACAGACCTTCCTTAGAGCATGCATTCTTAACAGATGACAGTATTATCACCAAGGAGGTGAAAATTGATTCTGAGAGGGTGAGAAAAACCAGATACTGCAATGGTTTGGGGTCCTTTGCAGTACATAAATAGATAGTATTTCTGTGGTATTGAAAGTTTATGAGGAAGGGGTCATGGGGGCCGGGGTGGAGGTTGAGAAACACTGCCTTAGAGACAACATAAAGTTCTCCAGCTCAGTTTTTGATTCCAGGAAGAAGAAGAGACAGGATTGTTTTTGGTGATCCATTCTATGATGGTCATTTTAGCTGTTCCAGTTCATTATAAAAGTGGTTGAAGAGAATAGCTCTGAGGCAGGCTGCCTGGTTTGAAGCCCAGTTCAACCATTTACAGCTATGTGATCTCGAGCTAATTAACTAACCTATCTCTACCCCCGCCTTCTTTCATTTTTAAGATGAACATTGTAATACCTGATACTTAAGGTTGTATGAGGACCCAGCCTATATTTATAAAAAGAGTCAGACAAAGCCACTCCTCCCTTTGTGAAAGAGTTCTGGTTGGTACCTTTTAATCTACCTTCTCTGGGTGACCAAATCTAGGCAATGCACCTTTTTTTAACTTCGTGTATTTTGAAAAGTATGGAATATATAGAAACAAAATATAGAAAAGAATAGATGTAATATATATCCTCACAACATTAAAAGTTAATTTATGTTAGCATTTTTCATATTTGCTTTAGATTCTTTTATGTATAAAAATGTTCAATTACATAAGTGATACTATATATACATACTCCTTTTTGTCCTCTGAATATCTTTAGGCCTACCACTGTGAAGCAAAAATTTTATAAGTGCAGGTATAATTTCCTTAGAGATATTCTTTCTGAATGGGTAGCCTGAGAGGTAACCCATCCTGCAAAGCATAATTCTCTATCCAGATAAAGTAAATGTCTTCATTCAGGTTAAGACTCAAATGACATTTTGTCCATGAACTGAAATAATATTTTTTGGACACCAAGAGTGCGGGAGATGGTTTTCTTTTTCCTTCACTTTTTTTTTTAAGGGCCACACTTGTGGTATGTGGAAGTTCTGTTGCTGCCAGCCAATGTCATAGCCACAGCAACACCGTATCTGAGCTGTGTCTGCAAACTGCGCTGCGCAGCTCATTGCAATGCCGGATCCTTAGCCCACTGAATGAGGCCAGGGATTGAACCTATATCCTCACAGACACTATGTCAGGTTCTTAACCCTCTGAGCCACAACAGGAACTTCCCAGGAGATGTTTTTGAATTGGTAGCAGAACTGTAGCAGCAGGCCCAGAAGTCAGCTTTGCAAAATGACAATCTGGGTAGTTGGAATTAAATTCGTCTCCATGCCTGAGGTGGCATTCCAGATGTTTTTCATAAACAGTGCTGAATAACTCACCTCTGCTGTTAATACAAACCCAACGGTAGCGTTTGCAGATGACTCGGTCCTTTGGTTTTTAGAGTGTAGCTCTCAGCAAAGAAGATGGGAGCTGCTGGTTTAGGATCAGATCTGGGAAGCACACTGGTTTGCACAGGGGCCAAGTGTCCTGACAGTGGAGAAGTTTCAAATATCTAGGAATCAAAGGAGTGAAAGTCTTGAGTCCTGAGTGAGGCAGCCCTAGGAAGCTGGCACCGTGTAGGTTCCTCAGGCACTAGGCTGTGACCCAAGGGACTGGAATCTTAAGGAGATGGCAGAGGGCCCACTGTCCTCAGGTGTGGTTATCTATTCATCCAGTGGAGCCAAGGAGGCAACTTGT
>PVHT020000066.1:6624923-6651542 GCA_004024745.2 Catagonus wagneri | reverse complement strand
TTGTTTAGATATAAGGTTGCAAGATAATGGCCACTGCCCAGAACGGAGTGTTCTCTCCTAACTAACTCTTGGATTTGAAATTTGGTTAAGGAGGGAATATGATGTGGTACCTACACAGAGCTCTGGACAGCCCTACATGGCTTTTTTTTTTTTTTTTCAGCTAGACAGTTTGGATCTTTTTTTTTTTTTTAATTTATTTTTTTCTTTTTGGTCGTCCCACAGTATATGGAGCTCCCAGGTCAGGGATCAGATCTGAGCCACAGTTGTGACCTAGGTTGCAGCTGTGGCAATCCTTTAATCCACTGTGATGGGCTGGTGACTGAATCTGTGTCCTGGCATTGCAGAGACACTGCCAATCCTGTTGAGCCACAGCAAGAACTTTATTTTTTTTTTCAATTTAATTTTTATTTCATATTGGAATATAGTTGATTTACAATGTTGTGCTAGTTTCAGGTGTAAGCAAAGTGATTCAGTTATATATATATATCCATTCTTTTTCACGTTCTTTTCCCATATAGGTTATTACAGAACAGTGAAAAGAGTTCTCTGGCTATACAGTAGGTAGGTCCTTGTTGATTATTTTATATAAAGTTGTATGTATAAATGAATCCCAAACTCCTAATTTATCCTGCCCCATCCCCATCTTTTCCATTTGGTAACCATAAATTTGTTTTCTATGCCTATGTATCTGTTTCTCTTTTGTAAATAAGTTCATTTGTATTCTTCTTTTATTTATTTTTTTTTAGGGCCGCATCTGCGGCATATGGAGGTTCCCAGGCTAGGGGCTGAATTGCAGCTACAGCTGCCGGCCTGTGCCAGAGCCACAGCAATGCCAGATCTAAGCCTTGTCTGCAACCTACACCACAGCTCACGGCAACGCCAGAGATTTAACCTTCAACCTCATGGTTCCTAGTCGGATTCGTTAACCGCTGTGCCACAATGGGAACTCCTATATTCTTCTTTTAAATTCCACATATGAATGATATTATAAGGTATTTGTCTTTCTCTGTTTACTTCACTTAATATGATAACCTCTAGGCCCATTCCCCACAGGGCTTTAATTATGGCTCCGAACAGTTTTTCTTTCTGACTCTTTTTACGTTAAAAGTGAAAGTAAACATTTTAAATATTTGGATACAATCCACTACTGTAATTATAAATATTAGTAATGATAATACCAGTACTTCCTATCCTGTATTAGATGCTTTTGAAAGGCCAGGTCCAGCTTGCTCAGAGGAGGTATCTCCACATTACCAGTCGGAGCTAGTTTCATGTACTCACTCTCTCCCTCACCAGCCAGAGAACATGTACTGAGCCTTTTCTACATGCAAAGCCCTGTGCTGGTGCCTCACAACATTTACCATCTCCCACAACTAAGAAGGGGGAACACAATAAAGTCACATTTTAATTTTGCTCACTTAAAATCGGTGAAGGAAAGGTGGCCCCTAAACCAGAGAAGTGCTGTGTAGTACTAGCCTTTCAGCATATGGCAAAAGGGGAAAAAATGTCTCATCAAATTTGTCTCTACTTCCAAACAAACTCTTGGGATGGGGAAGGAATGAGATGGAGAATATTTAAAGCTAAATGAAGAATGTGCAGGAGAGAAGAAAACCCTAGCTTAGGGCTTCTTCCCTTTTCTGCAGCACTTCTTCCCTGGTTGCTATCCTAGCACTTCGTGCTTACCTATCCTGGAATAGCACTTGTAGAGCACTTACTTCTCTGTATAGTTAGACTCCTTACAGTCATAATGTACCTTATTTATCTCCCCCCGCCCCCACCCAGTACCTGGAGCACTTTTAAGAACTCATTTACTTTGATTTAAATGAACAGATAAATGGACAAACGGGTGGATAGTTTTCTCTTGGGCGACTCTCCTATGCATATAAACATGGACACAAAGATTCACACAGAGGACAAAATCATGCAAATTCATATATATTCCTAAAGAGACAAGGACACTGTTCTCATTACCAAAGCCCTTCCTTTGCTGGCCCAGCCATCTTGTGCAAATGCCTCTTCAAGCCCCACTTCTCTCCCAAGGCCAATTCTATCAGCTCAACCCCCTCCCATGACCAGCACCAATCAAGCTTCCCACTGTCAGCTGACACAGGAGAGAGTGAACTACGTGACAAGCTAATCTATAATTCTATGCCTAGAATCGACAGCTTCCAGAAGTCTTGCTATTTTGACTCTATATGGCCCTCTTAGGGATTTCGCCCAGCATTTGTTGTCTATTAGGAGAAACTTCTTTGGGAGAATTTTCAGTGGGTGGGCAAGAGAGTAGATGGCTCCTGAAAGAGACTCAGATAGGATCCAGATGTGAAGACTGTTAGGCTTCCTCAGTGCTCAAGTGTGATGTTCATGTAGGTGTGAGGGAGTAGAGGGGCTAGCTTTGCAGTGTGTCTTTAATATCCTAGACATTCTATTAGATGCTCACTTGAGATAGTTCATCCACTCCTCATGAAAGTGAATGTCTCCACATGGTGTTGTGATTCTCATTTTGCTAATGAGAAAGCTAAGGTTGAAAATGGAAGGGCACTTGCCTAAGACTAAGAGTTAAGAACTGACCATCTGAGGAACTATTCCAGTTTATAATGCAGGGGTCATCAGAAAAATTTCCTTCTTTTCCTTCCTAATGATATCTATTACATACAAAAGATACTGTCCTTAGTATTACTGGGAATTCAAAGATAGAGCAGATTCGGTTTTTGTCTTTATACCTGTATATTAGAATATGAGAGAGTAGGAGTTCCCATTGTGGCTCAGTGGGTTAAGAACCCGATATAGTGTCTGTGAGGATGCAGGTTCAATCCCTGGCCCTGCTCAGTGGGTTAAGGATCCAGTGTTGAAGCAAGCTGTGATGTAGGTCTGGTGTTGCTATGGCTGAGGTGTAGGCCCGCAGCTGCAGCTCTGATGTGACCCCTAGCCCGGGAATTTCCATATGTCACAGGTGAGGCTGTAAAAAGAAAAGAAAAGAAAAAAAAGAATGTGAGAGAGTAATACAAAGTGCATACATTATTATGGTATCTGCAGAAATGCTCTAAAAGAAGTGTAAGTCAGAAGGAGAGAACACTTCCCAAAAAGCAGCATTTGAGCTGGGTCTTAAGAGTATTATTTCACTAACAGGGAGGAAAAACTTTTCTTCTACCCTCTTATGTTCAGTGATTGAAAGCCTGTGAATTGAACTGACATAAAGAAAGATTAGCATGAGAAAGGACAAATTTTCATTCACAAAGGTATATATGAGAATTCACAGAATAACGTGACTAAATCAATAAGCCCTTTTATGGATTAACCATGGATGCAAAAGGTGCCACCCAAAAGCGTGCAGACAATGCAGACCTCATGACTTAAACGCATTGCCAAAGAGAAAGGAAGTAAAGATCCTCATTGCCACAGGCAGTCTCAGCACTAGCAAGGCAACTGGGAAAGATAGATGAATCCCCTGAGAGCTGGCAGTGGCCAGTATGGCACCAGCTGCAAATGGAGTGCCCAGGTTTCCACATTTCTGTTCAGCTTACTATGAATTATCAGGGTCCCAGCCCGAGGGTTGGCTGCCTACACATGCAGGTCCAACAAATACACTCCATGGCAGGTGGAAACACGCTCTCACTAAATCCAAGCCAAGGTCTCAGGACACAAAATGAGACAAATAGGACAGCGTAGCAACCCTGTGAAGGAGAGGATCTATAGCCAATGGTAGACAAAATTGAGAGTCACCCAAAAGTCATAATGCTCCAAAAATAGTTCTTTCAAGTGTTTTCTCCTGACAGTCTAAAGTTAGAAAAGACAGGAGTTCCTACTGTGGCGCAACGGGATTGGTGGTGGACTAAGGTTTGATCCCTGGTCCAGCACAGTGGGTTAAGGATCCCGAGCTGCCATAGCTGCAGCTTGGATTTAATCCCTGTACTGGGAACTCCATATGACATAGGGTAGCCAAAGTAGAAACAGAAAGAAAAGACAAAAAGAAGCTCTTACCACCCTTCTTCTTATTCAAATGGACTCCAGGAAGAAATCCAGGAGATGGCTAGTAAGGAAAGCTGACCCTTGCCAGCTTCATCAGAAGTCTGATGGTCTTAGCTTTCATCTCTAGATTCAGCCTGAAGTCCCAAACATCCCATATGGTTGCCAAACTGTCAGGGAGGAAAAACTTTTCTCCTGCCCTCGTAAGTTGGGTCCCTAGAAGCATGCAAATTAAATGGAAAAAAGATGAACGAGAGAAAAAAACAAAACAAAACAGATTTTCATTCACCTATGTACAATGCTCAGGAGAGTTTGCAAAAAAAAATTAACCCAAGGAGGTAGTTAAAATTTGAGGCTTATGTATTATTTTTATAGGGGAAAGGGAAGAGGAGAAGGATGCTTGTTGGAAAACAAATGATTTTAAGGAAAGATAAACAAGCCCTTAGGAGAATAGATAGGAGATACATGGTTTTGCAACAGTCTGTTTAGGTGTGGTGCTGATTTCTATTTGCCAGTGATGAGAGTCAGACTTTCCTGGTTGTTTCCAGGAAGGGAATTTATGACAACTGGGTTCTCCTGAGTTCTTATGGGAGGCTCCACGCTTAGAGAGATAAGGGAGAGATGGAAAAAAGATTTTTCAAATGCCATCAGCTCAACATAATTTTTAATGCTACAGTGAAGTATTCCGGGCCCCTTCAATGAAAAGAAAGGTGATAATGTCTTAATACTTATTTCTGCCTTGTGAAAAATGTGCCAGGAATACATCTTACCTTAACTGGAGCAGGATGTTTTGACAGTCCTTTTAACTCCCTGGCATTTGAAGACCTGAAAAAGCCAATTATTAGTTTCACAGCTGCTTCTTCTCTTTCTTCTTTTGTTCATACTTCACCTTTATCATCTTACCCACTCTTCCCTGACCCTGAGATCAGCGGTGAACTGAGTGTGAGGGATAGATATAAAGGTCTGTGGGTTTGCAAATAATGATTGACAATTTACTTGATTTTTATGTTAAAAGTCTAAAAGCTTAGTTTTTTTTAAGGTCATATAATAGGAGTTAAGTACTAAATGTCTATGGCATTACAAATATTTATGTTCTCATCTTTTAAGCCATGGAGGAATGTCTTTTTGTCTTCCAGAGATTCAGACCTCAATGTAACATGACCAAGTAGATTGACGGCCACTTTAAATAAAATTCTGGAGTTGCCATTATGGCTTAGTGGACATGAGTCCAACTAGTATCCATGAGGATACGGGTTCACATCCTGGCCTGTCTCAGTGGGTTAAGGAACTGGGTTGCCACGAGCTGCGATGTAGGTCACGGACACAACTTAGATCTAGCATTGCTCTGGCTGTGGTGTAGGCCAGCAGCTGCAGCTCCGATTGGACCCCTAGCCTGGGAACTTCCACGTCACAGGTACGGCCCTAAAAATTAAAATAATAAAATAAAATAAAAAATCTGAAAGGGCTGTATCTAAGGCTTATAATCTAGATAGGTTTATGCAATACAAATAGGGAGTAGGATGTAAGAATGAATTTCTGGTTTCCTACATCCAGGAAGGAGCCATGATCCTGGCTTAAAAATCTTCAGCTCCAAAGTGGAATGATGAATTTTCTAAGAAGAAACACAGGTTTAGATTTAACTATTGGAAAATGAGGGCAGCAACACATCAAAAGGGGACCCCTGGAGTGAGAAGCATTAAAGACAAATTTTTTCTGGAACTATAAGAGCCTTGGATTTTGACATGTTCTACAACTGACATCCAATGAGCCTTCGGGGAATGAAAACAGTACTTTTTAAAAATATATCTTAGACTAATTTAGAGAAAATAAAAAATAAATAATTATTACATTTTTAAAAAATTTTAGGTATAATAACCTCCTAATAATGTAACCTAGTAAACATTCTTGAAATTCATTCTTTAAAAAATAATAACCCTTATAAGTATGGTAATTGATATTTTCATGACTTCTAAGAGCTTTTCATGGATATTTCACTTAAAAATAATAAAATAAGTTAGTATTTTCACTGACGACTTGTAAATTGGCAAGTCTAAAGAAATAGGCCAGTGTTTAAAAACAGCTTTTGCAAATTAATCTTCTTACTGATGACAGTGTTTAAATATGAATTTGTAATGAAAGTTCTTTCTTGTAAGCGTGCAAAGTGAAGAAAACAACAAGATATTTCTTGTGAAATTTAAAAATGAAAATTAAAGTGAAAATTAAAAATGAAATAAAAATATACAATAGGACCACTGATAGCCTCTAAGGAGTACTTGCGGAAATTTGAAGAAAGCCCTCTTTTTTCTATTTAGTTATTTAGTTAGCTAGTTCAATTTTCTGGCCACCCTGTGGCAATATGGAGTTCCTAGGCCAGGGATCAGATCCAAACTGCAGTTGTGCCCTACGCTGTAATGCAGCAGTGCTGGGTCCTATAACTCGCTGTGCCTGGCCAGGGACTGAACCTGTGTCTTGGTGCTGCAAGGACAGCCACCCCCATTGTGCCACAGCCAGAACTCCTCTTTTGAATGTACTTAATAAGGCCACAGAGCAGACAGCCTGACAGGAGAAGCCTGGGCTGGATTTCATGTCCAATGCTCTTTCAACTGAGTGGCCTTGTAAAAGGCATAAACTACAAAAATATGCTGCCATTTGTATACACATATATACACACACACACACACACACATACACACACATGCATAGACTGTCTCAGAAGATATACAAAGTATAGGTAACACTGGGTATTTCTGGGGAGGAGAACTGGGTGAAGGTAAGAAGCAGGCATGTTTCTTTGAATATACTTTGGTGCTTTCTGAATAGCATATTATTGTATGTATGCATTACTGATTAAAAATAAAATAGGAGTTCCTATCGTGGCTCAGTGGTTAACGAATCCAACTAGGAAACATGAGGTTGTGGGTTCGATCCCTGGCCTTGCTCAGTGGTTAAGTATCCAGCATTGCCGTGAGCTGTGGTGTAGGTTGCAGATGCATCTCAGATCCCACGTTGCTTTGGCTGTGGCATAGGCCGGTGGCTACAGCTCCGATTAGATCCCTAGCCTGGGAGCCTCCACATGCCATGAGTGCAGCCCTGGAAAAGGCAAAAAGACAAAAAAAAATAATAATAAATAAGTAAATAAATAATTACCAGAATTTAAATTTTGAAGTAGAGAATAAAACAAATGCACACATGATTAAAAAAATAACAGATACCACCCACCACACATCAGTCAGAATGGTCATTATTAAAAATGGTTCCTATCACAACCCTGGGTCAAAAAGATTAATTTGGTTTATAATGTTTATATAATGTTTATAATGTTAAAAGAGTGCGAGATGGTGGGTTAATAAAAATTTTGGTGCCAAAAAAAAGTACAAATAACAAACACTGGAGGGATTGTAGAGAAAAAGGAACCCTCCTATACTGTTGGTGGAAATGCAAATTGGTACAATAACTATGGAAAATAGTATGCAGATTCCTCATAAAACTAAAAATAGAACTACCATTGAATCCAGCAATCCCACTCTTGGGCATAGATCTGGCCTTGCTGTATGTTCAAGAGTGGAATTGCTGGGTCATATGGTAGCTCTGTGTATAGTTTTCCAAGGTACCTCCATAATGTTTTCCATAGTGGTGGTACCAGCTTACATTCCCACCAACAGTGCAGAAGGGTTCCCGTTTCTCCACACCCCCCTCAGCACTTGTTATTTGTGGACTTATTAATGATGATGGCTATTCTGACTGGTGTGAGGTGGTACCTCACAGTAGTTTTGGTTTGAATTTCTCTAGTAATCAGTGATGTTGAACATTTTTTCATGTGCTTATTGGCCATCTGTATATCGTCTTTGGAGAAATGTCTCTTCAGGTCTTTTGCCCTTTTTTCAACTGGTTTGTTGGCTTTTTTGCTATTGAGTTGTATAAGTTGTTTGTATATTTTAGAAATAAAGCTCTTGTCAATTGCATCATTTGATACTGTTTTCTCCCATTCTATAAGTTGTCTTTTTGTTTTCTTTTTGGTTTCCTTTGCTGTGCAAAAGGTTGTCAGTTTGATTAGGTCCCACTGGTTTACTTTTGCTCTTATTTCTGTTGCTTTGGGAGACTGACCTGAGAAAACATTTGTAAGGTTGAGGTCAGAGAATGTTTTGCCTGTGAGTTTTGCCTAGTTTAATAGTGTCTTGTCTTGTCTTATATTTAAGTCATTAAATATATTAAGCCATTTTCAGTTTATTTTTGTGCATGGTGTGAGGGTGTGTTCTAGTTTCATTGATTTGCATGCAGCTGCCCAGGTTTCCCAGGAATACTTACTGAAAAGACTGTCTTTTTCCCATTTTATGTTCTTGCCTCCTTTGTCAAAGATTAATTGGCCGTAAGTGTCTGGGTTTATTTCTGGGTTCTCTATTCTGTTCCATTGGTCTGAATGTCTGTTTTGGTACCAGTATCACACTGTCTTGATAACTGTGGCTTTGTAGTATGGCCTGAAGTCTGGGAGAGTTATGCCTCCTGCTTGGTTTTTGTTCCTCAGGGTTGCTTTGGCAACTCTGGGTCTTTTGTGGTTCCATATAAATTTTTGGATTGTTTGTTCTAGTTCTGTGGAGAATGTCCTGGGTAATTTGATAGGGATTGCACTGAATCTGTAGATTGCTTTGGGTAGTATGGCCATTTTTACAATATTAATTTTTCCAGCCCATGAGCATGGGATATTTTTCCATTTCTTTGTAGCTCCTTTGACTTCCTTGATTAATATTTTATAGCTCTCAGCATATAAGTCTTTCACCTACGTGGTCAGGTTTAGTCCCAGGTATTTGATTTTTTGGGGTGCAATTTTAAAAGGTATTTTTGTACTCCTTTTCTAATATTTCATTGTTAGTAAAAAGAAATGCGATTGATTTCTGAATATTAATCTTATATCCTGCTACTTTGCTGAATTTGTTGATTAGTTCAAGTAATTTTTGGGTTGAGTCCTTGGGGTTTTCTATATATAGTATGTCATCTGCATACAGTGAGTTTTCCCTTTTCCTATTTGGATGCCTTTTATTTCTTTTTTTTTCTGATTGCTGTGGATAGGACTTCCAATACTATGCTGAATAGCAGTGTTGAGAGTGGGCATCCTTGTTTTGTTCCAGATTTTAGTGGGCAGTCTTTCAGCTTTTCTCCATTGAGTATTATATTTGTTATGCAGTGGCAATATTATATCAATTATCTGATGTTGCAGATACCTTTGAAACCTTTTTTTTTCATTTTTTTACACCAAGTAGAAACCTTATTGAATTTTAACTGTACTAGAACCTAAAAACTTTTAATCCAAACTCTGCTAAGTAAGAAAATTGTGATAAAACAATAAATAAGGTCGAGAGGGGAAAAATGCACCCATTAATGACCCTCTCAAAAAAAATTAGAATCAGAAAACATGATTCTCTAGATTATAGGTCAGGTTTTGAGTGAGTATGAGGCAAATGAAAATAGACTTCCAACCCTGTGAATTTCTGTACTGTTGAAGTTTCCTTTTTTAAATTCTTAAACATATTAATTTAAAGTTTTGTGTGCATAAATGCTTTTCACAGGTTATTTTCAGAAAATGAACTGTGGATATCATATATAGATTCTAGAGAAATGGAAAATATATTTAAATTAAAATAAGCTTAAATTGCATAGATGTGAATGAAATGCTTCATAGAAGGTATCCATAGAAACCACTTAAAATAAAGAAAAATGTTAATTCTCTTTGTAAATTGAGCTCCCAGAATCAAAATGAGAGTGAGGCATTTAGTGTAGGTGCAAATACACTTTGGCCTTATCTATGTGAAACACAGTAATTGACAATTATATGTTTTTGGCCATGGTCTCAGCTGATAGTCACAATCGATTTATGGCCATATAGTTCATGGGATTCAGCTGGTAAAACAGCTAAGCTATACTGGCCCAACTTGTTGACTTAATTCAGTGTTTGATCAGAGAACTATCACTGTGGTGTCCCAAACTTTCAGCAATCTCTTGACTACACAAGAAATTAAACATCAACTACCACTTTATGGTGCTTATGTAAGCCACCTGGGAACACCGTTAAAAATAATTTGTGGAAGAATAAATTTTCCTATGTGAAGATCCCAAGGAAAGTCTCCATTTTCCACATTCTATTCTAGGCAGACATATTTTAGGTTGCTTCATTCACAGTGCTTGGAATTCAATGTTCTGCTCTGTAAAGTCAAAAGTAGTTCACTGTAGAACTACTTATAACTGGGAGGAGTAGAAAGTAGAATAAATTAAGAATAAATATAACCAGAAAATGTCTACATTTTACCTACATATGATGTCACTGAGTTGATGATCATTTCAGAAAAGCTAACTTCATTATTACTAACCTTAAAAACTCATTATTGCTAACTGTGTAGTTTTTTTCTATTCCTCTCAGTTACACGTAGTTCTATAGTGACCTACTTTTGACTTTAGTCACTTTGTAATCGAGCTAATGTTCCCTAGACATGCTGTTTGTAATGGCCTTAGGCATTCTCAGACACTTTGGCCACAGACTGTCTTTACTCCTAAGAATTGCCAAGGAGTCAAAGAGATATTCTTAATGTGGATTATATCAACCAATCTTTACCATATGAGAAGTTACATTGAGGCATTTAAAAATATTACTTATAAAATAACAAATTCATCATAAGTTAATATAACTTAATTTTATGGAAAAACAACTATATTTTCCCAAATTAAAAAAAAATCAGTTAGAGGAGTGACATTGTTTAACATTTTGCAAACCTCCTTAATGTCTGTCTGCATTCCATCTGTTGCAATATCTCACTTCATGTAGCCTCTAGAAAAGTGAATAAAAAAGGCGAGAATATCTTAGTATTATCGTGAAAATAGTTTCGACCTGAACAGGTATTGGTTATCCCCAGGGGTTTCAACAACACTTTGAAAACTCACTGTGCACACAATGATAAATATGCAAAATTATTACACAGCTAAAGGGCAACATGGTTTTCAGGTCTGAAGTCCTTCCCATGCAACCCAGAGAAGAGCCTTTATTTATTTTGCTGTTTAAAGAAATTGATAACAATAATTGTTGCCAAGGTCTCTTCTTATTTTACCTTCTCTGCATTTCAGGAAATACTCACCAGGTACTAGCGAATTCAGTTTTCAAATTTAATAGTAATTAATATTAATTTTCCTCATTAGCATTGAAGTATTTTAGAGCTAGAAATGTTGAAAGAGAAACCCACAACATCATCTGTTCAAGTATGAGATGGGGACCACTTGTTGTATGCAAAAAAAATTTAGGTGAGATAACTTTAGGTAGTATACCAGTCAAACGTTAAATAGTATTAAGTAAGGGAGTGAGAAAGTTGTCTCTTGGATTATCTCCCCCCGGGGTTACACTGAGTGGAAGTTTCAGCTGATTTGTTCGTATGTCCTCCATATAATTTAACTAACTTGCTGTGGCTTCAAGGCGCTTGAATATTTTCCAATTTAAAATAAGTTTAGATAAAGTCTTAGAGCCTTAAGCAAGCAACAATATCTAGCTAGAATTTAATGGTGTTGTTTTTTTAACATATTTTTAATTACTACTATTTAGAGCAAATCATTTTGGTTTTTAATTTAATAACGTTTAATTTAAAAACATTTGGTTTTAAAAAGTGCATTGATTTAAAGAAAAACATTATTAAATAGTAGTATGAATGGCATGAGTAATAAAATAATGCCTGATGTTGGGGTGGGGGGGAACCGATTTGATTCTATCCTCAATTTTTTACAGGTAGGGAAATGAAGGCATAGAGAAAATTGACTTGCTTCAGGTGGCCACAGTCAGAGACTTCAACTCTGGCCTCCTTACTCTCAATCAAGAGCTCTTTCTTCTACAGCATAACGGGTGCTAATGTCTAACATTAAAACATTTCAGTCTTAGAGCCTGCCCCTGAAGTCAGACAAATCCAGGTTAAAACTCCTGCGCCATTCCAGGCTAGCTGTGTTATCTTGGGCAGACTTCTTAGCATCCATCTCCTCAGTTTCTTATGAAGTTGACGATCTCTATTTCACCTTAACACTTGTCAATATTAAATGAGACAATATTTTAAATGGTTTGAAATAGCTACTGGCACTCAACAGACAGAGTTAATTTTATTAACTGAAGTTACTCTTGGTGAACTGCAGAGCATTTGGAGCAAAAGAATCTTCATAGCCAGGGCTTGGCTCCAGTGTTTGTGAACTGCATCTGCCACTTGGATCTTAATTAAAGGCTAGAAATCATTGCATTTCTCTGGAACAGTCTTAAAACACGCCTTGGGTTGCAGGAAAGGAAGGTTAAATGTGTTAACTGGAAAACTTATGCAACCAAGGGTTAAAATAGCCTTGAAGCTAAAACCAAAGAATTCTGGCCTCTGGTGTGTGATGCAAAGCCAAGAGTGCTTGCCTTTGTGAGCACAGGAATGCTGGTGAGCCTTGTTTGTTGTGGAAACTGACATGATCAAAGTGGGGAGAATTAAAACGATCCATCAGAATAACAGTCAAAGCTGTATATGAACTCCCCAGACAGCCTTGAACCTGAAGTCTCCCACCAAGGATAGACAAGCCAGCTGACAACAGCTGGGAAGAAACAAAGTATATCTCTCTAGGCAGAGGAGTGCAGCTGGGAGATAAAGACCTGGGGGGGGAATTTTAGATGAGGGTTCAGATTTGGCAGACAGAATGCTGAAATGATATGCTGACCTTGCGGTCTTTAGGATTCTTACAACACCAAGGTTGTGGTTTTCAGGTGTCAGATTTTAGAGAGTGGAATTACTAAGTGAAGCAGGCACTTGTAGAATTAAAGCTTTTGGGGGTGGGGAAACTCTGCTAATTGCCATGAGATTCTGTGCCAATTGCACTGGAGTGTTCTAAGGCATGATGTCACGCTTCTTAATTTATAAAATGTTGAAACATTCTTATTATGATTAAGTAGAATTAAGGGTCCCTAAATGGATGGCATGATTTTGGATTGTTTGCTCGTCCTTTATCCCAGGATGAGAATTAATAAAACTCCTTGATATTCTAGAAAGTATGAAATGAGCTTGAAGCCCCAACTGTTGCTTAATTATAATGCCTAATCAAGGAATCTATAGAATCATAAAAAAGGGTTGGATAAGATTTTTAAGAAAGCCCAGTCCTACTCACGTATTTTAGAGACATGGAAACTGAGGACTGGAGAAAGCAAATGACTTGCTCAATACTACACAGAGTTTTCTGCTTCACATGTTAATGCTTGCCTGTTGCCATGCCAAAGAATCTCCAGCAGACAGACTACTGGCCTGGAATAATGCCCAAATGGAGAGTCACTTTCTGGGCATCTGTAATTGGAAATGCTGTAGGGGTTATCACTCTATTTTTATTTTTGAAAACTCTAATAATGATCCTGCTTTGTGTTTTCTTTTTCTTTGTGTATATTTGCTTATCTTTTTTATCTCTATTCCTCCCAGGGCATTTTTCACTAGGACTCCTGGACAGAGGTAGGTAGGTAAACGCAGAATGAGGATTTTATAAAGATCACTAATATTCCCAATACTGCCCCCAATGAGATAATTTAATAATCAACATACTTTATGTTGAGCCCTTTGCAAATCACAAAGCACTTTTTAATCTCTTCTCTTAATCCCTACACAGTCATATGAGGGAGGCAGAGCAGTTATTGTCATCCGTTTTATGGAGGCACTAAGTGAGACCAAAGGAGCCCAGCCACTTGCCCCGCGTCGCACAGCCCCAGAGCAGCTGAGCAGAGCCCGGAGCGGGTTTCAGCCCCTCAGGACCCTTGATACAGGCACCTCTCATGGCGGCATGCAGGGCACAACCGTGGATCCTCCGAGGTACATTCTCTGAACTCTAGATTTGGTGGAAGTTTCAGGAAATTCTGCAAAAAGGCAGGGGAAGAATCTAGGAGGATGGAGAGAAATGCTCAGACGGTGCGGGGGAGGGGAAGGCAGTTTGGAGATCTTGCATTTAAAAAGACAAGAATTAGGGAAAGGTTTCAGTCAGCAGACCTCAGAGATTAAATCCCAGAAGGAGGCTCCTGCTTGTCCTTTCTCGGGGCTCCCAGCAACTGCTTCCTCGAGGAAAACGTCTGAGGCTTGCATTTCTTGTCATCTGCTTTGCTGGAGCACCTTTACTCCTGAAAAAGGCACGGTTTGGGCTCACTTCGTTTCCAGGCCCCGGCGCCATTCCTCAGGGAGTAGGGCAGAGCCCGCGGGCCTCCTGCCGAGAAGCATGGGGATGGGAGGGGAAAGTCGGCCTTGCATCAAAGCAATCAGCGAAACCTTGGGGGCAGGGGCGGGGGAGAGGGCTATTGGCCCGCTCCTCTTCTCAGACGCGGCTTTGCCTCAACTGATTTCCTGCCCGGGCCCTAACCCAGGTCCTGCTCATTCCTACCCTTCTAGATTCACCCCGTACCTAGCATCTCTAAAGTATGAATCAGAAAAAGAAAGCTGGGCACCGCGGGTTTCTGTTTGCCTTTGGAAACCACTTATGGAACAAGAAGTGGGGCCCACAAATGTGGACCCATCAAGAATGACCCCCACCCCATCCCACCCCCCACTCCAGTTGAGTTACCAAATGAGGCCAATTCATTCTCTGGAATGTAGCAGCCCGGGCAATGATGATTGATACTGACAGGGAAGCTTTCATGTAGCAATATCCCCGGCCACCGGCTGTGAGGCAAAGAGAAAGAACTCTCTGGAATTCACAACATTCCCCCTCCAATTAATCCCCAGCCACCCCGCTGTGTGTGAATGGGTTGTGCTGGGGATTCGTAGCTCTGATGCCGGGGATTTGCTGATTCCTTTGAGCCCCCTGAGGAGAGGTGATATGGAGAGCAGATAATCAGCATGCAGAGCTGAGGCGAGGTAATGAATTGGCTCGGCTGGGCCTGGCTTCACTATTTGTACACTTTTAGGCACCTCGGAAACCGGGTTTGCAGACAAAACCTGTGCCGAGGGGCCCTCAAACCTCGACCTTTTGTGGGCATGGATGGCTGCCGCCTCTCCTGCTAGCTTAAGATGGGAGCCTGTCTCAGGAAGGAGGAGCCAGAGGCGAAGTGAAGGAGCCCCAATTCTCACCTGGTGGGGCCTGCCCGGTACCTCTCCTGCCTTAGTCACATGTTCACCCCAATCATGACTGGCTTTAACTCTTTTCATTCTACTGAATTGCAGTTTTCAGTGTAAGTCTACTGCCTCTCAAAATGCTGTTTATTTTTCACTCATAGCTTCAGGTTCACCTCTGTGAGACCATACCCATTGTCAAGGACATGTTTTGAAAACATTGTGAGAGCCCACTGTGAGTTTTTATTTGTTTTTTGTTTTTTAGGGCCGCACTTGCAGCATTATGAAGTTCCCAGGCTAGGGGTGGAATCGAATTGGAGCTACACCTGCTGGCCTACGCCACAGCCACAACAACGCCGATCCTTAACCCACTGAACGAGGCCAGAGATTGAACACAGGTCCTCATGGATACTAGACGGGTTTGTCACTGCTGAGCCAAAGTGGAAACTTCTCCAATGTGAGTTCTGATTTGCTGAAGAGTCTGTCTCTGTCCTTTTCAGTGCCTCCCTTAGTACTAAAAAAATAGTAATAATAGTACCTGACTAAAAAACAAAAACAAAACAAAACTAACACATATTGTGCACTTACTCTGTGCCAGGTACTAGAGTTTATATGCATTATCATATTTAATGCACACAGCAATTGCTGAAGGAGGTGCCATTCTGTTTTATTTTACAGGAAGAAAAAAAGGCTTCAGAGTTCCTAACCAGCTTGGGGCTATAGCCTGGAAGCACTAACTCATAAGTGGGTGGAGTCAGATTCCCTTCTCACTATCTCTGAGTCCCCCAACCCTTGTCTTTGTTTAGATGCTCATTGCCTCTCACAAGGTGTATCTGCCACAGAGCTTCTCGCTTCCAAGCACACAGACTCTCAGCCCCCTCCACACTGTAGCCAGGGGATCTCTCTGAGACACCCCGACAGTCCACTCCCCTGCGTAAACTCTTTAAACATTCTCCACAGCATCCAGAAGTTCAAACTCCTCAGCTTAGCACTTAAACCCCTTTATGATCTGGCACCTGGAGAGAATTAAATAAAGATTGAGGCGATAATCCTAACCACCTCTTGGGGGAGTTTGCTGGGTGGTGCTCTGAGGGAATCTTTTACGCAGACTCTGGAGTCCATTTGTGGGCCTAGCTCCCTGAAGGCATTTCCCACTCTGACCCTGCCCCCATCTTGTCATTCTTGGCAATTACCCCTCTTTACTTGCCTTCCTGGGTCCCTCTTCTTTCATTTAGAGCTGAAGGCATTGCATACAGAATTTTGGTTCTGGTTCTACTAGTGAAAGGAATTCAAGATGAACACTTTGGTTTTTAAGGGTTTTTGTTGCCAGGAACCACAGAACAGCAGACAAACACTATGACTATATCCCTAGCTATTCTATGCTCAGTGTCAACCAATCTGCATTTTTTATACCTTGCATGCCCAGAAATTACCTCTAATACACGACATTTGGATTTTCCTCCATCAGTTAGCAAATGAACCATTAAGCTCTACCATGGGCCCTACTAGCCAGTCATTGTTCAGTTTTAGCAGCAGCATCTTTGTTTTTTTAGTAGTGTTATTACAGTTATTTAAGGATTTCATTAGAAGATGTTGCTATTTTATAAAGACACACAACTTGTTTTATAAAACAGATAATCAACATGCTAGCAACTAATGCTTATTGAGAGGCTATTATAAGTGTGGAGGGAATAGTGGTGAACAGGACGGTTAAAGTCCCTGCATTATGCTGAGAAAGACAATGTGCAATAAATAAATATGCAAGACCATGGTTAGCAACATAAGAAATAAAACAAAGTGATGTAACAGAGAAGTGGTAGGGGCTGTTTTAGATTATGCAGAGGAAAGGCTTTCTAAGCAGGTGACATTTGAGCTGAGATCTGAATGGCTGGAAGGATACATCTGTACAAAAATCTAGAGGCAGAGCATTCAGGCAAGTGCCAAGGAGAGAAGCTGGCCTTCTCTGAAGACACAGTAGGGATGCTAGGAAGGCTGAGGCATTTTGAGTGATCAGGGGATGAGGTGGGAGATTAGACAGGAGATGTGAGCAAACAGATCTTTAAGATCTTGTAGGTCAGTGGCTTTCAAACTCTTAATGTGACCCAGAGTAAGAAAAACATTTTATGTTACAGTCCACTATACACACACACGTGAAAGAGAAGTTTCATGAAATACTATTTACCCTTACTACATGCAATAAACTTTGATATTTTCTATTTAATTAATTTAATTATTTTTTCTTCTTTTTTGGCTGTGCCTGTAGCATGTGGAAGTTCCTGGGCCAGGAACTTAACCCTTGCCACAGCTGTAACTAGAGTCACAGCAGTGGTGATGGTGGATCCTTAACCTGCTGAGCCCCAAGAGAACCACTATTTTACTTTAAAATGTTGATCCTTACCCAATACACTGGTTTCACAGCCTAGTAATGGCTTTGTTTGGAAAGCTCTGTCCTAGATTATAGTAAGGAGTTTGGGTTTTATTCTCGGTAAAATTAGAAACCTTTGGAAAGTTGTAAGCAGAAGAGTAGCATTACCTTATTTACATTTTTTAAAACTGAGTTTGACTGTGGTCTAGAAAGAAAATAGTACAAAGGTGGGTGAGATTAGCAGCAGAGAGACCAGTTAGGAAGCTCTTGTATTTCACCAAGAGGAGAAATGATAGTAGCTTGGACTAGAGTGGTAACAGAGGAGACTGAGAAAGGTGAATGAATACTATAAAATTTGGAGGTAAAGCCAACATTGGTTATGGAATGTGAAGAAGAGAAAGCAGGCATGTATGACGCCAAGAGTTTGGTTATTTTTAGAAAAGAATGGTATAGACCTTTGCTGAATTGAAAATTCAGAGATGATTATAGTTTGGAGAATGGGAACTTTTGTTTTGGATAATTCAAGTTTAACGTTTCTATACCTACTATACATTTTATTGGACATGTTAGGTAGGGAGTTAGACATACCAGTAAGCGTGCTTTGGTGAAAGATCAGAGTTGTGATGAAACTTTAAGAAGCAGTGGCACATGGATATTATTTAAAGCCATGGGCTTACAAATATTTACCTGGAGAGTGTGTGTGGCTAGAGAAGAACAGTAGGCCTCCTACTTTCCACTTTCTGAACCACACCAACATTAATATGTCTGGCAGAGTACTTCCATTCTGAAAGTGATACTTCCTATAGCAAATGGAACATGAAAAATCACTAGATATACTGAATCTCAAGTAGTCATCCATTGGACTTGAGGTGGACAACTGTGTTAAATGACAGAAGAAAAACGAAATGTGTGAATATAAATGCCATACTGGCAATAGATCATCTAAAATGTAATTAGGAATTTTATGACACATTTAACTTTCTGGGGCTAGAACACCTCTCACATTGTTTTCATGACTTTGTGTTGAACTTTCACCCATACAACTTTGTTCCCTGCTGATTTTTAGGAAATTTTTTACAGGAGCAGGGGACTATCTATGTCATAGAATTTATTCTTTGACTCTCTCTAGTTAATGTTCTTATTCCCTCACATCTATGGTAGATATTCTTGCTGAAGGAGTTTATACTCTCATTCAATCTAACTTTTCTTCCTGGAGCTGGAACACATCTATTTTCATCCCCCTTGATAAGGAAACCATACCCTTGGGTCTTCCATCTCTCCCACTCAATGTGTCAGGATAACTTAACTGTGGAAGCCCTTTCAAGAAAAAGAAGACTACACTCTCCTTTTTCCTTTCCCTTTCCTCCCTCCCTCCCTTTCTTCCTTTCTTCCTGTTCTTTTTTTTTTTCCTCTCTTTCTCAAGAGGCTGTGGTTTTCAAACTTCAAATGAAAATTTAAGTTTGAGCCCCAAATAGAAAATAAACAATGGAATAATGGTGCCATTTTCTTCTCTTTGTAGGGACTTCATTAGTGACTTCATGAAATCCAAGGGTTCCACATTGCTGAAGTGGATTCATTTCCAGTTCGAGGAGATGTCATGTAAGAGAAATCAATAATATTTTCAAGCCAGTTGTTTACTCAGAGAAGACAAATTAAGATTATTCCCTGTGACAGAATCACTGATAGGTTTTCACCCCAGAGAAATAATGGAGAACCAGAGAGATTACACAGATTGCCTCTTAAGGAGAATTGAATTTCATTAGTTGATTAGAAAATAGTGTATACTTAATGATTTAAATAATTTAATAAAAAGATATTAGTGTGATTTTTTTTTTTCAAAAAGCAATGTAGTTTAGGAGTTTTCCCTGTGATGCAAGGGGATCATCGGTGTCTCTGCAGTGCCAGGATGCAGATTTGACACCCAGCTTTGCATGGTGGGTTAAAGGATCCAACATTGTCTCAACTGTGGTGTAGGTTTCAAATGCGGCTTGGATCTGATCTCTGGCCTGAGAACTCCATTTGCCTCAGGGTGCACCCCCCCAAAAGGCAATGAATGTAGTTTAATACTCACTTTAGAATCAGAAAACTTGAATTTAGAAGTTCCCTAGTGGCCTAGCATGTTAAAGATCTGGTGTTGTCACTGCTGTGGCTTGGGTCACTGCTGTGGTGCTGTGGTGTGGGTTCAGTCCCCATCCTGGGAACTTTTGCATGCTGTGGGCATGGCCAAAAGAAAAAAAAGCGGGCGGGGTTGGGGAGGGGAGAAAACTTGAGACTTAAGCCTGGCATAAGAGCAAATAATGTAGCCTCTCTGAGCTTTAGACTCTTTATCTATTAGTTGGACAAAAAATTTTCCTCGCACGTTTGTTGCAAAGATTAAATAGAAATAACGTGCACAGCATCTAGTAATTGGTAGTACTTGTCACACAGTAAGTAGGTTCTTAAACTAAGACAAATAGTTATTTGCCTACTTTTGGTGACAAAGATTAAGGCCTGGGTTAGATATAGCCTCCAACCCTGTAAATGCTGATGAGAGTCCTGGCTGATATTGAAATGGAGCATGACATGTGTTTAAGGGCTAAGTGAAGTGGGTTTTATGATATATGGTCATACTTTGGATGCCTTCTCAGAAATTCAAGTCTGTTATGTGCCTAAGGAAATGAAAAAGCCAAAAATTCTGGCACCTGGCCTAACGGCCTGGATTCTTTGGGGTCAATATGGTTTGTCCTCTTTGTTCTTATTTAATAGAAGTTAGGTCCTGACTACAACTCATTTCTACATTACTTTATCACTGGGATGGCTCCTTGAATTTTCAGAGCACAGAACACAGAGGATAAACATAACCAAGTTATCGTATTTGTGAAAATGGGAGTTCTGCATAACTATAATTTTCATCCATTCTTTCTTTCATTCACTCAATAAATATTTTCTGATCTCTGTTCACTGGGAACACAAATATACAGACCCTGTATCGTGACAATGACAAGAGAAACAAAACTCTGCCCTCAAGTAGGGCCAGACAAAAATATCTAAGTAAATAACTACCGGTTGTGGTGCATGTGATGAAGTAACGGCAGTAGTTAGAGAAAGCTTTTCCTAGGAGTTTGTGTTCAAATGAGACCAAGAAGCCAGCCAAGTGTAGGGTTAAGAGACAAGCTTTCCAGATGGAGGCAACAGCAAGAATGCTGAGGTGGCAAAGAGCTGGAAAAGTTTTAAGAACTTCTGGAAAACAGCATGATTGGAGTATAATGAAGGAAAGAAGGGTAGAGAAATGAAGGAACCACACCACACAAACCTTTAAGGTATTTGAAGATTTTTTAAATCAATGGGAAGTCATTGAGGGTTTTAAAATAGGGGAGTGACACAGCTGGTTTACCTTTTTCAGAAAAATTGCTGTTGAGAAGACAGAACAGGGGCAAGAGTGGGTGCAGTGGGACAGCTATGAGGCAGTATAGACGAAAGTGGGTTGTGGCTTAAAACAGAACTAGAAAGTTTCAGGATATATTTGGGAAGTGGAGCTAGTAGGACTTGCTGATAGATTATGAAGAGTGAGAATAGGAAAGGATCATAGTTTCTGCTTTAGCAAGAAACTGGGTCTGTCATTTTCAGAAAAAGGGAAGACTTCAGCATGATTAGTTTAGGGGTGGGGTGAAGAGGAAATCATATATTCCATGTGATGTCAGCAAGACAGGCAAGTAGATATGCCAAAATGTCAGAAAATGTCAGCTGGATATAGAGGAAAGTCTAGATCTCAGAGGAGACCACTAAGCTGGAAGTAGAAATTTGAGAGTCTCCAGAAGTTCCTTTGTATTTGAATCTAGGGATATGAATAAAATCAAATAGGGAGAGAGAGAAGAAAGAGACCAAAATTTGCCTTTGGGGGCTCCAAAATTAAGGTGATTGTAGAGGAAAAGGAAGTAGCACAGTAAACAAAAAAGCTGTGGCCTTGAGGTAGGAAAATCATAAGTGATGATGGTAGTAAAAATGAAACAAAACAAAACAAACAAAATCTAAGAAAGGCAAATGCTGTGGGAATGAAGTAGTCAAATGAGTCAAAAACCATTTGTAACCCCTACCTTTCTTTATATGGTAGACAACATCATATGAGTATTGTTCTAAGTGTCAGATGGACAATTTATTTAAACTTTTCTTTAAAAAACTAAACATAGAAACTTTAATTTTTTAAAAAATCAGCCTTATTGAAGAATAATTGTCTTTAAATTTTTTGAGTTTTATTTTCCTCACTTGTAAAGTGGAGCAATATATGCATTTCATAGGCATTTGTAAGCATTGAATAAGCTAATCTCAGTAAATAGAAGCTATTGGGGAGGGATCAAGATGGTGGAGGAGTAAGACATGCTGCTCATCTTCTCCACAAACACATCAAAAACCCATCTAAATGTAGAATGATTTGCACAGAACACCTACTGAATGCTGGCAGAAGACCTCAAACCTCCAAAAAGGTCAAGAAATCTTCCACATAACTGGGTAGAACAAAAAGAAAAAAAGAGAGAGAGAGAGAAGAGGGAAAAAAAGGGAACCAGGACAGGACCAGCACTCCTGAGAGGAAGCCGTGAAAGAGGAAAGGAATGTGCACTCTGGGAGGTCACCTAACTGAAGGGGACATCAGCCGAGATGGAAAGGAAACCTCAAAGCGTCAGAGAAAACTCAACAACCAGACTGAGGAGGGCAAAGCCAAGAGAGAGCTGCACAAAAGATTGGTACCACCGCCCCTGGACACCACAGAAATGCTCAGGCAGGGGCTGGGTACTGAGACTAAAGCTCTGGAGGTCACTTCTGGGGAGAGGACAGGTTTGGCTGTGTGGAGACAGGCTGAGGGGCTAGGGAGCAGTGCTTCACAGGCTGGGGAGCGGAGCACCACAGTCAAGGGAGCACGGGAGGAGGCTGTGGCCTGCAGGAGAAGCAAGGTGCCATTGTTGGGGAGAGCGAGAGGAGGAGGAGGACCACCATAAGAATATCTTTCTCTGCACATGCGCAGGCTCTTGGGCAGAGGGGTGCTTCTTGTGCAGGCTATGTGTGGCAGGAGCAAATTGCCACAGCCACCTCAGACTCTAGATGTGGGTATAGCCTGCCACCACTAGGCTCTGTGAACAGGCACCAACTGCAGCCCCAGTCACCTTAGGGGTCATTGCAGAGGAGGGCACTGCAACCAAGTGCCACCCGTTGTTGCTCTCACTCCCTTGGAAAGGCACAAGCCCTAATATTGCCACTGCCAAAGTCTCTGGGTGTTGCCTACACCTTTCTGAGGATCACTGCCACTTCCCAGGGCCCTGCAACCAGGAGCAGCCTATGCCTCTTCCTTCTGGGTCCTTGCCACTGTCAAGGGCCCAGCAACCAGGCACTGGCTATAGGCCATGCTCATTGCCTCCATCTCCCTGGAAGCACGTGCAGGCCATACAGCAGCATATCCCCTATCAAGGGGATAACAGCCTGCACATGCTGAGGAAAGAGACAGCAAGCATCCAGACCAAAAGCAGCCTTCATGCCAAAAAAAAAAGAAAAAAAAAAGTAATCCCTCAGAAAAATACCCAGGAGCCCTCCTGCATATAAATAGCCCTCCAAGACTACAGTAGTTGTTTTCTCTAAACTTACAGATTAGAAAAATATAAGCAAAATGAAGAAGCTCAGGAACGATTCCCAGTTAAAAGAATAGGAGAATTACCCTGAAGGAACAAAAAATGAAACAGACCTCTGCAGTCTAACAGACACTGAGTTCAAAAAGGAGGTAATGAAAATACTGAAGGAATTAAGAGTGAATATGAAGGAATTAAGAGCAGATATGAACAGTATTGCAGATTGCTTTAAAAAGGAACTAGAAAATATAAGGCGGAGCCAAGAAAAATTAGAAAATTCATTTGCAGAGTTGCAAGCTGAGTTAAAGGCATTGAAGAATAAAATGAATAATGCAGAGGAACAGATAAGCTACTTGAAGGGTAGAATAATGGAAGTCACCCAATTAGGACAGCAGACAGAAAATCCAAAAAAAAAAAAAAAAAAAGACATGAAAGCAACATAAGAGATCTATGGGATAATATAAAGTGGGTCAGTCTATGCATTAATAGGGATTCCAGAAGGAGAAGAAAAAGAAAAGGGGATTGAAAATATATTTGAAGAAATTTGGCTGAAAACTTTCCAAATCTAAAGGAAACAGATATACAGGAAGCACAGAGGGTTCCAAACAAGGTGAACTCAAACAGACCCACACCAAGACATATTATAATAAAAACGGCAAAGGTTAAAGATAAGGAGAGGATTCTAAAGGCAGCAAAAGAAAAACAGAGTTCATTAGAAGGGAACCCCCATAATATTATCAGCTGATTTCTCTACAGAAACACCACAGTCCAGAAGAGAGTGGCAAGATATATTCAAAGTTCTAAAAGGGAAAAATTTGCAGCCTAGAATACTCTACTCAGCAAGATTATCATTTAAAATAGAAGGAGAAATACTTTCTCTGACAATCTAAAACTAAAAGAATACAGGAATATAAAACCCATTCTAAAAGAAATATTGGGAGTTCCTGTTGTGGCACAGTGGAAACAAATCTGACTAGTAATCATGAGGATGAGAGTTCAATCCCTGGCCTCACTCAGTGGGTCAGGGATCGGGTATCGCAGTGAGGTGTGGTGTAGGTCGCAGACATAGCTCGGCTCCCACGTTGTTATGGCTGTGGTGTAGGCTGGCAGCTGTAGCTTCAATTCGATCCCAAGCCTGGGAACCTCCATATGCCACAGGTACAGCCCTAAAAATAAATAAATAAATAAATAAAAGAAATACTGGAATTCCCTTGGAGTTCCCATTGTGGCTCAGTGGTTAACGAATCCAACTAAGAAGCATGAGGTTGCAGGTTCGATCCCTGGCCTTGCTCAGTGGGTTAAGGATCCAGCGTTCCTGTGAGCTGTGGTGTAGGTTGCAGACGCGGCTTGGATCCCGTGTTGCTGTGGCTGTGGCGAAGGCTGGCGGCTACAGCTCCTGTTAGACCCCTAGCCTGGGAACTTCCATATGCTGTGGGTGCAGCCCTGGATAAGGCAAAAAGACAAAAAAAAAAAAAAAAAGGAAATATTGGAATTCCCATTGTGGCTCATGGTAAAGAAACAGACTAGTATCCATGAGGACACGTGTTTGGTCCCTGGCTTCACTCAGTTGGTTAAGGATCCTGCATTGCCAAGAGCTGTGGTGTAGGTTGGCAGCTACAGCTCTAATTTGACCTCTAGTCTGGAAACTTCCATATTGCTCCAGGTGTGACCCGCCCCAAAAAAAGACATAAATAAATGATTAAATAAAAGAAATACTGAAAGGTCTCCTCTAAATAGGAAAGAAGTAAGATGTTGGATAGAGGAAATCACAATTGGAAAGTAATCTCTTAAATAAGCCAATATACAGATCTAAAAGAAAAAAAAAAACCCTGTTTGTAAAAGTGATGAGAAACACAAGGAACAGCAAAAGGATAAACATGAATATGCAAAAAAATGACATCAAAATTATAAAATGTGAAGGAAAGTAAAAATATCTAGATTCTTCTTTATTTATTTATTTATTTATTTATTTTGTCTTTTTGCCTTTTTTATGTAGAGCTGCACCCACGGCATATGGAGGTTCCCAGGCTAGGGGTCTAACAGGAGCTGTAGCTGCCAGCCTTTGCCACAGCCACAGCAACACGGGATCCAAGCCGCGTCTGCAACCTACACCACAGCTCACAGGAACGCTGGATCCTTAACCCACTGAGCAAGGCCAGGGATCAAACCGGCAACCTCATGGTTTTTGGTCAGATTCGTTAACCACTGAGCCACGAAGGAAACTCTTTTTTTTTTTTTTTTTTTTTTAGAATATGTTTGAGCCTATGTGACTATCAGGCTAAAGCAAGCAGATATAGGAAGGATTAATATACTTGAAAAACAGGGCAACCACAAATCAAAACCAAACAGTACATTCACAAAGACTAAACAGAAGAGGACACAAGCATAAAATAAAAGGAAATCATCCAAAAAAAAAAAGAGAGAGAAAGAAAGGAACAAAGGAGAAAGATAGAATCAACTAGAAAACAAGGTTTAAAATGGCAATAAGTACGTACTTATCAGTAATTACCTTAAATGTCAATGGACTGAATGCTTCAACCAAAAGGCATAGAGTGGCAGACTGGATTAAAAAAAAACAGAGCCTACTATAGAGACTGCCTAATAGAGACTAACATTAGGGCAAAGGACACATATAAATTGAAAGTGAGGGGATGGAAAAATACATTTCATGCTAATGGAAAAGACAGGAAAGGAGGAGTAGCAATGCTCATATCGGACAAATATACTTTAAAACAAGGCCATAGAGAAAGATAAAGAACACTATTTAATGATAAAAGGATATGTTCAAGAAGAGGATATTATAATTGTCAACGTATATGTCCCTAATATAGGAGCACCCAAATACATACAACAAATGCTAACAGACATCAAAGGAGAAATTGATGGGAATACAATAGTAGGAGATTTTAACAATCCACTCACATCAGTCGATAAATCCTCTAAACAGAAAATCAACAAGGCAACAAGACCCTAAATGACACAATAGAACAGTTAGACTTAATTGATATTTTCAGGACATTATATCCAAAAGCAAGAAACCAAAAAACAAAACAATATATATTTTTTTCAAGTGCATATGGAACAGTCTCAAGGACTGACCACATAGTGGGGCACAAAACTAACCTCAACAAATATAAGAATATGGAAATTATTTCAAGGATCTTACCTGTCCACAATGGCATGAAACTGTATCAACTACAGGGAAAGAAATGAGAAAAAACTGACTACATGGAGACCAAACAACATGCTACTAAAAAAAAAATGGGTCAGGAATTCCCATCTTGGCTCAGTGGAAATGAATCTAACTAGGAACCATGAGGTTGCAGGTTCAATCCCTGGCCTCGCTCAGTGGGTTACAGATCCAGCATTGCCATGAGCTGTGGTGTAGGTTGCAGACGCTGCTCAGATCCTACATTGCTGTGGCTCTGGCATAGGCTGGCAGCTGCAGCTCTGACTAGACCCTTAGTCTGGGAACCTCCATATGCCACATGTGCAGCCTTAAAAAGCAAAAAACAACAACAGAAAACAATGGGTCAACGAGGAAATCAAAAGGGAAATTTAAAAATATCTCCAGGCAAATGATAATGGAAATACGACCATTCAAAATCTATGGAATGCCACAAAAGCAGTTCTTAGA
>PVHT020000066.1:6603742-6623923 GCA_004024745.2 Catagonus wagneri | reverse complement strand
GCAGCTGCAGCTCTGACTAGACCCTTAGTCTGGGAACCTCCATATGCCACATGTGCAGCCTTAAAAAGCAAAAAACAACAACAGAAAACAATGGGTCAACGAGGAAATCAAAAGGGAAATTTAAAAATATCTCCAGGCAAATGATAATGGAAATACGACCATTCAAAATCTATGGAATGCCACAAAAGCAGTTCTTAGAGAGTTCATAGTGATATAGGCCTCCCTCAAAAAAGAAGAAAAATCTCACAAGAACTTAACCTATCACCTAATAAGAATTAGAAAGAGAACAAAACTAAAAATCAGCAGAAGGGAGGAAATCTTAAAGATTAGAGAGGAAATCAATAAAATAGAGATTCAAAAACAATTAAAAAATTGGTAAAACCAAGAGCTGGTTCTTTGAAAGAGTAAACAAAATTGACAGACCTCTGGCCATACTCGCCAGGAAGAAGAGAGGGCCCAAATAAACAAAATAAGAAATGAAAAAGGAGAAATCTCAACATATACTGCAGAAATACAAAACAAAACAAAACAAAACAAAAAAAACTGTAAGAGAATATTACGAACAATTAGATGCCAACAGATTTGGCAACCTAGAAGAAATGGACAAGTTTCTAGAGACATACAGTCCACCAAAACTGAATGAAGAAGAACTAGATAAACTGAACGGATCACTTGCTAGAAATGAAATTGAATATATAATAATAAAAATATTCCCTACAAACAAAAGTCCAAGACCAGATGGCTTCACAGGTGAACTCTACCAAATACATATAGAAGAACTTACACCCATTCTTCTTAAACTTTTCCAACAGGTTGAAGAAGGAATTCTCCCAAAGACATTCTATGAAGCCACCATCACCCTAATACCAAAACCAAAGATACTAACAAAAAATAAAATTGTAAGCAATATCTTTGATGAATATAGACACAAAAATACTCAACAAAATTTTATCCAACTGAATTCACCAACCAATAAAAAAATCCTATACCACAACCAAGTGAGATTCATCCTAGGTTCACAAGGATGGTTCAACATATGCAAATCAATCGACATCATACACCACATTAACAAAAGAAAAGTCAAAAACCACATGATCATCTCAATAGAAGCAGAAAAAGCATTTGACAAAATCCAACGCCCATTCATGATAAAAACTCTTTACCAAAATGGGTATAGAGGGAACATGCCTTAACATAGTAAAAGCCATTTATTACAAACCCACAGCCAATACAGTACTCAACAGAGAGGAGCTGAAACCTTCTAGCTAAAATGTGGAGTAAGACAAGACCACTTTTATTCAACACAGTATTTGAAGTCCTAGCCACAACAATCAGACAAACAAGAGAAATAAAAGGTATCCAAATTGGAAGAGAAGAGGTAAAATTGTGATTCTATGCAGAGGACATGATGCTATGTATAGAAAACCCAAAGGACTCAACACAAAAACTACTCAAACTGGTTAACAAATACAGCAAAGCAGCAAGATACAAGATGAAGTCAGTTGCATTTCTCTATACTAATTTTGTTACCATCATGGTGCAGCAGAAATGAATCCAGCTAGGAACCATGAGGTTGCAGGTTCAATCCCTGCCCTCACTCAGTGGGTTAAGGATCCAGTGTTGCCGTGGCTGTGGCGTAGGCTGCCAGTTACAGCTCTGATTGGATCCCTAGCCTGGGAACCTCCATATGCCATGGGTGTGGCCCTAAAAGGACAAAAAGACAAAATAAATAAATAAATAAATAAACAAACAAACAAAAAAGCAATGAAATATTAGAAAAGAAATATAAAAAAACAATACCTTTTAAAATCACACGCCCCAAAATTAAATACCTAGTAATAAACTTGACCGAGGAGGTGAAAGACTTATATGCTGAGAATTATAAAACTGTAATCAAGGAAATTAAAGAGGATCCAAATAAATGGAAAGATAATCCATGCTCCTGGATTGGAAGAATTAATATCATTGAAATGGCCATACTACCCAAAGCAATCTACAGATTTATTGTGATGATACCTATCAAATTACCCGTGACATTTTTCACAAAACTAGAATAAACCATCCAATAATTTATACGGAACCACAAAAGATCCAGCATCACCAAAGCAATCCTGAAGAAAAAAAGCATGCAGGAGGCATAACTCTCCCAGACTTCAGACAGTATTACAAAGCTATAGTAATCAAGACAGTGTGGTATTGGTACAAAAACAGACATACAGATCAATGGAACAGAATAGAGAACCCAGAAATAAACCCAGACACCTATGGTCAATTAATTTTCAACAAAGACAAGAACATAAAATGGGAAGAAGACAGTCTTTTAGAAAGTGGGCCAGGAAATCTGTATAGCAGCATGTAATGAAACTGGAACACACCCTCACACCATGCACAAAAATAAACTCAAAATGGCTTAAAGACTTAAACATAAGACAAAACACCATCAAACTCCTAGAAGAGAACATAGGCAAGACATTCTCTTACATCAACCATACAAATGTTTTCTTAGGTCAGTCACCCAAGGTAATAAAAATAAAAACAAAAATAAACCAATGGGACCTAATCAAACTTACCAGCTTTTACACAGCAAAGGAAACCATTAAAAAAAAAAAAAAGACAACCTATGGAATGGGAGAAAATAGTTACAAAGAATGTAACTGACAAGGCCTTAATCTCCAATATGTACAAACAATTCATAAAATTCAAGAGCAAAAAAACAAAGAACCCAATTGAAAAATGAGCAAAAGACCTAAATAGATATTTCTCCAAAGAACACATATGTATAGCCAACAGACACATGAAAAAATGCTTGACATCATTCATTATTACAGAAATGTTAATTGGAACCACCTCACACTAGTCAGATGGCCATCATTAATAAGTCTACAAATAATAAATGCTGGAGAGGGTGTGGAGAAAAGGAACCATCCTACACTGTTGGTGGGAGTGTGAATTGGCACAGCCACTATGGAAAACACTATGGATGTACATCAGAAAACTAAATATAGAATTACCATATGATCTAGCAATCCTACTGCTGGGTATATATCAGGACAGAACTACAATTCAAAAAGATATATATACCCCTATGTTCATTGCAGCACTAGTCACAATAGCCAAGACATGGAAATAATCTCAATGTCCACTGACAGATGAATGGATAACAGGATATAGTACATATACACAATGGAATACTACTCAGACATAACAAAGAACAAAGTAATGCCATTTGCAACAACATGAATGGAGCTAGAAATTCTCATACTAAGTGGAGTAAGTCAGAAAGAGGAAGATAAATACCATATGATATCACTTAGATGTGGAATCTAAAATAGGGCACAAATTAATGTTATCTATAGAATAGAAACAAACTCATGGACATAGAGAACAGACTCGTGATTGCCAAGGAGGGGGAGGGAGTGCGATGGAACTGGGAGTTTGGCGTTAGTAGATGCAAACTGTTGCATTTGGAGTGGATAAGCAATGAGGTCCTGCTGTATAGCACAGGGAACTATATCCAGTCACTTGCAATGGAACATAATGGAGGATAATATGAGAAAAAGAATGTATGTATATGTATAACTGATTTACTTGCTGTATAGCAGAAATTAACTGAACACTGTAAATCAACTATAATAAAAAGTTAAAAAAAGCAAAACCTGAAAGAATAAATAAGCCATTATTATGAAATATCATTATGCTTAAAAACCAGAAGACTCACATTCTTGTGATTTTAGTTTAGATCCTGCATTTAACAATTGTTCCCTTGTATAATGACAGTTATTTGGGTTTCAATTTTCTTACCAGTAAAATGGAGAAAATTATTTCTATCTCGTCACTTTTTCTCATAGGGGTGTCTAAAGGATTAAATGTCATAATGAATGTGGGAAGGCTCTATAAGCCATTCAGTGCTAAAGTGATATGAGAAGTTTCCATTTGCACAGGAGAGTTTCTACTTGCATAGCTTTCAAATCAGTCAAATGTCTACACTTTAGGAGTGCTGGGAATAAATTTGTGGGAGGCAATTGACAAAACTGGAAAATTAATTTTTTTAGCTAGATGCAAACATATCAGATTTAAAATTCGACACTGCAGTACTCCGTTTGTTTTCTTTTGATGGGGTCCTCATGAATCAAAATATTAATGCAAGGAGAAGCAATTGATTCCCAAGGACATGGGCTATCTTCTCAGGATACCTAATCCCTTGTAGATGTTAAAATTTAGCCTTTGATGGATTGAGAGTGCATGGCCAACACAGTCCACATGAAGAGGAATGCTTCTTTTCCAGTTGTCTCCTTAGCTCTCCTCCATGACTTGGGAAGAGGCAGGTTGAATGGGAAAAGGGAAGTGAGAAAGAAGAAGACATGAGGGAAATAGAATGATGCATGAAAAGGGAGAGGAAGAATAATTCTTAGAAATGGGAAGAGGCAACAGCTGCTATTCCTTTGACAAGAGCAGCATGCTCCTATCTCTGGGCCTTTGTACTTGGTGGTTCCCTCTGCCTGAAACACTTCCCTCAGGTATCTGCATAGTCACTCCTCACTCCTTCAGGTCTACTCTAGGGTCAGCTTATCAGATCACCTTTCCGACCAGCTTCTTTAACTAGCACACACACACTAAGCCTTCCAGTCCTCTGTTTCACTTGACTACCTTCTTAGCATTGTCACCTTTGTACATGTTTCACATTTAATTACTATCTGTCTCCATTCATTAGAATATAAATTCTGGGAGTTCCCATTGTGGCACAGCAGTTAACGAATCTGACTAGGAACCATGAGGTTGAGGGTTCGGTCCCTGGCCTTGCTCAGTGGGTTAATGATCCGGCGTTGCCATTAGCTGTGGTGCAGGTCGCAGGTGAGGCTTGGATCCTGCTTTGCTGTGGCTGCGGCTTAGGTCGGGGCTGGCTACAGCTCCAGTTAGACCCCTAGCCTGGGAACCTCCACATGCCATGGGTGCGGCCCTAAAAAACGACAAAAAGGCCAAAAAATATATATATATATATATAAATTCTATGAGGAAAGAGATTTGTTGATTTTTTTCTAAGCCTTGATTTCTAAATCTGCCATATATTAGGCGCTGAACGCGTTTGTTGAATGAATGAATAAATGAATCAAAGCCTGTGACTCAGAGCAAAGACATTAGGAATTTTAAAAAGATGTGGCGATAACTCTTAATTCTGTCATTTACGGGCCATCAGCCTTTAGACACATTATCAGACTCAGTTTCTCCAGCCTATTACATGTGTATGGTGCCTGACTGCATTCCTTGCGGAGTTTTGAGGATTAAAGGGGACAGTGCATTTAACTGCAATCAGGGCAAGAGAACTAATATTTATTGAGCATCCTTGTGAAATGTATCCTTTACACAGTATCATTCTTAAGACAAGTTATCATTTTCCCATTTAACGGGTCAATCTGCAGCTCAGAGTGGGGTTACCTAAATAGGAAGAGGTGGAGTTAGGGTTTTCATCTGGTGCCCTCTGACTTTTATCTTCATGTCCTTTTCACTATGGGCCACCTTCTAAAGCTGGCTGTTATTTTCATGACTGCATCAGAAGCTAAATGTGGAATCCAATGTTGAAGACTGAGTTATTGTCATAAACTCTTGATAAAATGGAAAGAGGAGATTTTAGCAAGTGAAACTCATCTCCTTGCTGTGGTTAAATCTTGCAAAGAAAACTGTAGCTGACTCTCCTGAAAGAGCTTCAGCCAGCCTTCAGGGCCAATAATGGACTCCTCAGTCTCTGCCTAACCACTCAAAGCACTCTGGAGCTTCTGGGGCTACCTTAACCTCTGATCTTTAGTAGATGCGGGGTCTGCAATTTACTGAAGAAATTCTGTCCACTTTGCAAGCTTCCTTCATGTGCCAGAACATCGAGGAAAAAGAGGCTGGCCAAAGCAAAATTCTGGCTTTCTTCTTTCTCAGCTATATCTGGTCCTTTATAATCCATGTGGTGATCACTGCCAAAGGCTCAGGGCATTTCATTTTTAGCTCTTCTACCTCCTAAATACATTCTCAGTGAATGAGGGCTTCTCCCCTTTATGGTTTCTGGGTCATTTGAGTCCAGATGGGTCACCTGTCTCACAGGGCTGCTGCTGATTCTGAGAGAAATCTTCATGAATGAGGGTCTCTATTTCACTAGTGTTATTTTCACTTTGGTTGTACTGGTGGGGAAAGGTGCTTTTTTAACACAATAACTTGCTTTAACCAGCAGTGTTTCCCATTTGTTTCTCAGCTTAGGTGGAGTGGCAAGTCTAGTCAAGTAAATAGATTTCTTAGAACAATAGTTCTCACACTTTTCATGTTCAAGGTATTTTAGTGGCTTGATTTGAAGGATCGAAAGACTCACCTGACTGCAGCAAACAAGTTAGCAGTCATTACTGATCAGCCTGAAGTGCAGAAAATAATATTCTCATAGTTTAGTTTTTCCCCCCCAACATTCCCTTGATCTGATAGAAATATTGAGTATCTTGACTACTCTTTCTTATATACACAGAAGCAGTGTTCTCAAGTGTTCCAGTAAATACTTCTTTCCTTAAAGCCTGCTTGAATTTGTGATACTATCCTTTCTGGTTTTACAGCGAGTTTTCCTGTGCTTTATACCATGTTGCTCAAGTCACTGAATGCAATGCTTAATCTGACAGGCATTGTTGAATAGAGTATCTTTAATAATATCCAAAATATCAGCATATTGATCAAAAATTAGTAACACATCCACATTTTTTGGTACATATGTGTTCTGTATCATACTATTTGTAAAACTCTAGTCTGGACAAATGCGGTCCGAGATTCTGACTTTCTCTGTTCTCTTTTATTTTTTTTTCTTTTACATATAACTGTATTTAACTTCTGCTTTACCAAGATGGTTTGTGGAATTTTGGGTTTCTTGCTCCTAAAATACCAGCTTTCCTTTTCTCTAGGTCCAATGAGGTCACAAAACATTAATATCTAAATACAACTCTGGTTCTTAATAGAGGAGTCTAGTGCAGAGACATTGCATTAGTGAAAAAAACTGAGTTTGATTCCTAGCCTCTTGGTAATTGGGTAGAATGCTACTTACCTATGAATATTAGATGGCATGTATATGGAGTATGTGGCTCAATGTCTAGTCAGTATTAATTTCCTTCTCTTTATGGCCCCTCTCCTCTTTTGGGTAACTCTATGTGTCTGCTGGTGCTGTTGTCTGAAGAACCTGGTTCAGGTGTAAAGGATGGATGAATTGGAATTGACAGCCAACCAGTAAGCAAGAGTTAGAAGCTAACTTCCTGAAGTGGTGAAAACATGCATATTAACTCTTCTTCATAAGATGCTTTAAACTTGGACCCTCTTTTTATACACTTGTATTTTTTTGCAAGAAAATCTCAGTAATTCCATTCTCCCTTGGCCTGGGTTCTCCTAATCATGGGAAGTGGATCTAAGGAAGAAGGAGAGCAAGGTAGAGAAAGTGGGAGAAGAGTCAGTAAAAAGGTGCATTATCAAGCTGGCCATATGTGGTATCAAGTGACACTATTATCTGATTCATGGGACTTCTAAGAGACCATTAAAAAATTGCTTCTCAAATCAGCCCTTCAGGAAAAGAAGGAAGGAGAACTTATCCATTAGCCCCCATTTCTCATTGGTCAAATGCTTGCTCAGTAGAACATTAATTCTTTTACACTTCTGACTTGAGCATATCTAGCTGGTCCCATGTCATCTCATCCCTCAGCATCAACTGGAGCAGGAGGTAAGATGTGCTTTGTATGGGTGTATGTAAGATGTTGCTATGTCATCCCCACGTGAAATGAGTCGGAGTACAACCACAGTTTCTCAGTAGAGTGAATACTGGTGCTGGAACAAGTTTGGCAATGACAGAAACAGGTGAGATAAAAGGAATCTGAAGTAACCATAAGTGGTACATAATACAATCCGCTCCCTTGCACTATTCACCTCAACTCATGTGCTCTCATTATATCTGGCTGCCATTCTAAAATAAGAAACCTCTCTCACTTTTCTTCTCTTTTTTTTTTTTTTTTTTTTTTTGGTGGGGGGTGGCAGTGGTGGGAACAACATTCTGTCAGCCTCAACTGATTCCCAGGGTATAATAAATATAATCTCCCTTTTGCACCATCAATTCTAGAATTCCCTCACCTTTAGTTGCTTGCCTGCTGGAGTAACAAGGATCCTCATCTCTAAGGGTATGTATCCATAGTGGCCTTGCCTTTGTCAGGCTTTGATTGCTACAATTGATCACTTGCCAGTTATAAAACTACCAAGAGATACCTCAGTGAATTCCTGAGTTGCTGATACATACCTTTTTATCCTTATTGTATAGGATACAATTCTGGATTTCTACTCATGATAATGGGGATCAATTACCCGTGATAAGACATTAATACCTTTTTTTGCCCAATGTTTCTTGGTATAAGGAGCTCAAAGTGAACAGTTAGGTCATACCTTCAAATTCAGTTAGAACTTTTCTGTGTCATTTGATAGAAGCATTTTCCTATTTCACTCTATCTATCTGATCCCAGGAAACCCAATCTTTAATCTTATAGAACCTAAGATCAGAAAGTACAAATTCTGTGAGTTTTAGAAATAATAACAAAATAACCCAGTTCTATTTTTTCCTGGCTGCACCTGAAGCATGTGGAAGTTCCTAGGCCAGGGATCAAATTCATGCCACAGCATTGACTCAAGCTGCTGAAGTGACAACGCTGGATCCTTAATCATCTGTGCCACAAAAGAATTCTGGAACCTAGTTCTGTTTTGACTCTCTGCTTCTCAGACCCACTTATTCTTGCCATTTAGGATAAAGCATCACTGTGTATTTGCCATTTATTGGCACATACTAGGCATCCTAGAGGACAGCAACCAATCCAGAATTGGTGCCTTGGCTTAACCTTCGGCAGGCTTTCCAGTGTTCTTTTAGACAGCTGGTCTTGGTGAGGTGTGTACATTAAACACCAGTGATGTTCCTTTAGTTATGCATACATTATAGCACTTCCTTTGGCATAAAAAAGGATCTTGTTCCAAGGATGTGTTATATGGAACATGATGCTGATAGATTAGGCATTCTGTGAGCTGGTTGGATGGTGGTGCTGAGGGAAGGAAAACTGACATCATTAATAGATTTCTACTCCAGAAAAATCACTGTCCTTTTCTTGGTAGAAGTGGCCTGCTGTAATTGACTTACTGTTAAAATTGAGGTTGCCTCAAGAGATGGTGCCATATTGATGGCTCAGATTTGCTCTCTTCTCCTGGGAAACTGGATATTCACCATGGCAGTAGCTTTATCAATCTTGATAAGAGGAAGTCCACGCTGTTAGACTCATTTAGTGTCTTTATTCCTCAATGTGGCCATTCTGTTGATTGGCCCATTTCATAAGATTTTAGGTTGTTGAGGACAAAACTGACATCTATATAATTATTCTGTTTCCCTAGCTGTTGAAAGCATCCTCTGCAGGGAACTTTCTTTTTTTTTTTGGCTTTTTGCCTTTATCTAAAGCCGCACCTGCAGCATATGGAGGTTCCCAGGCTGGGGTCTAACAGGAGCTGTAGCTGCCAGCCTTTGCCACAGCCACAGCAATGCGGGATCCGAGCCGCATCTGCAACCTACACCACAGCTCACAGCAACGCTGGATTGTTAACCCACTAAGCAAGGCCAGGGATCGAACTCGCAACCTCACGGTTCTTAGTTGGATTCGTTAACCACTGAGCCACGAATGGAACTCCTGCAGGGAACTTTCTAATGAGCATTATTGTGAGACACAAAGATATACACACTTTGTGTCCACTTTTATAGATTTGTTTATGTACCTCTTCCCCAGAACTCCTTGTCTTAAACCTCCCAGTGTTATTTCTTCTAGGCCCCTCAACAACTAACTAAGGCATGCAGCCACTTACCAGGAGTCTAAGTACCTCAAGCTACATCTCCCTCCACTAGCACTTGGATGACCAAGTATACTGCTAGCAGATCTGCATACTAGGAGAACTTCTCTTCACCGTTGTCCTCTTATAATACCTCTGAGTGGAATTGTAGTGGCAGCTGTCCATTTTCAGTCAGCACCAACATATTATGCTAACCCAACTGTGAACCAAGCCCAAGTTCTTTCCTCTTCTAACAACTGGTTGTAGGACATTCTTCTAGGAGCTATAGATTTGAGTTGGTTTTGGAGGAGGCATTGATCCAATAGGGATAGAGGACTTGGGAATCTGGGCTATTTTTGCACTGTACTTATGCCTTCACCTGGGCCCAGTCTCTAATGTACTATTTCCATAGAATAATGGGTTGTGTTGCACCTGCTTGAATTTATGACATGGTGGATTAAACAATATCCAGCATGTAATGGCTAGCTCTGGTCACATAGTCCTTGATATCATTACTCAGTCCCTCCTAGGGTCCAGTAAAATGCCAGTTGTTGATTTTCAAACAAAAAGTTGTTCTCTGCTACAAAAACCATGGTCTTACTCTCAAGCTCTAGGAGATATGTAGCAACTCTCCTATTGAAATGCTTGGTCCTTCACTCAGCTTTCTTATCTGCCACTGTTACCTTCAGGTTTTTTGTGTCTATTTGTTTATTTTTTAATTTTATTGGAGTATAGTTGATTTACAATGTTACATTTGTTTCAGGTGTACAGAAAGGTGAATAAGTTATATATATAACCATTATTTTTTCCCATATAAGTTATTACAACTATTGAGTACATTTTCATGTGCTGTACAGTAGGTCCTTGTTAATTACTTTATACAGTAGTATGTATATGTTATTCCCATCCTCCCAGTTCCACCTTCACCCCACAGTTTCTCCTATGTTAACCCTAAGGTTGGTTTTGAAACCTCTGAGTTTGTTTCTGTTTTAAACATGTTATTTTGTATCATTTATTATTATTATAAAAATGCTACCTTTAATTTATAGCTGAATAGGCATATGGGTTCATAGCCTCCACTTGCTGCAAACTCCTCTCTTGCTCTGGGTCTCCTGTGAAACTGGCAGTCTTATGAGTCACCTGACAAGTGGGATGGAGCAACGTGTGGTATATGCTGCCTCCAAAACCCAAAGAGGCCAACTTCATGCTGGGAGGTGTAACTCTTTCTTAATTGCAGAAGGTACAAGATGCAACAATTTTTTCTTAGAATTGTGCTATCTGATAGAATAGCCACTGATCCCTCTTGACTATCTTAAATTGATTAAACTTTTTAAAGTATATAAAAATTCAGTTTCACTAGCCATGTTTCAAGTGCTCAGTAGCTATATGTAGCTAGTAGTTATCCTATTGGACAGCACAGATATAGAATATTTCTATGATGGCAGAAAGTTCTATTGGACAGCACTGCTTTTGAGGCTATATTCCTACCCAGCAGGTTAAAATTTGAACACAGGGCTATATGGTGCCAAAGCCCATGGTTTTTCTACTATAGCAAGTTGCAGAGGGTCTGGGTCTAAGCAGATGCCTTCCTGCTCTTGTGTTCAAGAGCAACATGAGCTTTCCAATTAAATTTTTGTGCAACTAAGTTTTGGTTCATGCAGAAATTCTCTGCATTTCATCAAATGAAAAAGGCATTTTATCAAAAGGCCAGTTCTGTTGTGACAACTCCCCACATCTGACCCCTCTTTCTGGGCTATAGTAGGCTCAGAAAGCAGTTTTCTTTTTAAAGAAAGTTTTCATTCAGCTCAGAAATATTATGCATTTTCAAAGAAATAGGGCTGACTAGACTTCTGTGGCAGACAGCAGAATCTCTGAATGCTGCAGATCTGCATTTCCATCTGCACTCCATGAAAGCCTGGGATCATTGTCCCCACAGAATGCAGCTAAATGGCAGCTGGAGCATGAATGGATGGGAAAAACACTTTCTTCCCTCTAATAACACCACTTATGGCAGACAGGCAGGGTTCTTTTCTGAATGTGGTGAAGAGATGCTGTTATGATAAGGGTAATTACTATACATTAGTTAAAATCTCATTTAGGGAGCATTATATTGCTACTGTTTTAAAAGAGGTTTGCTAGCCCTGCAAGGTGGAGCAAGAGATTAATTAGTGTCAATGGAAGGGTATCCAAGATAAAAACAAATTAAGCCTCATCCAGCCTTTCCTGGGTATCCTTGAGTTGCTGCCTCCTTTGTGTCAGAGATAGTGTTTGGTCTGATCTATTCTGATTGAAAAGAAAGGATGGGACACACGTTTGCTAAAGGGTATCTGATGTGCCAGACATCATGATAGGTACTTTAAGGAAGAAGGCGCTTTGAACTAGGATTTCCTATTGTTCCCTAGCCCACTGGAGAACACTGCTAAACTGGGGCATTTGAGCTCTAAGACTATGTTTGTGACGTAAACTGGATCATCTGTCCTGAGTGGCCCCTCCCAAGCCATTCCTGATGATTTACTTCCATTTCATTCCAACAGGCAAGACGAAACAGAGGATTAAAAACACATTTGTTTGTTTCTTTTAAGCTCTTCCATGAATACTAAAGACATTTGCTTCAGGGTTGCTGACTTGAAGGATATTTTAAAAATATGGAAGGTCCAATTCCTACCTGAAATAGCGTTATCAACTTTTATCCTTTGTCCAGTCTGGCTATAACATTTCATCATGCTTCCCATCAAATACTTTGAAATTGTAGCTCAGATTTTCTGGGATAGACCTCATTTCATATATTGCAGCTATTGCCAGGTAAGGCAAATGGCTATATATGTGCTTAACTGCATTTTTATTTTATAAACGTTTGTGAGATTTATTATGTAAATAAATTCGCAAATAATAGAAAAAAATCTTATGGCATATGCCTGATTTTAGTGTCAGAAAATATATGCATTGATCACCGAAGTCTTGACCCATTCCATATATTTCGATTGGTTTTTCTAACTGTATAACTTTAGGCCATTTACGTAACCTCACTGAGACTCAGGTTTTTTTTTGACCATAAAAAAAGAATAAGATTCACCTTATAGGAGTCTATGAAGGTCATATGAGATGATATATAAAAGCATTAGCAGAGTTCCCTAGTGGTGCATCGGGTTAAGGATCTGACATTGTCACTGTTATGGTTTGGACCACTGCTGTCACATAGGTTTGATCATTGGCCTGGAAACTTCCACATGCCATGGGCACGACCAAAAGAAAAAAGAACAACAAAAAAGAAACTTTAGTGACTTTCTTTTCAGAGGAAGATTGGGTTAACAGGGACCAGCTTTACCCTCCTGGGTGAAACAACCCAAAACTGGCTAAAATACATGAACCAATAGTTTTCAAGTCACTGGACAACAAGCTAACAAAGGACAGTAATTCCTGAAAGACAAGAAACAAATGAGGCAAGCCCTGCAATTATCCCACCTTGCTGCCTTTAGAGTTTCCAGGAGGTGGAGCAGGGAGGCAAAGTAAGTTTCAGAACAAAGAATATTACCAGGAATAATGAATATCATTTTGTAATGATAAAGGGGTCATTCCAACAAGAGGACATAACAGTCTTAAATATATATATATACCTAATGACAGAGCTTCAAAATAATGAACCAAAAACTGATGGAACCTCAAGGAGAAATAGATCAATCCACAGACAGGTTTCTTTTCTTAAATGGCCTTCAGTTTTGCCTGGGATGAAAGATTAGTCAATAATGTGATAGATTAAAACTGAAGATGTTTTAGAAATAGTGCTATAAAAATAACAAATGAAAAAAATGAATGAAGAGGAGCTAAGCTGTATTTACTAGGGAGGAGATTTGGATGATGGAGTATTAGAAAAACCATGAAAGGACTTGGCTAGGGAGCAGCAGAAATAGAGTTCTGTAACGGAGGTGCTGAAAGTGCAGTGGGAGCACTGGCAAAACTAGGGTGACCTGTATATAAGATAAGGTATTTAGACAATAGTGTCACAGGATAAACAAGAGAGAGAGACGCAAGATGCCAGCAAAAGTATTCCTTTCTTAGTGCCACAAACATTCCACAGACTAACCATTTTGTGAGATTGCCTCCCTTCACGGTTGAACCACATGCTCATCATAACCCAATTTCACATGGATAAAAATCTAAAAGGATGGGAGTTCCCACTGTGGCTCAGCGGTAACAAATCTGACTAGTATCCATGAGGATGTGGGTTTGATCCCTGGCCTCATGCAGTGGGTTAAGGATCCGGAGTTTCCGCGAGCTGTAGTATAGTTTGCAGACACGGTTCAGATCCTGAGTTGCTGTGCCTGTGGCATAGGCTGGCAGCTGCATCTCTGATTTGACCCCTAGCCTGGGAACTTTCATATGCCATGGGTGTGGCCTTAAAAAACAAAACAAAAACAAAAACAAAAAACAAAAAACAAAAACAAAAAACAAGAAACTAAAAGTATGACCTCTTAGGATAGGCTATCACCCAAAATTTGGTGCTATAATACATTTCTTTTTCTTTTATGTAACAATCCAGTAGTGGTCTGCTGTATGTGGTCATTTAGGAACACAGGCTGCTTTGAGGTTCTATTGTGGCTCAGTGAGTTAAGTACCCGACTAATATCCATGAGGATGTGAGTTCGATCCCCGGCCTTGCTCAGGGAGTTAATGATCTGGCGTTGCCACATGTAGCAGCTAGGATCCAGCATTGCTGTTAGTGGTGACTCAGATCCAGTGTTGGTGTGGCTCCAATTTGACCCCCTAGCCCTGGAAACTTCCAAATGCTGCAGGTGTGGCCCTAAAAAAGGGGAAAAAAAGAGAAAAACAGGCTGCACACATCTTGTGTTTGTTCTCCTCTTTCCGCTTTACAAATTCTCTCTACTTGGCTAGTGGATGGGGAAGGAGCACCAGGAATTCATGAAGGGGGTTTTTACATTTCAGGCCCAGAAGTGGCTCATGCCACATAGGTTCACATTCCCTTGGTTGGTAGAAATGCAGACACATGACCTCAACTAACTACAGGATGTGGTCCAGCCATGTGCCCAGAAGAAAAGCAGAGCACTGGTGTTTGTAAACACTAGCAATCTCTTTAACAGATGTTCCTATCCCATCTATTTATCGATGCTCTGGGAACCACTTTACTTTGTTGAACATAGGCCTTAACTCCCAATTTATCTTCTAAGTAAATTTAGTGTTTTTATTATAGTAAATGCTCATGGAAAAAGTTTCAGCTGGAGTCAAACATGAGTATTTTCTAATATCATTGAATAGAAATTGAACACTATACAAAGATACAAATAGGCTGATATAAAAATATATCATCAAATCTCAGAAGGTTAGAGGAGAACAAAAGAGTCTTAAAAGCCATCTAATTCGGTCTCCTAATTTTGCATCTAAATAAACTGAGACCAAGACAGGATAAATTATGTGTCCAAATCTCTGTAGATAATTAGTGAGAGAGCTGGGATCAAAACCTAATTAGTATGACCTCACGCTTTAAATTACCAACAGGAATTTAACACATCAAGATAAAAAGTCTTTGTGTTATATTTTCAAAAGACACAGAATAATTAAGCAGTTTTGAAATCTAGTAAGTCTTTGAATTACATAGTTACATAAAGGAAACTCACTTATGTTTTTGATAGACATTTTGCACTTTTAATTGATGATATGGGAAAAGTCTTATCAGAGAAGTGCCTGCTGCCCATGGATGAATGAATTGAATTGTCAGGGTTGGGCTCTTTATTTAAGAACTAGTAGGCCAATTTTATTGGTTTTCATAATTACAATTTTTTTATTATTTATTTATTTATTTATTTTTGCTTTTAGGGCCATATCTTCGGCATATGGAAGTTCCCAGGCTAGGGGTCGAATTGGAGCTACAGCTGCTGGCTTACACCACAGCCACAGCAAGGCCAGATCTGAGCCAGGTCTGTGACCTACACCACAGCTCATGGCAATGTGGGATCTTTGACCCACTGAGCAAGGCCAGGGATTGAACCTGAGTCCTCATGGATACTAGTCAGGTTCATTTCCACTGTGCCACAAAGGGAACTCACGTAATTACAAATTTAGATCAAGTCAGAAATCTGTCAATGTATAGCCTTCTGCTTTTGGGCTAACAATATTTCTCAGTTTGGTCCACAGACTTGCTTGCAATATTTGTTCTTTCCCTTAGTTTGATCTACATTCTACCATTTCCCTCCTCTTTTGTATACAACCAAATACCTTCCTTATTTGCATTTGACATTAGGGATTCAAAATGAATGGATTTTCTGGACAAATGAAGTTTACCTGCATTATCAAAATTTAATAATTTTATAAGGAGATATGTTTAGACTGTATCATGTACTTAGCCACTACCTTAACAAGAGCCTTAGTATATTTCCTTTAATATAGAACTTAGTAATTGAGAGCAGAGGTCTGGAGCCAGACAGTTTAGGTTTGAGACGTGACTGACTCCTACCAGCTATGTGACCTGAGGCATGTTACTAAACCTCTCTGTGTTTTAGTTTCCTTATTCATAAAATGAGAGGAGTATGTAGTACATTCATCTTAAAGTAGTTGTGAAGATGAAAAGTTTATATACATAAGGCACTTAAAGCAGTGTATGGTGTATAATAAATACTAAGTATTTATTAGCTCAAGACATCACAACCTAACTGTGGCGGGATGTAAGGTAGGGTGGATATTAATTAATAGAAAATACAAATATGTTTTCTAACTTATGATAATGAAGGAAAAGTGCTAAGGGCTCTTAGAGTGTTAACAGAGGAACCTCCATACGCTGCGGGTGCGGCCCTAGATAAGGCAAAAAGACAAAAAAAAAGAGAGAGAGAGATTAAAGGAAAGAAAGAAAAGTCTTGATTCTACAGCTATCACCATGAGAATATGAAGATGTTGGAGGTGAGTATTCCACAGGGAATAGAGAATTAAGCTCCCTGGTCACCCCTCAACCTCAAAGGTGCAACACCTTCTGCATAGAGGTCACTGTCCCAGTGATTCCAGGCATGTGCAGCTTAATGAGGATGTATCCATTTATGCACTGACTTGTTCACTTTGTTCAAAGCAGTCCCTCAGGTTTTCCTGGAGGACTGGTTTGCTTATTTTATACAGGATTCTTAGGATACTGCTGACATGTTTGATAATCAGGGAGTCTTCGTTGGGGGGTGCTTATCTTGGAGAAAGGCACTGAGTTATGTTTGAAGGCAGGCTTTCCTCTTCTCTTGGGAGTTGAACAGTTTGAAAACAGATTGCCTTCAGACTTGTCTGGAATCTAGGGTGAAGGAGAAGTACAGGGATGCCATATCAAAAGAACTTGGCCGTCCTGGCCTGAGGGTGAATTCATTCCACAGGTCATCTGGTCTGACAGTGCTGCTCTTTTTAGAGGAGAGGAGAAAAGGGAGGAGCAGGTAGCCAGGTGCTTTGCCCAGGTCACATAGTGGCTTAGTCTGGTGACCTCAGACACATTTGTTCCCAATCTGACACCTTACACCTTAACAAATGGAAATTTGAACAGTATGAAACAACTTTAAAAAACCTATAAATGGAAATATCCAGCCGAGCCCATAAGTCCTCCCTCTTCTTATGTCATCTGAGCTAGGATACAAGTTGTGTAAGTCTTTCTAGAGCAATCTGATGCTGCCCTAGAGGAGGCCAGTAAAACTAGAACCACACTGGGAAGTGAGAAGAGAGCGGATGACTGGGCCATGTCGGTAGAGGAACATAGGAGGGTCATGGGATCCCAGGGGCCCTTTTCATCACTCAGCTCCTCAGTAACAGACTATCAATAACATCTAAAATAGAAAGCATAAAACAGCCCAGGTTTTGGCTTTGAGTTGCCACCAGACCAGGTGGCCAGCTCAGGAAGCATTAGCACATTTTGCTCTTCTAGGAATAAAAGAACCACAACTGTGTCCTTGAGTCTGTTAAACAATGTTAACTCAAGGGAGGGGTCAGGAGAGAGGTATGTGTGGTGGTTTCTGGGCAGGAGATGAGAGAAACCACAGGGCTCATTTGCCTAGCACTAATGGATCTGAAGCGAGGTGCCCTGATGCCAAGGGAACTGCTTTCTTGAAATGAGAAGTGAGAACAAGGGAAGTCCATTAGTGTCATGTTTGTATTTCTTCTCTGAAGCTAGATTTTAGGCTCACAGGGAGAAAAGATCAGCAATTTCTATCCTCAAGAACTTTGCCCATTTGTGTCAAATTATACCAGAATGGATAAGGCAAAAAACAAAACAAACCAAAAACAAACAAAAAAAAACAGTAGCATAAACAGGATTCAGAAGCTTACTGGAAAGCCTCTTTCCTCTGTCCAAGCCAGAGCTCTGACCTCTTAGGAAGATGATTAGTAGTTGATAATTGGGGCAGGGGCTTGTTTCCTCACCCTCTACACCTGTAGACCCTTAGCAAGAGAAGGCCTTACCTATATGGGGGCCACTAAGTGTACTTTGTCCACTAAGTACAAAGTCATAAAGAGTCATCAAAATTGCAAAATACCTTAGCTCTGATCAAACATCTTCACCAAAACAAAATGATTTTGATCTATAAAAATAAAAAATAGCAAAAGAAAGTAAAAGTAAAGTAAATATAATGTCTAATACTTATAAGCTCTTCCTTTGGGCCAGTTAGTTTTTAGTGCTTTACAAGCTCTTACTCTTTAACTCTTACAGTAGAGCCGAGAGGTTGAATCTGTTTATATCTCCGTTTTTATTTATTTTATTTTATTTTTTTAGGGCCGCACCTGTGGCATATGGAGGTTCCCAGGCTAGGGGTCTAGTTGGAGCTACAGCTGCCGGCCTGTACCACAGCCACAGCAATGTGGTATCCGAGCCGCATCTGCGACCTACACAGCAGCCCACGGCAATGCCAGAACCTTAACCCACTGAGCGAGGCCAGGTATCAAACCCTCAACCTCATGGTTCCTAGTCAGATTCATCTCTGCTGCACCACAATAGGAACACCTATATCTCCATTTTTAGTTAAGAACACCAAGGCAGAGTTCCCACTGTGGCGCAGCAGAGTAACTGTCTGTCTCATCTCTGTGGAGGCCCTGGTTTGATCCCCAGCCTGGCACAGTGGGTTAAGGATCCAGCATTGCTGCAGCTGTGGTGCTGGTCACAGCTCTGGCTCAGATTTGATCCCTGGCCCATCATCTTCCATATGCCTCAGGTGCAGTGAAAAAAGAAAAAGAAAAAGAAAAACAAAACCACTGAGGCCCAGTGGAGTGTTTCATAATCTATTACCACTTTAAAAACACCTCTGACATTATTATTACACTTATATCATGCTTTTTGGGGTCGTGAAACTAGACAGGGCACAGCAGAGCCACCTCTGCTTTGCTCCAAGGGTCTAGAACCACAGCTGGGATGACTTCAATGCCTGCAGGCTGGTCAGGTATCTATCTCTCTCTCTCTCCATAGGCCAGCTTGAGTTTCTTCATTGCATGGTGGCCTCAGTGTAGTAGGACTTCTTTCGTGGTGCCCCAGGGCTCCAAGAACAAGTGTTTCAAAAAGGCTGAGCTAAAGCTACAAGGCTTCTTATGGCACAGCCTCAGAACCCCCAGAAGGTGACTTCTGCCACTAAGACTAGCCAAGATTCAAGGAGAAGGGAATAGGAAGGACATCAAAGAATTGAGAGTCACTTTAAATCTGCCACAGTAAGTAACCAATCAAGTCATATAGCCAGTAAATTGGAAGACAGCATTAACTCACACTCTTAACCATTATGCCAAGTTTAGCCATCTGGTAATTTAATTTATATATCACTGAGATAAATCCAGTGGATGATGGATATTCTGATGTTCATTTGTAATTCAGTTATTTGGCACACAAACCACATTATCTTCTAAAGATGTGATGTTTCTTTCCTCTCTGCCTTGCTTAAACATTTGTTAACACTAGCTTCGTGCTAGGCATTGTCCTCAGTATTAGGAATACAAAGTAAACAAGCCACTGTCCTGAATTTTTTTTTTCTTTTTTGGCTGTCCTGGGCCAGGGATCAGATCTGAGCTGCAGTTGTGACGTATGCCACAACTGCAGCACTACCAGATCTTTTGGCCCACTGTACTGGGGCTGGGGATCGAACCCGAGTCCTACCACTGCAGAGACGCTCCCGATCCTGTTGTGCCACAGCGGGAACTCTTACTCTTCCTATTAAGGGTCTCATGGGCTAATGAGAAGGAACATCTACTAATTAGTGTTCAATGTGATTACCATTGCATGATAGGAACTAATATGGAAACTGAAGAAGAAACACCTAACTCTATCTTAGGGGTCTGGAAAGGCTTTTTATTTTATTTATTGTTTTTTTTTTATTTTTTTTAATTTTTGCATTA
>PVHT020000066.1:6568304-6595323 GCA_004024745.2 Catagonus wagneri | reverse complement strand
CCAAACCTGCAGCAAAATGCCAGTTTCCTGATTTACTTTTTACTGTGGGGATGATTGCAATGTCTTTCGTCTTTATTTCTCTCATTTAATTTCAACACTCAGGATGCCTCTTCTATCCCCTCACATCCTACTTCTATGTTAATTTTCTTTGTTTCTCTATTTGCTGCAGTGAAGGGAAATGTTTAGAGAGAAAAGTTATTTTCTGACTAGAATCTAATCTCTTTCTCCCTAAGCCATGGCACCTTCTGTGTAACATCATTAAATATAGCCTCAGAGTGCTGAGGGGGCAGTTTCCACTCACTGCTTCTTCCCCAGAACGGTGTACTCATACATTCCTGCCTTATTTTGAAACAGTGATTTTTTTCCCCTGCCACATGCAATATCCCTCAGCCCATCCACAGCCCCCTAATCAGGAAAGGAGTGCTTGGCTGATGTGGCCACTGGTTGGGCCACCCCAAGGTAGTCCATCTTTGACTTTTTGGAACCTTTGTGTGAATGGTTCCTGTTTCACAGAGGCCATGATGAATTGCTAAACCACTCACTTTAGGATTCCATCGAGATTGTGCAGTGAGTACATACCAGATATAGGTGGAGAAAAAAGAAATAGAGATGCAGTAAGTCTGAAAGACTTGTCTGGTCCCCAGAGTCTCAAGTCCTGATGGTCTCTTGTTCCTGCTCCAGACAGTCTAAACCCTAAAAGTAAACTCCCTCCCTTTTACACACACACACACACACACACACACTGATTTCTAACAATTATTATTTTTTTAAACTTAATTGGTTCTTCACAACAACCTCTTGAGGCTCAAAGACTTTAAAGGCTTTGCCTAATGTCACACAGCTACTAAATTGTGAAGGTAGAACTTAATCCTGATTGTTCTTAATCCTGATAATAAATGCCTTCTGCTTTAAAGTATTACATAACTATTACTGAAAATATGCTTAGAAGCAAAGTGCAAGATGACATTATCTGCTAGAGGCTGTGGTAGTGCTGGGTATGGAACAGCAATAGTAATTCTTACAGGGATTTCCTTCCTTTTACCTCATCAATGTCACTAGATCCTCAAAGCAAACCTTTGAGACATGAGAGGCAACTTTATCTTCAGTTTTAAATGCAGAAACTGAACTTCTAGAGGTTAACTGATTTTATCAAGGCCACAAAACCAGGAAATAGTAGGGACAGTGATTAGGAATTTGTCTTTTCTAATGCCCAGCCTAGTAGGTGGCACATATTTGACATTCAGTAAGTGTTCTTAGGAAAGAAGACAATAAAGGAAGGAATGAAAGTTGCGAAGGAGGAAGGAAGAGGAGGGATGAAGGAGAGTCTGTTTTTATAACCTCAAACGATAGTCAATACGTAGAGAACAAGGACTGTGCTATTCACCATTCCTCCAACCTGGAGCACCACCTAAGCCATGCTCAGCAGTCCCCAAGCCAAGCTTATTTCTTGGAAGATCTGCATCGGGGATACCTAAGGTCTTGATCATTCTTGTCCTAGTGAGTCATCCTCTCCTACATCTGTTTATATAAGAAGTCTAACCACAGCAATTGTTGCTGATTACATGCTGGAAATGACCTAACCATGTTTTACGTAATGATCTCCAATCATTTCCATCTGCTCTGTGGGTGGCTGCACAGTCATTATTCATCAATGAAACTTTACAAACACAAACACATATGTATGTATATAATAAGCCTTAATAATTTACACTAATTGGAGGGAAGGCCCATCTGAATTAACAAAAAGTATGAAATGCCATTTTATTACTTCAAGCTCATGATGTAATTAACCACCTAATGAGCATGTGGCATGGTGGAAAGAGCACTATAATGGGAGTCTTGTGAGCTGGATGTTGTTAAGGAGAGTGGTGAGATGAACAGAGGAGATACATTGTCTAGGTCACCTAAGATGCAACCCTGGAGCATGGTGGTTGCATTTCAAGGTCTGGCTCTTAGATTTGTAAGTCCAGAAATGTGAAAATGTTGGTATTGTTAGATGATCTAGTCAACAAGGCTAGAAAACACATCCTACACAAGTAAATGAACTATGCTAAACAAAATCACATGTGACCTAAACATAAAACTTAATGCAGAGTTCCTGTTGTGATTCAGCAGTTAACAAACACGACTAACAGCAGGTTTGATCCCTGGCCTTGCTCAGTGGGTTAAGGATACAGCATTGCCATGAGCTGTGGTGAAGGTTGCAGATGCGGCTTGGGTCCCAAGTTGCTGTGGCTCTGGTGTAGGCCGGCGGCTACAGCTCCTGTTGGATCCCTAGTCTTGGAACCTCCATATGCGGTGGGTACGGCCCTAAAAAAGACAAAAAGACACACACACACACAAACCTTAATGCTAATTTGTTAATTTTGTTTGAAAACCATCTTTCAGGTGGAGCAAATATATATGTTGCCTGATTGGAACATTATCGCTCATGTAAGAAAGTCTTCATGATAAAATAATTTTGATTCATTAGGTTGCATTGCACTGCAAAGAACAGATATTACAATTCAAAATCAGTGAAATGAATGGGAGGATTTGGTAGTTTCTATAATTGGAAATACAAAGTAGAATGAGACCTGGAGTTGAACTATTTAAGCACTCAGCCATATTATCAAGTTCTGGTTTTAGTTGTTTGTTGTGGGTGTGTGTGCCTTATCTCATGTGCCTTATCTCTGCCTCCTATAACACCACGTTCATTCTAAGGCTGGTTTCTCTTGTGGTAGCAAAATGGATGCAGTGGCTTTACATCCGTACACCACATGGCCAGGAATTGAATGGGACCAAGAAGGGTTGGGGTGAGGGGACGAAGGGAGAAGAGAGGGGAGGGGAGAGGAGGAGAGAAAAGGAGGACTAGAGGTGAGAAGGAAATAATATTGTCCTAACATATATTATTCTTAGGTGCATGAGAAATGCAGAAACAGAGACAAAAGAATTTCCTGGATGAAAATAACAGTCACTGTCACACAGTTCATGGCATTGCCTTTCTTGGACAGAGATGGAGGCAACATGGTCAATTGTGTTCTTTCTTTGCCCTTTTGTAGCTCCCATGCAGATCAGGCCTTCTCTTCCATTGTCATCTTTAGGAGGATTGAAATAAGTGTAGGCCACAGCTCTTTTTCCCTCATAAATTGTATTCGAGTTACACCTTCCTTGGGAATATGCATGTTTATTAGGCTCTTAGGAGGAGGGACTTTTTCTAATTTTATGTAGATTCTAATTGGTCTCCCTCTCTTAGGTTACTAGTCAAGCTCTGGGGACATCAAATCCATTTAGTAGGCCCTTCCTATGTGGCAAACGCTGAAACAAACATAAACTTAATGCAACATTATTTCATCTAATCCTCAGAATGTATTAGTCCCCTTTAGAAAGATCAAGAACCTAGACCAACAGCCCATAGCCTCTAAAGGTAGATCCATTTCTTCCACATGTACTCCGTTTTCTGAGATGTAAAGTAATTGGTTCCAGTTCTGTCATTATCTGTATGTGTGGCCTTGGTTACTTTATCTGTAAAACGACTGGGGAGGATTAGATGATCCTTGAGATTGTGTCTGATTTTTAAGATGCTGTACGTTATAGGTGGAACTGTGGTCTTTTTTAGTCTGCTTTTCCTGAGTAGATAAACTCAGGTATTATTACAATGTGTAGTGTACAGATAAATGTAACAAAGGGGCTTAAATACTCTTTACTCTCTTTTTTACTATTTAAATATTGCTCTTAAAAATATCTTGGAGTTCCCATCGTGGCTCAGTGGTTAACGAATCTGACTAAGAACCATGAGGTTGCGGGTTCGATCCCTGGCCTTGCTCAGTGGGTTAAGGATCCGGCGTTGCCGTGAGCTGTGGTGTAGGTTGCAGACGCGGCTCGGATCCCGCGTTGCTGTGGCTGTGGCGAAGGCCGGCAGCTACAGCTCCTGTTAGACCCCTTGCCTGGGAACCTCCATATGCCGTGGGTGCGGCTCTACATAAAGGCAAAAAGACAAAAAAAAAAAAAAAAAGAAAAAAAAATCTTAAAAAGCCAAAACATGAGCTCCAGCCCCACTGTGGGTGCCAGAATCATGGACTGAGTTACCCTTGGGATATGCAGGCTCTTTCCTCATCGAGAATTGTGTCCTTTCTTTCTTTGATGCCTCTTATGTCTTTGATGGATCAGAGAAGATCTCTGTAGCATCTAAGCAGTCCCTGAGCTTAAGCACAATTAATGATCTTTTACACATATTTGTTTGTCTCATAAAAGAAAGTATGAATAGTCTCAACAGGAAAGAAAGCTAAGAAAATTCACCAGGCATGGTTAGATTTACACTTGCGTAGCAATGGCTGGTGTTTTGTTTCTGTTGCTAGTACTCTACTTGGATTGTCCGAGGTGATGCACAGCAGTGTCTGCTTAGCCTCCATCCCAGTGTGCAGTGTAAGCACACATTTAGGGCAGTCTTAAAGATGCTACTTACATGTGTGAACCACTTGGCTTAATTAAGAAAATGGTGCTGTTTTTCCTTCTCTATCAGTTGCCTCTGCTACAAAGCTGATAGAGTAGTGAGCAACAAACGGTAGTCAATCCAGGGTTAGAATCGTAGATTTGCCACTTGCTAGTTGTATGACCTTCCATCTCAGATATTGCTGCTGTTTGTTTTCCATCTCTAGAAGTTTTATATGGATCTTTTTTATATCTTTCATTTCTCATCACGCTTATGCTTTCCTCTACATTCCTGAACATATGGAATATATTTATAGAAGCCATCTTAATATCCTTGTCTATTAATTGTATCATCTGTGGCATTTCCCTATCTGTTTCTATTGACTGATTCCCCCTGCCACCTCCCCAGGTTTTAGGTCATATTTTCCTGCTTCTTTGAATGCCTATTAATTTTTTGCTGGGTGGCAGAAATTATCAATTTTATGTTATCAGACACAGATATTTTTTTCTCTAATCCTCCAAATATTTTTAGGTCTTATTTCTGGGGATGCAGTGAGCTACTTGGAAACAAATTGATTTTTTTTTTTACTTGCTTTTAATTTTTGTTAGGCAGGTTCAGAGCAGCCTTTAGTGTAGGCCTGATTTAGCCACACTACTAAGATGATACCTTTTAAGCAGATACAGATTAACAGATTTTTTTTACTCTGGTTATAGGAACATAAAATATCAAATATCCGCAATCCTGGGTGAGCTCCAGGAACGATCCTTTCTCTCTCTCTCTCTCTCTCTCTCTTTTTTTTTTTGCCATACCCGTAGCATGCGGAAGTTCCAGGGCCAGGGATCAAACCTACACCATGTAGTGACTTGAGCCACAGTAGTGACAATGCTGAATCATTAACCCATGGAGCCACCAGCGAATTCCAAGAGAATGTTCCTTTCTGATGGTTCTCTCCTTGCATTGGTAGTTTCTTTTACTCAGAATGCTGATTAGTTCTCATTTAAAAATACAAGGGAAACCCTCTGCGTGTCTCTGGAACTCCCCTCTTTGTGGCTATGTAGGGCAGAGTGCTGCTTCAGCCTCCCAGACTTCAGACATTACGTCCTCAAATGGCTGGGTTCTGTTTGGTTCCTCTTCCCTTTGGTATTAAACTGGAAAGTTTATGTAGACAGTGAGTTGGGGCATCCTAGTTAGGGCTCAGCTCTTTTCTCTCAGGAATCACCGTCTTGCTCAGCTACTTGCTGAATGTCTGAAAACTATCTTTTCATAGATTTTGTTCAATTTCTTAGTCGTTTAAGGGGGAAATGTGCATCTCATTCCTGCTATTCCATCATGGCTGGAAGCAGAAGTCCTAGTCTCCTGCTTTATGAACCACAGCTCCACTGCTCATTAGCTGTGTGGGCCTAAGCAACTTATATAACCTCTGAATCTTCAATTCCTTCAGCTGTAAAATGGAAGTGATGGTAACAGCTATTTATAGTGTGATTGTGTGAATTAGGTAAAATAATTCATAGGATGTACTTAATACACTGCTTGGCATATACCAGCTAGTTTAAACTTCTGGCAATGATGATGATATTGATGCTCAGCAGACACTTGCTTATGCAGAACTCAAAATCACATGTCTCTCTATGCCATATGTTTTATCTACAAAATGACCAGGATCTGTTTTCAGGGAGCTGAATCTAATCTAGGATTTATGAGGCTCTGCTCTCTGCTCTTTAGAATAGTCTTTGGTAAACAATGGCCCATGGGCCAAATCTGGCCCCCTGCTTGTGGTTTGTGAATAGAGTTTCAATGAAACACAGTCATGGCAGTTTGTTTATGTACTGTCCAGGGTTGCTTTTGTGCTATAACACCTTCATTGAGTGGTCATGACAGAGATCAGATGGCCTACAAAGCCTAAGATATTTACTATCTGGTCCTTTACAGGAAAAGTGTGTCGACTCCTCTCTACAGGCTGGGATAGACAAATCCAAAAGACACCAGCAGATTCCCACCTCTTTAAATCCCTGTCCTTGGCTTGGAATGATAGGGGTGGAGAAAAGGGCTGCATATATCAGGACCTTCCTTGTTTACTCTGGAAGAGCTTGGAGTTCATGAGATTCATCCTAGACCAAGCCTTCTGTGGGTCTTAACTCATCTTGACTCGCTCATCCTTCTCCTTGTCAGACACACACTCCTTGCTCCTAGCAAGGAATTCCTGCAGTGCTGAGAGTACTGAAATGTCATAGACCAGTTAAAGGTCACAACAAAAAATGTTGTTGGAGAAATGATAGGGGCTTGCTCCTTTAATTTTGGCTTATTAAGAATATTTTTACTTTATAAAAGAAAGGACTTTAGTCCCTAATGATAGTTCCCATATGGGGTAAGTTCAGCTTTATGAAAAACTCATGAGAGTTTCCTTATTGTTCTTTCTTTACTGCTGATCAGCTACTACTTTGACCACAGGGAGATGTTTGGGAATAACTGCTCTGTGTGTTCCTTTTAATTCCTGGTCCATCTCCCTCTGGAGCTCCTGACACTTCAGTTTAGTGTCTGGCTCCATGCTTCCTGTATTCTGTAGTTAAATCCACCTATTACACCCTCCTGTGGAACCCTTCTTCTACTTCTACCTATTAAACTGGTAACAACTGCTCAATGTCTGTTTTACTCACTACTTCATGGTGAGTAACCTGATCACTGTCACATGAAGAGTAGCTTTCAGATGCCATAAATATTTATTGAATGGATTTCATTTTAACTTTGGGCTGACTTTCCTTTGGAAAGTTTCTCTTCTTAAACGTGGCCTTCTCACCTCTTAACACCCCTCTCCCCTCCTGTGAACTCAGGGACCAGAAGGCTATCAAACTGTATCCTGACCCATCTGCATGGTGAAGAATGAGTGAGGGCTCCTAGGGAATCCAGGAGTATAAATCTAGGCTGCCCACCACATATGGGGGATTTCTTTGAAGTCTCATGTTTTAACTTGAAAATTTGTACAAATGTTATATTCTGCTCCACAATATATTCATTTGTTTAATGGAAAGGATTTTTTTCTAGTTACTTAAAAACATGAAAAGATGATCAACATCACTAATCACTAGGGATATGCAAATCAGCACATTAGGTAAATGCAACAACCACAATGAAATACTACTTCACATCCATTAGGATGGCCTTTGTGTGTGTGTGTGTGTGTGTGTGTGTGTGTGTGTGTCAGAATGTAAAATGGTGCAGCTGATATAGAAAACAGCATGACAGTTGCTCAAAAAATTAAACATAGAATTACAATATGACCCATCAATGCAAGGACTCAAATACTTGTACACTACTGTTCTCATTATCCATAAAAGCCAAAAAATAAAAATAATCCAAATATCCACTGATGGATAAATGCATAAAAATTATTATACACACACAATGGAATATTTCTCAGCCTCAAAAAGGAAGGAAATTCTGAGTCATGCTACAACATAGATGAACATTAACTACATTATGCCAAATAAAATAAGAAATAAGCCAGATACAAAAGGGCAAATATTATATAATTCCACTTATATGAGGTGTCTAGAATAGTCAAAATCATAGAGACAGAAAGTAGAATGGTGGTTACTAGGGGCAAGGGGAGGGAAGAATGGAGGTTGTAATTTAATGAGTACAGAGTTTCAGTTTGGGATAAGAGGAGTCTAGAGATGGATGGCATGGGGTGGTTGCACAACATTGTGAATGTACATAACGACACAGAACTGTACACTTAAAAATGGTTAAAGTGGTTGATTTTATATGTATTTTACCACAATAAAAAAGGAACAACAATGATAAAGTTTTACTTTTTTAAATTTAGAAACTATACAGGTTTATAAATAAGAAAATATTAATCACTTGAATTTTTATTGCTAGATATAAATCCTAAGGATTTGGTACATACTGATCTTGTCCTTTTATGCATGTGTACAAATTTTTAATGGTTATGGAATCATGCTGTTTTGTTTGTATTTTTATAATCAAAGGTGGGAATTAGCATTATTCAGCAACTCTGTGTGCCACTTTCACTTTATTTCATTTCATTCATCAAAAAGAAATTGTGAAATAAATAGGTTTTATATATCCATTTTGCAGGTAAGTAAACTTAGAAAAGTTCCTCAGGTTCATGCAAATGGAAAGAACAGGATTTAAGGCAAGTCTGTATGTTCAAAAGCCCATTCTCTTTCCAGAATCCTATACTGCCTGTGGCACTGGGAGGCAGAACAAGGAGTTCAGAGACCTGGTGTACACTCATTTTACAACAAAGGAAACTGAGGAGTGAAGAAATCAGCGAGCTGCTCACACATTTGGATATTCCAAGTCCAAATCACAAATTTTCACAAGTATTTCATAAGGCAGGAGAGTAGTTTCCAAGAGAGGCAGCATCAGATTCTCTAGAGTGTACCCTGGTGTTAGCCTGGGTCACCTGTAGCTCTTTACAGGGGCATCAGGGACATCTACCATGTGATAGACGGGCTGGAGAGATGCACTGTCCTTGGAATCCTAGCCACTCCTCTAGGCTTGCACAAGAGTGCTGGAGATTTTTTCTTCTCTTTCTCCTTTTACAGCCTATTAGGACTCCATTGTCTAGTCTTGGCTGCTTCTAGGATGGAAATTTCTGTTTCTTTTGATCTGAAGTTCCTAAGGTAAGTCCTTCCTGGAGATGGAGATGACGATGGAGATGGGGTGTGGCCAAGCAACCATATGACAATCCTGCCAGTTAGTGGCCACATGGAACATGGGTCTAAACCCTGAACACTGCTGCCTAGGGACTAACTATCTAGGTTGACTCAGTCAGAGGGCATGGGATTCACCACTTGGCTTTATGGTTGATGGGAGGGAAGGAGGCCTAGAGAGATGATGTGATATATCCAAGGTGGCAATAGAGTTGGGATTAGAATTCATTCTCTCTCTCTAGGATCCCAACTAATCTGAGACACTTATTAAGCACATTTAGCAATGAAAACAAACAGGCTACGATGTGCAAGATTATTTCTGTTTTTCGCAGCAGTTCTTCAGTGAAGATACTTTTTTTTTTTGCCTTTTTGCCTTTATCTAGAGCTGCACCCGCGGCATATGGAGGTTCCCAGGCTAGGGGTCTAACAGGAGCTGTAGCCGCCGGCCTTCGCCACAGCCACAGCAACGCGGGATCCGAGCGGTATCTGCAACCTACACCACAGTTCACGGCAATGCCGGATCCTTAACCCACTGAGCAAGGCCAGGGATCAAACCCACAACCTCATGGTTCTTAGTCGGATTCGTTAACCACTGAGCCATGACGGGAACTCCCCAAAGATACTTTTTAATGTCATTTTATTGATGATAAAACTTAGGGTGGAAAAATTACTTATCCAAGGTTACACAGTTATTTGGTAATGAAATTACGATCCACCAGTAATGAGCTGGGTTCCCCAATGTCAAAGCAATAAGTCCTCACAATAGGACTTAGTAGATAGAAGTTATTTCAGTCTCTGTCACAGTTCTTCCAAATACTAGATAGAAAATAAATGCTTTTTGATACTTATACAGAAAAAACTTTTTGTTCTGACCATAACTAAAACCACCATAAACTGAAAAAAATAAAAGCCATCATGGGAGAACTGGTATTGGAGATGAACCTGGGAGGACTGATAGGACAAGTGATTTGATAGTAAATGGCATACAGGAAGAGTGAACTGCATGAGAAAAAGTATGGCAACAGTTAGGTAAACAGCAAATAATCCACTGTGGCCAGAATCAGATATAAATTGTAATCTGGGGAGCTAGGAGATATGAGCTAATTTGGGACTCTGTTGCAAAGAGCCTGGAAGAGGAACTGGTTTCTTGTTCTCAAGCAATTGGAAATGATGGAAAGTTTTGATGAATAGGAGCCTGGAGTGTGTGAAACACACCTTAGGGAGTTTTCGTTTTGTTTTGTTTTTGATAGCTGCATATGGTATGGATTATAAAGGAGAGGAATCCAAAAGGAGAGGAAGGGATGGGCACAATGTCATATGAAGAGTGGTGCTGATATGTATGTATGTGTGTGTGTGTGTGTGTATATATATATATATATATATATATATATATATATATATATACAGCATGTCCAGAAAGGGAGAGGGCCAGAACATGGGATATCCTGTTCGTTAAGAGTAATAAAAATAGAAAAGTTTAAAAAAAGTCTTTATTGACAGCATACATAAAATTGACAAAAATATCAGTTGCCCATATAAAATTATTATTAAAAAAATGTAGGTGTGAGAGGAGTGGTGATGGAGATTATGGAGGAAATTAAGGGTCCCCACCCCAAGGTACCCTTTGACGCAGCCACTGACTATAACTGACCACCTATGTGTGAGGTCAGTCTTTAACTCCTTGAAATCTCTTCTCTCCACTACAGTGGAGTGGGATCCACTACAGTTTCCTAGGATTAAACTAATTCTAGTTTAACAGGTTGTGGGTCAAGAGGGGGAGAGTAAAGATTCTGTTCTTGAAGATTCTGACTGAGTAGGTCTGGACTGTGTTTTTTTTTTTTTTAATTTTCACCACTAGTATAGACAAAAAAATAAAAAAGAATTAATTAATTTTGAAACACCCATAATTTGTTTGGAATTGAGATAAATAAATCAGTCCAGCAAAAGATAGAGAAGATGAGGTCCCCGAGGTAGGAAGAGTCAGGAGCATGCATTGTCACCAAATTCAAGCAAATATTTGATTATGTTTCCATTATTTGGCTAGTCTGAACTTCTAATTTACAGATATGCATTACCCTGAGGAAATAATTTCTGAATAGCTATCAACTTTTCAAGGAACTGGTGTGTTCTATACAACAGAATTTTGGAAATGTTGCACTAATGATTTTGAGGAGATCTGAATATACTTGTAGGAAAAAAGGAAGGATTAAGAAAAAGCAGTGTGAAGATGTAGAGAAAAGTAATCTTTTTATAAGGATTTAAGATAAAATGTGAAGAAAACATTCTGTTAAAAGTGGAACAGAATATAAATTTCCCTTTAAATAATGGGTTGTTTCTTTAAAAGATAAAATATATGGGAATATGTTTAACAGAAATTTTTCAAAACCTGTGTGATGAGAGACAGAAAACATTGTTCAAGTAGATAAGCAGACTGAAATGAACGGTGTCTTAGTATGTTACGGCTGCCATACAAAATACCATGCCATTAAATGACGGAATTTTATTTTCTTATAGTTGTAGAGGCTGAAAGTTCACGATCAAGGTGCCAGGAAAGCTGGATTCCTCTGAGGCCTCTTTCCTTATTTTTCAGATTGTCATCTTCTCATGGTGTCCTTACCTGGCCTTTCTCTATGCTTGAGTTATCTGTGGTGTCTCTCTCACTTATTATAAGAGCACCATTCCTATTGTATTAAGACTCTACTCTTACCTCATTCAGCCTTAATTACTTCTTTAAAGGCATTATCTCCAAGTATAGTTTCATGGGCAGGGGAGTTAAGGCTTAAATAAATGTATTTGGGAGGGACACAGTTCTGTCCATAACAAATGGCAAAATGTTTTCTGTTCCTGGTAAAGATGTTTAACATTACTGATGTGATCCCAGTAAAAATCCCAATAAGCTTCTTATGGGATTGGACACATCCTAAAGTTCATATGGAAAAATCAACAGAACAACTAAGTGGAAAAGAGTGAAAAGAGAAACTTCTGAGTAGAGTCTAGCCCTATCAGATATTATAAATCCAACAAAGCCTCTATAATTAAAACGATATAGTTGATATCAGATAACTTTTGCCTATGTTCTCTCCTGGAAGTTTGATGGTGTCTTGTCTTATGTTTGTCTTTAAGCCATTTTGAGTTTATTATTGTGCATGATGTGAGGGTACATGTTCTAGTTTCATTGATTTTCATGCAGCTGTACAGTTTTCCCAGCACCACTTGCTGAAGAAACTGTCTTTTTCTCATTTTATATTGTCCCCTTCTTTAAGATTAATTGACCGTAGGTGTCTGGGTTTGTTTCTGGGTTCTCTATTCTGTTACACTGGTCTGTGTGTGTGTGTGTCTGTGTTTTTTTTTTTTTTTTTCACCAGTACCACACTGTTTTTTTGTTGGTTTTTTTTTTTAATTTTGTTTTTTTAGGGCTGCACCAAGGCATATGGAGGTTCCTAGGCTAGGAGTCAAATCGGAGCTACAGCTCCCAGCCTATGCCACAGCCACAGCCACAGCAATGCAGGATCTGAGCCCCATCTGCAGCCTACGCCACAGCTCACAACAACACCAGATCCTTAACCCACTAAGTGAGGCCAGGGATCGAACCCTCAACCTCACAGTTCCTAGTTGGATTAGTTTCTGCTCCACCATGGTGGGAACTCCAGTACCACACTGTCTTGATCACTATAGCTTTGTCTGAAGTCTAGAAGAGATATGCCTTCTGCTTGCTTTTTTTCCCTCAGGATTGCTTTGGTGATTCTTGGTCTTTTATGGTTCCATATAAATTTTTGGATGGTTTGTTCTAGTTGTGATAAATGTCATGGGTAATTTGATAGGGATTGCATTGAATCTGTAGATTGCTTTGGGTAGTATGGCCATTTCAATTATATTAATTCTTCTAATCTAGGAGCATGGATTATCTTTCCATTTCTTTGGACACTCTTTAATTTCCTTGATTATTATTTTATAGTTCTCAGCATATAAGTCTTTCACCTCCTGGGTCAGGTTTATTCCTAGGTATTTAAGTTTTGGGAGTGTGATTTTAAAAGGTATTTTTTTTTAATATTCCTTTTCTAATAGTTCGATGTTAGTACAGAGAAGTGCAACCAACTTCTGAATGTTGGTCTTGTATCCTGCTACTTTGCTGAATTCGTTGATCAGTTTTGTGTGGAAAACCTTAGGGTTTTCCATACATAGTATCATGTCATCTCCATAGAGTCAGAATTTTACCTCTTCTAGTCCAATTTGGATGTCTTTTATTTCTTTTGTTTGTCGATTGCTCTAGCTAGGACTTCTAATACTACGTTGAATAAAAGTGGTGAGAGTGAGCATCCTTGTATTATTTCAGATTTTAGTGGGAAAGCTTTCAGCTTGTCTTCACTGAGTATTATATTGGCTATGGGTTTGTCATTAATGGGTTTTATTACGTTAAGCCATTTTATCATGTTAAGCCCTCTATACCCACTTTGGGGTATAGAGTTTTTATCATGAATGGATATTGGATTTTTGTCAAATGCTTTTCTGCAACTATTGAGACTATCATGTGGTTTTTCACCTTTATTTCCTTCTTTCTTTCTTTCTTTTCTTTCTCTTCCTTCCTTCCTTCCTTCTTTTTCTTTCCCTCCCCCTCTCTCTTTCTTTCTTTGTCTTTTTTAGGGCCACAGTCGTGGCATATGGAGGTTCCCAGGCTAGGCATCAAATCGGAGCTGTAGTTGCCAGCCTACACCACAGCCACAGCAATGCCAGAACCTTGACCCACTGAGCAAGGTCAGGGATCAAATCCATGTCCTTGTGGGTATTATGTGTTCATTAACTGCTGAGCTACGATAGGAACTCCTCATTTTTCTTTTGTTAATGTGGTGTGTGAAGTTGATTGGTTTGCTTATGTTGAACCATCCTTGTGAACTTGGAATAAATCCCACTTGGTCATGGTGTATGATCTTTTTTTATGTGCTTTTGAATTTGGTTGGATAAAATTTTGTTGAGTATTTTTGGCATCTATATTAATCAAAGATATTGGCCTGTAATTTTCTTTTTTTGGTAGTGTCTTTGGTTTGGGTATTAGGGTGAGGGTAGTTTCATAGAATGTCTTTGGGAGTTTTTCTTCTTCTTCAATCGTTTGGAAAAATTTAAGAAAGATGGGTATAAGTTCTTTGTATCTCAACCATTGTAAAACATAGTAATTCATGAGACCACACTGGTGATAAATAAATAGGAGAGAAGGAAAGCTCTTGCTTACAGTAGAATGCCAAGGACTGATTGTTCTTGACTGAAAAAAAAAAAAAAAAACATGAAATTTGCAGTCATCGTAGTGAAGATTGTCTTAGCCAAGCATCATCAGTACATGCTAAATCTAGAAGGAAATTCTGCTTTGAAGCAAGATATCTGTTTGGTCTTTTAGTGTCTTCTCATAGATTGCTTGTTAGTTGCAAGGAGGAATAAAAATAATAGATAGTGGAGAAGCCAGGTAACACCTTGACCAGGTGATCAAAATTAACATCTCCAACAAGGGACAGACAGAAGTCAAGGGGCTACAAATGTGATACCCCGAGAAGGACACAACATCACCTATGCATTTGGTGGCTGAGAAAGAATTTAATCACATGGAAACATCAGACAATCATAAAATGAGAAATTTTCTGTTCTTTTTTTTAAAAAAAAGGTGGCACTGTATTCTTCAAAAATGTTAATTATTTTTTAAAAACACAGGCAATGGAACTATTCCAGACAAAAGGAGGCTGAAGAGATATGACAGCTAAATACAGTACTGACCCTAGACTTGGTCCTGTACTGGAGAACAAAATGCTATAAAGGACATTAGCAGATCGATGATAACACTGGAATATGGACAGCAGATTATGTAATTGATTATTTGAGACTATCCCTATTTTTAAGAAGTACCTATTGAAGTATTTAGGGGTAAAGGGCTATGATGGAGAGTCATATATAATGAAGTGAAATGTTAAAAAAATGGATGGAACTAGATAAAGAGTATATAAGTATTCATTTGTACCATTTTTATTTTTCAACTTTGTTTTAAATTATTTCCAAATAAAAAGTCAATGTAAAAATTGCATGTTTTATGGGAACCTTAAGAATAACAGATGAGGATCTAAAACATAGTATTATGTAGCAAGTGGGGCAAACGGATGCAAATTATTATGGCAATTAGACAAAGCCTTCTAAAAACATTTGCTTGATTTACTAAGCAGACAAACAGAAAACAAACTCGTAGTGTTGTACAGTAGTTGTTTAAAAGCAGCTTAAACGTCTTCCCTTTCTAGTCCATCTGGTTCTGATGCCACAGGAAAAATTATAAATATTTCAAAATAAATCAACATGAAAAAATAATTTAAAAGTTCTCTTTCTCAAAAACAAATGGCACTGCTTATTCAGTTATAATGTAGAATTCATTTGGCAAAGATAAACAAAATAAATTCAAAGATAAACAACAAAGCTAATTTCTTAGATGACTAGTAAGCCTAATGGAAATTATTTTCAACCAAGAAATATCTAAGAAACCCACATCTAGGTGTCTTCTTAAATGGGAAGTGATAATTAATGTTTAGTGAGAAAGGAAGAACATCCTCCAACTGTTGTGTGCATGGCCTTAGATCTTTGGCAAGATATTTTTTTCCACTTTCAGTTATGCATTGTTTATTTTGAGCAATTGTCCATCATATCAGATATTTTTTGTGTGCTTCTTTCCTGCTTCTGAAGCCTCTGACCATTTGCTTCAGCCCCAGGTACTGAACAGCCAGCTGTGTATGCTGGGACCAATTCCTCAGAACAACATGACATTACTTTTCCTTCTGTCTGCTCTGTATATCCCTCACCTTCTGTTCCGTAGACACTGGCATGAGACCCTGAAGACATGCTCAGTGTACATAAACATGCAACTTGAACGTAGAGAGGGAATTAATACCCCATTAACCGACTTTGAAAATAGAACATTTGGCCAGTCTGGATGTTCTGTTCTATTAAGCAGCTTTTTATATGGCCTCTTGGAGGAAGGTACTATAAGACAGGAGTCAGTTGTGTTTAATAGTAGAAAGTGACTTACTGAGTAACAGAACTTCTTGAGTTGACTCACTGTTTCCCCACCTCCTTTTCTTTTTCCCTCAGTCTTGCTACCTAGGATTGCATTCCATAGTAAAGTAGTGGCACATAAGCTTTGCCTCAGGTTTTGCTCTTTTGGGAAGTTCAGGTCAATACAGTTATTAGTTGCTCAATGAATATTGGAAAGTGTGGGAAAATCCAAAGTACTTGGTTTGTATATTTATTTTGAGACTTGGCACCCTCTAGTGGAAACTATTTTTCACATTCAATCTTATCAAGGCAGCCCCCAAAGGTTTTTTTGTGTACTGTTCTGTATTCTCAGGCAGAAATAGGTCTGGCTGATACAACGGGAAATAAAGAGGGCTGCCATGCTGCTTTTGGCCTTTCTAAGTACCAGAGTCTACATATTTCTACTGATACCTGGAGGAGTACTTATATAATGTAAAAAGTAAGACTGGTTGAATTTCATACTATGTGCATTAAATATAAACAGAAAAAAATCAATTCTGATTATTTTACAGCAAGACATCTGATGGATCTACTAGAGAATCTTCACCAAAATAGATTTTTCTTGGATGTACCTTATGTTCCTTTTGTCTCATGTGGTCTATGTTCTTGAATTGAGCCAATTATTAAAAAAATCTCCATGGTCTTGACCTCTGCCAATTCTCAGAGCTGATTTTAAATATCCCTTCTTTATCAGTGAAACTTTGATTTTCTCAAATGTCTACCACATCCTGCCTTTTATTAATCTCAGAAATCATGTTCACCTACAAGAGATAGTTATATTTTGTTTTCACTCCTCCAAGTCCCTCTTACGCTTTTTGTGACAGTGGTACCTGATTTTGTTTTGAGATATGTAATTCAGTCATGAACTTCTTGAAGATGACTTAAGCCTCAGGCTACAGGATCTAGTTAACATATTTAATCACCCTAGGCAATAGTAATGGGTTCAAAGTTGGGCATATGCCCAAATCGAGACCATAAAGGCTAAAGAGATTTCATTTTGAATTTTTGTTTAACTTTTTGGGAAGAAAATTTCCTCTTACACTGAATTAGTCTTGTAATGATATAAGCCTGAAGTTGTCTAGGATCTATCATGCAAAATTGGAGAATGTAGCCAATAGGGAGGAAGTAGAATTGAGAGATGAATCCTGGTGATATCATCTAATTCTTAAATGGTTAAGTCAGAGACTGGTTAAGTCAGTCTCTCTAATAGATTTTACAATTGGGTGAAGCAGTATCTTTTCTTTAAGCTAGACTGAACTGGGCTTTTTGATTACTTATGACTAAAAGACACCTAACTGGTAAAATGTTTAATTCTGAATTCACAGCCTTGTCCTTCAACCTGGTTCTCTTTTGGTATTCATTATTTTAGTGAGTGTCATTATCATTTATCCAGTGTCTTAGCTAGAAACCTAGGAGTCATCTTGACACCTTTCTTTCTCAAGCCCCATATTCAATCTACTAGTGATTTTTGGATATTTTGACAAAATCTATCACCTGGGTTATTAAACCAAAAACAAAATTCCTGAATATCTCTTAATATCTCCTCATGCATCCTTCAATCTGTTCACCATTCTTCATCCAGAGGGATTTTTTCAAAGTACATATCTGAACATATCATCCTCTTCCCATCCCAATTCTCTGATTGTAACCCTACTGTTACTCTTAGGATAATGAAAACTCATGTGAGAAGATCTGGATCTTACACACCTGGTCTAGTCTCATCTTAAACCCCTATCCCAGTTACTAAGGGCTACTGTACATGTTGCTTCTTCTGGCTGGACTGTTCTTCCCTCCCCTTTTGAGGTCTTAACGCTGAGTCATTTTCTCAAATAAACATCCTCTGACCTGTTTGATTAAGTTCAATATACTATTTTAGCCTCTCACACCATTATGTGCTTGATTTGAGATTTGTTCTAAATTAGAGGTGATTTCTCTTTCTTGACGGTATTTTATTCTTTTAAAAAGAGTGAGATGCTAACACAGACACCAGTCAAAAAAATTCACATATCACTTTGGTCAACTATTAAAAACAGTGACCAAACTATACTTAGCTATTACCTATACTGCCATTTGTCTGAAGGTGGTCCTGATCCCAGAGTGGGTGTTGATAGGACAGACGTGTAGTTGAATGATGAGAGGAGGAAGTGAGTGAGATGGGAGGAGGTGAATATGAAAAAGGATAGATGTAGGGAAGGTAGACTGAACATCCTAGTTCTTTTTTATAACCCACTGAATGGAAAGAAGCTGTGACTGATCTTATTAACTCCGGCATGGAGCAAAACTCTTATAATTTCACTTTAATGTCCAAGTGTGAAGCCCATATCACCATCCCAGAATAGACTTAATGGATCTTGAGGCAGCTAATGGAGTGTGTTGTCCACATCTCCCTAAAGTGAGAACAAGCTGCAAAGAGAGTAGTTAGCTGACAGCCTCTGGATGCTGTAACTCTGAAGTGTCCATTACAAGGAGGTTACATGCCCCCTGGATTGCTCTAATCCAATAACTGAGCATGGCAGGATACTAGAGCTGGGCCATTCCTGCTTTTCTAATGGGCAAACTTTGCTCTAGAATGCCCCAATTGCCCTGTTCAAGATTTTCTGAGATCTTCACTGCAGTGGAGGACCTCTGCTACCCAGTCTTCCTTCCTTCTACTCTCCTTTCACAAGGGTCAGATGAGTATCATGGACTCAAGGTTTTTCTCATCCACTCATACTCCTTTTCTTTATTCTTCATAGTTGTTTCCTCCAATTAATTATTTGTATATCTAATTCTATCTTAGCACCTGGAAGATCTGAAATAACACACACATTAAGTTGGAAGAATTCTTGTGGAAAGAGGCAGTTGGAGTGTTTTCCTCTACTTTTGCCATATCTAAAGTCAAATGCTCTGTTCCTGAGCTATACGCCCTCCTTTTGCCATATCTGGGAAGAAAGGAAGTAAAAGCCTTGGGGGAAAAGATCCTTTCCTGACTACTAGGATTTGATGATGACTAGTGCACTTCTCTGCGAGCAGCTGTCTAGGCATCTATGGTTTCTGTGAAGTATTTGGCTACATCTTCCACCTGATAGCCATCTTGACTACAACTGTGATGAATGTGATCCACTGGGCAAATCCCTTTCCTTCCGTTCCTATTAATCTTTTGATGTCCCTGAATTCTCAATCTTGAGATCTATGAGTGTGGCGGTGATCCAGTTGTGTATGCCTTTCAGGAAACATGGTGTGTGTGAGCTGGGGAGTATCAATGGGGCCTGAGCCTTGCTCTTTTCTGCTTGACTTTGCCTGTACCCATCCATTCTTTCAAAATTCTTTTCCTCAAGTTCTGGTAGCAAGCCCTGAGGCTCAGCAAGTAAGCAACTGGCAAGCAAGGTGCCAGTCTCCTCTTCCTGTAGTCTCACTGTAACAAGGCTATCTGTCTCATGGCGCATGCCCCTCCCCCAAAAAGGAACGAGGGAGTGAGGGTTTATGCAACAACTCAGGCACCCAGGAACTTGCATCCAACCACAAAATAACTCTTCCTATTCTTCAGCTCATTTTTAATTTTCTCTCTCTTCCCCTAGCGAAGGGACAAGTTTGGGAAAATGAACCATTTTAGTTTGCTCAGGCATTTTTTTGGGGGGGAGGAACAAGGCTAATTTCATTGAACTTGATCTAAGACATCTTGTGGAGGGCAGGAAAGGTAAGTAAAATGGGTATCTTAAGTGGCTATCACAGGTTAAACATATATCTTGCAAATCAGTTATATTGCCAACCTTATTGAGTTATGAGGAATAAATAAGATAATACATGTGGAGTGTTTAGAATGGTGTTTGGGCATCTTAAACAATCAGTAATATTAACTTATTTTGCATTGACTAAAATTAAATAGAAATTTCAAAGTAGAAAACAATTTTATTATGTAAAAATCTTATAATGCATATTTCTTGATTTTCCCAACAAAAACATGAGAATTTGTAAAGCATATTCATTTTGTTCAAAACGACTAAGGAAAGCACTATATTGTTTTTATAATTAAAAAATCATAAAATTCTGGTTTACTGGGAAATCCTTATTTATTTGTAGCTAGAGGTGTTATAAAGTGATGTGCATAGCCTTTTATAATAGCCTGGACAGAATCCAAAAAAGGCACCGTGGTAAACTTCCTTCAGTGTTATCTGCTTTTTAACGGAATTTCTCCTCATCCTACACACTGGAGTGTCTCTAGCTCAAAAGTAAATACCTTTTCAATGTGTGAACATAATGAAGTTTTTTGCTACACATAGTGCCCTCTGAAAGAGTAACTTTCATTCTGTCGGTTATGATCTGTATCACCACGTGTACATAATTAGCCGCCTGTCATTGCCTTAACAACTTAGCTACCATATCCCACCACGGGTGTATTGTTTGAATTGGGCCACTATGACTTATTAGGTTGTATTTCCCAGCCCTTTATACATCACTCTGCCCAAATGCTAAAGCATGTTTTTTTCCCCTCAGTTATCATAATGATGTGATTTAAAAACGAATGATCATTAAAAATCATTTTAGAACAGTTCCATTTATTGAATGCTGCCAGTGTTTGTACTTCTAGATAAGCAATCTTTTACAGCAGGGGGTAGCAAACTAGAGCCTACTGCCTACTTTTATAAGTAAAGTTTTATTGGAACATGGCCATACTCATTCCTATATGCATTGTCTATGTCTGCTGTTGTCTACGGAGTTTATAGTCATGATACCAACCATATGGCCCTCAAGTCTCAAATACCTCCTATCTGGTCCTTTACAGAAAAATCTTGTCCTCTTTTTTTCTTTTTAGGATGTACCTGTAGCATATGGAAGTTCCCAGGCCAGGGGTCAAATCAGAGCTGCAGCTGGGGCATATTTCATGGCCTCAGCAACACTGGATCCAAGCCACATGCTGCAGCTTGTGGCAGTGCCACATCCTCAACCCACTGAGCAAGGCCAGGGATTGAACCCACATCCTCACTGAAACAATGTCTGGTCCTTAACCCCCAAAGTCACAACAGGAATTCCAATCTTGTCTACTTCTGTTCTTCAGTGTGATTATTTCTTCAGAAGAATGTCCACACCTAGGATACATAAAGTGGCTTCTCAGACCTTCTCTTAGAGACTGATCTTTGAGTGTTTATAAAGAGGAGGGAGGGGGGATATAATTACTTTCTAGATTATTCTGATTGTGTTATATAAGCAGAGAGAATGGACAGCAATCAATACTGCTGCTGGAGAATCTACCTCTCCCTGTCCCATATTTCTACTACAAGTTCATTCTTAGGCACGTGGCCTTTAAGACCCAGCTCTCTCCTTCTTTTGGGATTGTATTAATGTGTCACTGTCAATTCAAATGGGAAGGATAGTGTGATTTTCCCTTTCATCTCTATTTGCCTCAAGTTGGCAGCCTTTCTTCTCAGCTTTGGGACTTAACAAATCCATGCTCTTTTAATATTAATAATCTACCTAGCAGGGGGCAGCTTTTGAAGTCTACCTGAATTTGCAGTTGCTGAGGCTCATATTTCCTTCAGAGTTGCTTTACTATTTATTAACTGAGTATAGCAGACTTCTCACTGTCTCTTTCATGTGTCTTATCTTCTACTTCATATTTTGCTTTTGTCTCTCTTGGACATTGTTATGTAATTTTTTTTTAAATCTCTACTTTTTTTTTTGTCTTTTTGCCTTATTTAGGGCCACACCTGCAGCACATGGAGGTTCCCAGGCTAGGGGTCTAACAGGAGCTGTAGCTGCCGGCCTACACCACAGCTCATGGCAACGCTGGATCCTTAACAGGCCAGAGATCAAACCCACAACCTCATGGTTCCTAGTCAGATTCGTTAACCACTGAGCCATGACGGGAACTCCCTAATCTCTACTTTCCAGTTCACTAAATCTCTCAACAGCTGAGTCTATAATGTTTCTTTTTTATTGTTATTTTTTCCATTTCTAGAATGTTTATTTGCTTCTGTTTTATATCTAGTTGGCCAATTTTAATAGTTTCTTGTGCCTTTTTAATATTTTAATACTCTTTAATTTTTTGAAACATATTAAACAAACTTATTTAATACTTTGGGTCTGATTATTTCAGTATCTACTCCTCACTGTCTTAATCTATCTTTCACTCTTCATGATTTGCTCCCTTCTCAGTTTTATAATTTTGATTGTGAACTTACATATATTAGAACTTCATTTCTGAGAATTTTCTTTGTGCTCCAAATTAATTTCTCTAGAGCAGAGCAGATTTTTCTGCCAGGTTTCTGGGAATCAATCAAGAGTCATTATAATTATATTTGGTTTAGGGTTTTAAATATGTGAGCAGTGAGACTTTTGGCTCTCAAACTATGAGAATGCAGATGTATGTGAAGATTTTATTGGAGAAATTTATTTTTCTATTTTCTTTAGATATTTTCTTTTCACACAAAGGTAAGGTAAGTATGAGAGAGGTAAGTATGAGAAAGGTGGTATCTCCGTGACTCTCTTTTAGGGGGAGGTTGTTTCTAGTTCACTCATCAAGAATATTGTCTTGGTGGTCCTGACTTTATGCTGAGTCTCCTGTTTCCTGCCAGTGGCTCATTAAAATTTGGATTTTAGGCTATCAGAAATCAGTAAGTGCCTCCAAGGAAAAGTTAGGGTCTGGCACTAACTTAACTTTTTGTGTATTACTGAACTCTGAATAATTCTATTTTTTTCCACTAGTTATACATTTGAAATTTTGTTGCATTAAGAAAAAAATCTTTCCTAGCATTTTCTGGTATGCTGTTCTAGAAAGGGTTTCATTTAATGTTTATACAGCCATATTTTCAGAAATGTCAATTTATTTAAGAAGACTCTTTTTATCTATTCTCATATGTTTATGGCTCTCATCCTTTTTCCTCCATATCTTTCGGATTTTTCCTTTAATCCTATTTTTTTCCATTCTCACCCTCTACACCTTACACTTACACTATTGCAAGGATCTCCAGTATGTACCCTCCACTCCACATCTCACTTTCCAATTTATCCTGCATGTGCTAGGGAGAAATCTACTTAGACAAATGAAATGCAAAATAATCACCAACTGCATTTTGTATCAGCATTTTGGAAAAGAGTTTAGAAAAAAAATATTGGCAGTTCAAGGAAAGGAGCTTTATTGTTGGAGGAAACCTGTAAGTAAATATATATAAATAGAACAATCAGATAAGCACTGTTGCAAGGTGCAAGAGGCAGGTTCAAGAGGCTGTCTCTGGGAACTGACAGAAAGGAGAGATCAAAGATGACCGGATAGAGTAATGGAATGTCGAAGGGCTTTACAGAACAGGTAGTGTCTCACTCATGTTTTGAAGTAGTTGTTATCCAGGTGAAAAGAGGAGAAGGAAAGGTATTCTGGGAGAAGAAGCCGTGGTTTACTTGGAGACAGGGTAGTTGAGTAAGGTGTAGAATGAAGGACATTCCAGTGGTAGAAGACATAGTTGGACATTCCAGTGGTAGAAGATATAGTTACAATTTAGATTTCTGTTCTGCAGAAATATATAACAAGAACAACACTTCTCCAGTTCTTTCCTACATTTTATCATAATTCACCAACCAACCATTTGAAGTTGCTTCATCAGTCACTTAGTTCATGCCATATCTGAGATGTAAATTTTCTCACTACATCTTTCCCATTGGATTTTGAGTCCCTTCTTGAAGATATGTGTGGACAGTGTGGGGCAGTTACTAAGACAAGACTCAGGAGTCAGATTGCCTGCGTTCAAATGCTAACTCACTACTATGTATGGCAGGGCATGGCCAGACCAGCTTCACTGAAGGATTAAGTTGGCACATTAGCCAGGCAAGAGGCAAAAATATGGAAATAATTAGATTTGGTAACAGTGGCTCAATGAGATATTATGAATCTGGAGCTTCTAAATGAGGTGGTTCTCTCCCAGGCTAAAAAGAAATAAAGGGGAAGTATGGTATTACAGAGTTTTCCAATCTGGAGGGTCTCCACACCACATAAGCAGCTAAAACTACTCCACTTTAATTATGCTTCCTTGAAAAATGAAGTTGTCACTAGAGAGAATTACCTCCTTCCTATCTTGCTCTATGTTTTTTTTTTGTTGTTGTTTGTTTGTTTTGCATAGCTTGCAAGTTGCAGCAATTGTGAAACAGCAGGAACGTTAATCTTAGCTCACCCAGAGTTATCAGTTTTGCCAATCTGAATCTACACCAACCTTCACATAGCTTAATCACTTACAAACTATACTTTGCTCATCTGTAAAACAGGACCGATTTGAGGATTAAATGAGATAATGATTGCTACATCCTTAATAGTGTCTGGCTCATAGGAATTATGAGTTAAGATGGGCATTATTAAGTCACTAAGGTAGGAGTTCCCATTGTGGCTCAGTGATTAATGAATCCGACTAGGAACCATGAAGTTGTGAGTTCGATCCCTGGCCTCGCTCAGTGGGTTAAGGATCTGGCGTTGCCATGAGCTGTGGTGTAGGTTGCAGAGGCGGCTCGTATCCCACATCGCGTAGCTGTGGCATAGGCCAGCATCTGCAGCTCCGACTAGACCCCTAGCCTGGGAATCTCCATATGCTGCGGGTGAAGCCCTAGAAAAGGCAAAAAGACAAAAAAAAAGTTACTTAGGTATTATTAGTCATATGGTTACCCACTTCATTTGTGCCAATGTGTTCTTATCCAGAATCATATGGTCATCGCAGTTAACTCTACATCTTACTTTTTTTTCAAAAAAATTTATGGAATGAGTCAAATTACTCCTTCACAGCTATTCTCTTTTCATGTTATATTTATTTAATTTAACTTGCCTATCCAAAATCTGCTCCCTCAGTCTTTCCCATTTTATTCATGGCCTTCCATCTGTCTGTTAGATTAGACTAAAAGTCTTAGACTCAATATCGACTCCTCTCTTTCTCTGATATCCCAAGTCTAATCTATTACCCTTCCTATTACACCTCATTCAAGTCACTGCAATGTCTCTCCTGTTTTACTGCAATAGCCTCCTATTTTGTCTCCGTGTTTCTGTTCTTAGCCCCATTTAATTTATATTTAATGCAGTATACTTGACCATCCCAAGTGCATGCTGTGTTTACATTTGATCAAAATGTTAATTATGTCCTCATTCATGGAAGCCATTAATAAAAACGTTTAGTAGGTCAATTAGAGAACTAAGACCTTGGGTTCATCCCTAGAGACATTTAGACAAGACTAAGACGTTCATCCAGTTTCAAAAACATATATTTCTGCACCCTACAGTTATCACACTTATTCCTTAGCAAGATGAGAAAACTCAGAAAGTTTAAATAAATTGCTCAAGGACATGTAGGTACTAAGCAGCAGATGTGGATCTAGACTGCTGGTCCAAGGACTCTCCCAATATTACGTAATATTTAAGCATTTTTGTGTTTCCTACAACGCCAAGCACAGTGGTTTTCAAGTCTTCAATGAATGTATATTTATTGCTGTTTAATATGCCTTGCCTTTGTTGTCCTGCAAAGTAAATCCTCAGTTAGGTCTGTTTCTCAACCTAAGGCAATTTTGCTTCCAGGGCAATTTTGCCTCCATGCGCATTCTTTTTCATTTTCTTTTCCAGTATGGTTTATTACAGGATATTGAATATAGCTCCCTGTGCTAGGACTTTGTTGTTTATCTATTTTATATACAGTAGCTTGTATCTGCTAATCCCGAACTCCTGTGTCATCCCTCCCCTAGCCCCTTTCCCCTTTGGTAACTCTAAGTTTGTTTTCTGTGTCTGTAAGTCAGTTTCTGTTTTATAAATACGTTTATTATACTTTAGATAAATTAAAGTGATATCTTATGGTATTTGTCTCTGCCTTATTTCACTTAGTATCATAATCTCTGAGTCCATCCATGTTACTGCAAATGATATTATTTCGTTATTTTCTATGGTTAAGTAGTATTCAACCATACATATATACACACACACCACATCTTTATCCATTCATCTGCTGGTGGACATTTAGGTTGTTTCCATGTCTTGGCTGTTGTAAGTAGTGCTGCAGTGAACATAGGGGTGCATGTATCTTTTTGCATTAGAGATTTCTCTGGATATACGCCCAGGAGTGGGATTGCTGGATCATATAAATAACTCTTATTTTTAGTTTTTTAAGGAACCTCCACACTGTTTTCCATAGTGGCTGCACAAATTTACATTTCCACCAACTGTATGGGAAGGCTCCCTTTTCTCCACATCCCTCCAGCATTTATTATCAGTAGTCTTTTTGATGATGGCCGTTCTGACTGGTGTGAGGTAATACCTCACTGAGTTTTGATTTGCATTTCTCTGATAATTAGTGATGTTGAACATCCTTTCCTGTGCCTATTGGCCATATGTGTGACTTCTTTCAAGAAATGTCTATTTAGTTCTGCTACCCATTTTTTAATTTTTTTCAATTTTTTTTTTTAAATGGCTGTACCTGTAATATATGGAAGTTCCCAGAGTAGGGCTCAAATAGGAGCTATAGCTGAGGCCTATGCCATAGCCACAGCAATGCCAGGTCTGAATCACATTTGCAACCTATGCTACAATTTGTGGCAATGTTGGATTCTTAACCCACTGAGTGAGGCCAGGGATTGAACCTGTATCCTCAAGGAGACTATGCTGGGTTCTTTACCTGCTGAGCTACAATGGAACTCCTGAGTTGTTTGTTTTTTTGATATTGATCTGTATGTGTTGTTTGTATATTTTGGATATTAAATTCTGATCAGTGTCATCATTTGCAAATATTTTCTTCCAGACTGTAGATTCTCTGTTTTGTTTATGGTTTCCTTTACTGTACAAAAGTTTGTAAACTTGATTAGGTCCAATTTATTTTAGCTTTTATTTCTATTGCCTTGGTAGACTGACTTAAGAAAACATTTCTACAATTTATGTCAGAGAATATTT
>PVHT020000066.1:6453900-6567304 GCA_004024745.2 Catagonus wagneri | reverse complement strand
TGGATATTAAATTCTGATCAGTGTCATCATTTGCAAATATTTTCTTCCAGACTGTAGATTCTCTGTTTTGTTTATGGTTTCCTTTACTGTACAAAAGTTTGTAAACTTGATTAGGTCCAATTTATTTTAGCTTTTATTTCTATTGCCTTGGTAGACTGACTTAAGAAAACATTTCTACAATTTATGTCAGAGAATATTTTGCCTATGTTCTCCTCTAGTTTTATGGTATTTTGCTTATATTTAGGTCTTTAAGCCATTTTGAGTTTATTTTTGTGTATGGTGTGAGGGAATGTTCTAACTTCATTGATTTACATCATTGTGGCTATCCAGCTTTCCCAAAAATATGTGCTGAAGAGACTGTCTTTCCCAAGTGTATATTCTTGTCTCCTTTATCAAAGATTAATTGACTGTCAGTGTGTGGGTTTATTTCTGGGCTCTCTATTCTGTTCCATTGATCTATATGTCTGTATTTGTGCCAAAAGCATGCTATTTTGATTACTGTAGCTTTGTAGTATTATTTGAAGTCTGGGTGGGTTGCCTCGGTTGTTTTTTTTCCCCCCTCAGAATTATTTTGGCAATTCTGGGTTTTTCATGGTTCCATATAAATTTTAGGATTATTTATTCTAGTTCTGTGGAAGAATGCCATGGGTAATTTGATAGGGATTGCATTAAATCTATAGATTGCTTTGGGTAGTATGGCCATTTAAACAATATTAATTCTTCCAATCCAAGAGCATGGGATGTCTTTTTATTTCTTTAAATCATCTTCAGTTTCTTTTACTGATATTTTATAGTTCTCAGCATATAAGTCTTTCACCTTCTTGGTCAGGCTAGTTCCTAAGTATTTTATTCTTTTTTAATGCAATGGTTTCTTTTGCTGTGCAAAAGCTTGTAAGTTTCATCAGGCTCCATTTGTTTATTTTTGCTTTTATTGCTATTGCCTTGGGATACTGACCTATGAAAATACTGCTATGATTTATGTTAGAGAATGTTTTGCCTATGTTCTCTTCCAGGCGTTTTATGGTGTCATGTCTTATATTTAAGTCTAAGCCATTTTGAGTTTTGTGTATGTTGTAAGGGAGTGTTCTAGATTCACTTATTTACACGTGGCTGTACAGCTTTTCCAATACCACTTGCCAAAGATACTGTCTTTTCTCCATTGCATATTCTTCACTCCTTTTGGAGACATTTTTGATTGTCACAAAAGGGACATGCTAATAGCACCCAGTGGGTAGAACCCAGGGATACTGCTAAGCATCCTGCAGTACACACAACAGCCTCCCACAACAAAGAATTATCTGGCCCAAAATGTGCTGATATTGAGAAACCCTGATTTAGAACTTAGCTTATTGATTTATAAACAGTTAAGAGAAGATGGTCTGAAAGGGCACCAAAGCAAGCTGATGGTTTTTTCTAATTTCCATGTTAACGGACCTAGCCTTTAAATAAAACAAAAGAACACTTGAGCTTAAAAACCCATACATGCAAATAAAACCTTGTAGCCCAGTTCCTTTTAGTACCTGAGGTTCTTGGACTTATATTGAGAGGTGATAGCCAAGTAACAGCCACCCTCCTCAAATGGGATAAAGAAAGTTGTACTCATTACATATTCATGTTTTCAATGGCATTCTTCACTTAAGAGATTCAGGGCACATCATTAATTAAAGCAATGAATTCCCCAGAAACAACACTAATTAAACCTCAAAATAAAAACAGCATATAAAAACAGACTTTATTTTTTTCTATCTAAACTGAAACACTGAGAAAAATCATTCAGCTTCACCAGGCCAAGTGGGCAGGGGGATTTTTCAAGAAGGCAGAGCAGCCTTCAAAATAACTGGAAAAAAACAAGTGTATATATTTACTTCATAGATTAGAAAACTGAGGCTCAGAGGAATAAGATAATTGATCATCACTCAGTAAATAGTACAGTCAGAGTATAAAGCCAAGCATTCTTATCTCCAAGAACCTCTGCTTTTACTTATTGGTGTCTAAGGCAGAAGGTTACACCTCTGACCTCTTTCTGCCTTACACTATATGTAGCTCCTTCTTTCACTCAAGGGTGCTCTGCACTGGGACAGGTGGGAGGAACAGAAGGTCCAAAGATACATTTTTCTACTTTTAAGGAGACTATACTCTAGTGGGGAAAACAGACAACAAGTCAGCAATTGTAGTGTAGAGTAATAAAGTGTTTTCCTTGAGGTATAAAATGATACTCAGGTGCCACAGGGGACATTAAAACCAGTGGGAGTGGGGAGGTCAGGGAATGCTTGCAGGTCTAGCATGCCTTTGAGTTGAACGTTTAAGGAGGAATAGATGTCAATTAGGAAAACTGTCTGAGGATATGGAAAGGATGAACTCATGAGTAATTCATTTAGACTGGAGAGAGGGGATCATGTGAGGCTTTGCAGAAGGAGCTGGAGAGGCAGTCTGGGGTCAGGTCTTGCAGGGTGTTTGAATCATGATGAGTGGTTTGGAACTGATCCTGAGTGCCCTGAGAAACTGCTGTGGAATTTTTATCAGAGAAATGAGTTAATCAGAGATGGTTTGTACTTGCTGGGTTGTGGAGGAAAGAAAGGCAGGGTGGGGCATTGGCGAGGGGATGAGAGATCATGGGCAGGGGCACAAAAGTGGAGGCTGCAGTGACCCCGGTACAAAGGGAGGAGAGTGGAGTGGGGCACCTGCAAGGGAAAATGGAAGGGATGAAATGGGTCCCCCAGATTTGAAACAGGTCCTTTGACTGCCATGGGGACTGAGTAGTGGCAGGCTTATTTGCTCCGTTGACTTTTGACTTTGACCCTTCCTCAGGGAACCTTTACTAGGTGTGTTGTCTTTTGAAAAAGAAAAAGAAGACCACATGTGAAATGAATCACAAAGAGCTAGGACCAAGAAAGAGAGTTGACCAAGGGACCTGAGGGAGGTCAAACAGGGAGAGATGTTACTTTTTTCTTTTAAGTCTTGTGTCCTTTTTCCCATTCCAGTCTTTCTCATGCCTCCTCATTTATCTGGAGAGCCCAGAGTGAAACATTAAACAGTGCTGAAACAGCAGCACAATTTAACTCTAGAATGTTGTCATTGCTAAACTGGGGCTTTTGGAAAAGAACTTCTTGATTCAAATCACACTGCATGGGGGAGGGGTGAATTCAGAGGAACTCAGCTTTTGCTTTCATGGTGTTCCTTGAAACAGCTTAAGTACTGCTTGTGAACAGTATCTATGTTTTTCCATTGATAAGTCGCTATTAGTTTGAACCCAGGCCTGTGAAGTTGCTGTGATGCTAATGACCTTTTGTTTGTAAAAGATCTCAAGATTCTCAAATTATGCAATCTCTATTGCCAAAATGCTTTCAGGTGGCCTTTTGAGGAAAATAAAGAAAAATGGCACATAAATTCACATCCATTTTTCTAATGTAAATGCCATTTTATTAAAAATGGAGTCTATAACAGGGCAATCATAATTTAAATTAATGTCTTCAAATAATACTTGTTATTGCCAATTATTTTTTCATATAATATAAAATCTCCGGGTTCATAAATGACATTCTTTTCCTATTCAGGAAAAGCCATGCTCAGCAATGTGTTATTCATGACTTAATTATTCTATAGATGCTTCATTCATATGCATGCAGATATATCTGGCAGCATTGCATTTTAATGAAGATGCTGAAAGGCAGCAGGCTATAATTTCTAACAGAGAATTCTGTCAGGATTGAACAATAGCAGCTCCTCCAGAGGACTAGGAAATAGCATAGCCCAGAAAGAAAATTAAAAACCCATTGAAATATTTTAATTATAATCTTCATTAGTGAAATCTTGAAATCCTTTTGCACATCCAGAGCTTCTACAGTTTAGGAGCTATTTTTGTTGTTTTGGAGAATAATTTTGAGGAAGGGGAATATTTTCAAGATTCTATGGGTTGAGAAGCAACCAGTCCTTAAAGAGCATATTCCTGGTCCTCCTGCACCTCCCTACCCTGACTTCTTTTTATTGAATTGTCAATAAAAAGACAAAATGACCAATTTTGTCAACCTTGCAAGGGATAATGAAAGGAAGAAGTGGGGATATTAATTTCAGGTTATACGGAATTTCCCAGGCTGGGGTTGAATTGGAGCTGTAGCTGCCAGCCCTACGCCACAGCTACAGCAATGCGGGATCCAAGCTGCGTCTGCAGTCTACACCACAGCTCACACCAACACCACATCCTTAACACACTGAGCAAGACAAGGGATCAAACTTGAGTTCTCATGGATATTAGTCAGGTTCATTACCATTGAGCCACAATGGGAGCTCCAAAATGTTTTACTTTTAAAGTGCTCATGACCAGGCCTACCTAGATAATCTTCATTTTTCCATGTAATGTAACAAAATCATGGGAAGGACATTTGTCATATTCTACCTCAAAGCGGAGAGTACTACAGAAGGACAAGGGTCACTGGAAGTCATTCCTAAAATTCTGCCTACACAGTCTGTTTGTAATCTTTCTAACCTCTACCATTGGCTTATTCCTGTGTCAATATCTACAGTGTCGGATCATGTTCCATCAGGATCCCACTGATATTATTTTTGGAAGTTCACTGGATTTATAGTACAATGTTTTTGATATGAATCTTTTTATTAAAAAATGTGTAACTCCTCACTCATGTTTGTTCATATATTTTCCTTTTTCACGTCTTAAAGAAACATTACAATGACTTCTGGCCCAAAGCTAAAATTCTGAATGTGAGGTGGGACTTCTGGAAAGGTTGAGTGTGGAGGTAGGTAAATCTTCTCCCTAAAAGCAAATGTAAAACCAGACAAATCTCTTAAAAACAGTGACTTCAGGATTTTGGAAATTGACTAAAGGTATCCATCTAATTGAGGAGCATTTATTCAAGAAAAACTAAGCATCAATGAGAATAGTGCGTCTGTGGCATTTTATCCTGAGGCTTCTGCTATTCCCTACCCCAGCTCTGCTGTTTGGTAATTTTATTAGGGCAAGGCAAGCTGTGAGGAATGGCAGCCTTTTTACTAGGTGGGGTGGGCAGCGTGGGGGGGGGTGTTGCTCTGGAGTGAAGCATAGATACAAAAGGACATTGTAAAAATGATAGCAGGAAAACCCACGAATAATAGCAAATAACTCAAGAGGTCTGCGAGGTCACAGTGCTGCTTGGGGGAGCAAGAGACTTACCAGATAGAAAAGTAAAAGGGAAATCTAGAGACTGAGAGAGTGAGAGTAGGCTTCATAAGTGTCCACTTAGCCCTGGTGATTTGGAAGCAAGTGTACGCATGCGCAAGTATGTGTACCCACGAAGGAAAGATCAGATAGGGCCCCTGGATATCTGCTTGTCCCTGATGAATGTGAAGCCTTGAGTATGCAGAAAGAATACGCTAGAGCAGACTATAAATTGCCCATAATTTCATGACATTCCCTAAACACATGCAGCACTATTGGCCAAGGGTAGAAACCTTACTGGTTCAAGATGCTTATGTACAACCTCTAATCAATCACTGGCTGACCATTAACTTGTGCTAACTGTTAGAAAGTCAGGCTTAAAAATAAAACAAAAATACATTAAAAAAAATCTTGAGCAAAAACATCAGTAGCAGCACACTGCTAGGAAGACAGACTCTACTTAGTTAATCTAGGCAAGTCATTAGAGAAACAAAAAAATCAGCAACAACAACTATCCCTGGAGGGGAGAAGAATCCAGAGTTGCTGCAATATATTTCTTTAAAATTTCCAATTTAAAAAATTACATGCAAAAAAAAAGGAAAAAAAAAAGAAAAAAGGAAAGCTTAGGAATGTATCACCCTATATACACAGGGAGAAAAGTGAAGAGATTTTGGGATGTGACCCCAAAATATACCACCTTGGCATATTGATTAATTGAGTTAAAAATCACAGGTGAAAGAAGTGTTTAGTTTCCTTTTTCATCCCTGAAAGCAAAAGTTATAACTCCCATGTAAGAGATTCCCTCCCTGTGCCAAGAGGAAAGAAACGTTCATATCATGAGATATGAGAGTCAAGGTCAGGAGAATTCTGTCCTAACAGACTTTGTTAGAATAACTCTTACCTTCCCTTGGTCTCTTAATTTTAATTATGTTTCCACAATTAACACTCTTTGTTTAACTCAATATATAAGCATTGACGTTTTACCACTGCTTTGGATCTTCATTTCTTATAGGCTCCCATTTCATGTAAAACTAATATTAAATGCATTTGTATACTTTTCTCCTGTTAATGTGTATTATGTCAGTTTAATTATCAGGCTCAGCCAAAAACCCTAAGAGGTTAGAACTCAAGCTTTTGCTTCCCCTACAGTTTTGGTGATGACTAATGGGCTAGGACTAACAGGGTCACTGCCTATTATGAGGGCTGCAGCTGAGGGATCCTGGGACCAGAATTCTTCCCATGCCAGTCCCTCCCAGATCTCTCCCTATAGGGTCTGGTTGGGATGAGAGTGATAAAGGTCTCCCCTTGTCTTTTTCCTTTTCCAAGTTCAGACTGGCAGGGAAAACCACTTGTGTGAACTAGTTTTTTAGGGGAGAGTAACTCTACTGTTTTCTGTTTTGAGTAGTCTTGTTTTCTGTTGATTCTCTACCTCCCAGAGATAGTCATTGTTGTCCTTTGTCTCCGTTTCTGTGTCACTTGTCATAAAGACAAGATTCATAGAGTAAAACAGAGGCATAGGTCTGATAAGTGCGTTGTTTGAGCTGGCCTTCCGGCCTGATTATTTTACAGCTCTTGCTAGATCGGCATCTGTTTAGACAAACTTTGCTGTGGGTCACATATAAAAGCAACAACAACAACTGGAAAAGAGTCTCCTTATGTCCTGAGACCTTGGCTTTGTGACCAGTGAGAATATTCTCTCTGGTCTCTGCCAGTCAGAGGACATAGGTTGTTGGGCTTGTCTCAGGTGACCAGCCCACCGCAGGCCCAAGACAAGAATGACTTGCAATATTCTCTCTGTGCAACCATGACCGCTTTCAGAGGAATTTGTTTTAACAAAGGGTCCCGGTCCCTAAGGGGCCTTTGTCATCTCAAACTTCACTCTCACATTTCACATTCTCACATTTCTCTAGTGTTGGGAAAGCCTTAGGCTAAGTATTACCTACACTGTGTCACAAACTAGTAGGTCTGTGACTGGACGAATTCCAAATTCTTGTGGGAGACTGGAGAAATGATGTTCACAAACACTGTTCTTACTGCTTGTGACAATGAAGGTCTTCTCTTTCTTAGGTTAACTCTAGGAGTGGACTTTCAGATCATGAGCACTGCATCTTCTAAACTTGCTTTGGGGATGCATCTTGTATCCATGCCTGGAAAGTTACCTTTTCATCTTTCTATTAAAAGATTTGTTGGATTGAGTTGCTATGAAATGAATATGTGCTTGAAGATCCTATTTGGCAATGATCAGATGACGGATCCTTTGAATTGGAAAAACTTCATTCTAAAAAAAAATTTAGAGTCGCTGTCAGGATGACCGAGTGGTCTAAGGCACCAGACTCAAAAAAAATTTAGAGAGCTTTCATCCTAAACAAATGTTCTGCTAGTTTCTATGTGCAGATCAGATGAAAAAGAGGACACAAAGGATTGTAATGGCTAACCTTAGAGACTCCCTTAAAAAGATGAAGGAATAGAAACGGATTTAAAACAAAAGTTAAAATCCACTGTAAAATTTCCTTATCTACCCACCTATACTCCTTTTATTCCTCTTTCCCCTCCCTGACCTTCCAGAAGATCTACTGGATCTGTGGACCTCTTCTCCTCAAAATCTGGCCCCATCTCTTCAGCATATTCTTTCAAGTTCATCCCCAAACTTCTCTAACTTTTCCCCTCCCCAATCCCTTAAACACCCAGCTTCCTGCTTTAACTTACCTTTCCCTACAATATTTTCAGAGAGCATCCTGGCATGATCTTCAAGGCCTGGGATATACAGGTTATGTGTATAAATGCTCACAGCCAGGAAATAAATCTGGGACAGGCTCCAGGAACTCAGAACCGGAAACACTTTGCCATACTTTATAACTCCTCTTACTTCTCTGGGCACTGTAATCAACCTCTGTCAGCTTTACACCTTCCTATGCAGTGCCGCCTGAAGATGCATGCTGCCACCACCCACCAGTAAAGAATTCAAGTTCCCTGACAACATCAGATCTCTTAAGTTCCAAAGCCTTTTCACTGCCACTTTCATAAGAGTCTACCAAATTTAGAGAAGAGTTAAAGAGGTAAGTGGCCTTTCACAACCCCACTCTCAGGACTTGGACTGGCTATTAAAGGATTCTTCCCACCCTTGATTATACTGTAGTTATCAGACAGGCTAGATGACCTCATGGGGAAATCTTCCCTCCAGCCTCCCCCATAAGAAACAGGTCACCAGAATCTTCCTGGTCCTCCTGCAAATAACTGGAAATGGCCCCGCCGGGCCATCATTCAGGGCCTGATGTGGGATTAATCGAGGCCTTTCCCTCTGAGGTAAATTGGTCTAAGGTTAAATTATGTCCTCAGAAGAAGAGGAATATCGTAAAACTTCAGTGGAACACTTTATACAGACTTTGCAAAGGTACACTGTAGTAAACACTGAAGCTTAAAATAGAAATCTTTTCATTTCTGCCTTGGTTGGAAATCTCTCTGATATAGAGAGATAAACCCCAAACATTATAATTGGCTGGGCAGGTCAGTCTCTTACTATTACTATAGAAGAAACTACATTGTTCTTTGAAAATTGTGTGCAGGAAAACAAGACAAAAAAGACATTAAAAGTAATAGACTGATGTGCATATTGAGTCTTTACAAAAACAAAAATGATGATTCTAAGGGTAACTCAAAGTCCACCCATTTTTTTCACCAGCTACATAGCCTTCCCTGTTTGGCTCCAGACATTTGCAGATATTGTGAAAAGCTAGAACATCAGAATGACAATTATCCTCTACTTAAAAGATAAAAGCTCAAATAACCTTTTTAAGCCCCAGCACCCTCAGAAGATTTATTTCTTCACTCCTCTGAGACAATACTCCATCAACTGACAAGGGTCAGGCAGTCCTCAGTCACACTCCAGAACCCACTATTAAACTTAAAATAGAGGACTGGAAACCGGGTTTCTTAATTGACAGTGGTGTGGGTTTCTCTACCATCTATCTGCTCAGAGGATTTAATACTACCTGTCACCTTTGATTCTATTTGAGTTGTCAGACTCTCCTAGACAAACTTTTCCATTGTCAACATCTCCGGCCACCCTGATATCCTTAGGCTCTCAACTCCCATCATGCTTTTCTAATTTCCTTACCAGTGAATCTTTTAGGTAGAGGTTTGTTATGTAACTTTAATGACACCATACAATGTAATAAGGAAGGCAGGTTTTTTTTTTTTTTACTCTGCCCTCAAGACTAAACCTCAAGCTTCCTATTTTCCCTAAGGAAATCTCACCTCAATTTAAATCCTCTTAAGAGGATGCAACCTTACAAGTTGTCCCAACTAGTCTCTGGGCCTCATATGCAAATGAAGTTGGATTGCTACTGAGTGCAGAGCCAGGAAAAGGAACAAACCTTTACTATTGGTAACCTAGTAGCCCCTCTCAGGAAATGAAGAGTGAGGAACTGAACTTATAATAGACTTTTTTTTTTTATAGCAGGGTGAGGTAAAACTTCCTCACCCTATAACACCCCAATTTGCCAGTAAAGAAAGGGAAATTTGATTTAGACGGAAATTAGATCTATTTGTGTAAGAGCTAAGAGCCACAAACTCCTTGTAATTCCTCACCATCCCACAGTTCCTAATCCATCCACTATTCTCACCTCAATTTCTGCTGACGCTGCCTGGTTTACAGTAATTGATATCTGCTCAGCTTTGTTTTTCGTTCCATTGCATTCTGACTCACAATTTCTTTTTGCATTCACATTTACAAGAAGACAATTGACATGGCCTCCCTTACCTCAGGGATAGTGTGGGTCTCCCTCAATATTCTCCCGAATCCTTAAAGCCGAATCCTTAAAGCCGCCTTAGATTTTGTAGCCTTTAGCCAAGGCTCCACCTTTGTTCAGTATGCTGATGACCTTGTACTCTGTAACCACATTGAATAGGGTGCTCATAAAGACTCCCTCGTCCTCCTAAAGGCACTGGCTGAAGGAAGCTATACTGTCTCCCAGTCTAAACCTCAATAGGTGCAAATAATTGTTACCTACTTAGGACAGGAGCTCTCTCAGGGTACTCAAAATCTCACTCCAAAATGCCTTGAGTCAAATTTGTTCATCCCCTCCCCCAAAATAAAAAAAGTGGCTGCATAAATCCTGGGGGCAGAGGGCTATTGCAGCCAATGGATTCATCACTTTGCTGCTCTTGCTAACCCCCCTATATGCTCTCCTCCACATAATATCTCAGAATCCATTTCCTGGCCCCCATAGGCATTAACTTCCTTTAAAGCCTTAAAATTAACATTGTCCACATCCCTAGCCCTCAGCTTACCTTTTTTTTTTCTTTTTCTACTGCCACACCTGTGGCATAAGGAAGCCCCCAGGCAAGGGGTCGGATTGAAGCTTCAGCTGTCGGCCTGCACCACAGCCACAGCAATGCTGGATCTGAGCTACATCTGAGACCTACACCACAGCTTGTAGTAATGTAGGATACTTAACCCACTGAGCAAGGCCAGGGATTGAACCTGCATTCTCATGGACACTGTGTTGGGTTCTTAACCTGCTGAGGGACAATTTGAACTCCGTCAGCTTACCTAATTTTGATAATCCTTTTCACCCATATTGCCATGAAAAAATAATGAGATTGCTACAGGACAACTTTTTACCTCTCATATGTCCTAAAGCATATTTCTCATATCAGCAGGACCCTGTGGCAGTAGGTCCATGCCTGCATGTTGTAGCCTCAGCTGCTGCCCTAAATGACAAAGCCAGACATGTCTAATGTAAAAATAAGCATATTCCCCATGCTCTCTTATAAGTTCGTAAGACACAACATCCCTCTACATGGTGGCAGACCACCTTTGAATAAGCCCTATTTATAACCCCTCCATCATCTTACATCACTATAACACTGTAAATCTGGCTACTGTACCACCCCTCCCAGCTGATGGAGAGCCTCAGTCCATTCCACGTGATTGCTTTTCAGCTACATACATCAGTGGTCTCAAAGCCACAAGAAGAACTCTTAGATACCCTCTTTAGACAACCCAGACTTACTTCTATATTGTGATGGCTCTTGCAGTTGAAATTTCTGGGAAAATGTAATAACTGTATCCCTACATGAAATATATGAGGTATACACTGTGCCCGCTGTAAAATCAGCCTGGGCTGCTTATTGATCTTACCAGAGCCTGCACACTGACAAAAGGGAAAAAAATGCTATTTATACTGACTCCAGATAAGCTTTTTTTGTTTTTGTTTTTGTTTTTTTGTCTTTTTGCCTTATCTAGGGCAGCACCCGAGGCATATGGAGGTTCCCAGGCTAGGGGTCTAACAGGAGCTGTAGCTGCCGGCCTTCGCCACAGTCACAGCAACGCGGGATCCGAGCCACATCTGTAACCTACACCACAGCTCACGGCAACGCCAGATCCTTAACCCACTGAGCAAGGCCAGGGATCAAACCCACAACCTCATGGTTCCTAGTTGGATTTGTTAACCACTGAGCCACAACGAGAACTCTGCAGATAATCTTTTTTGAGGCTTCCATGCTGTTGGCACAATCTAGAAATCCTACAGACTCTTAAACCCTGCTGGTACTCATATTGCCAATGGGCATATAATGGCTGTCCTATTAGAGGCTATTTACCTCCACTGTCCAGCCTATATTAAGGTGACTGACTCTATATCTCTAGGGGATGATAGGGCCAACAAAACTGATTAATACACAGCCCCAAATGATCCCCATCCTTTCTCCACCCAATTTATAAATCTGCCTTTATCGCTGGCTGATATTATTATCAGACAAATCCTCCTCAATCTGAAAAAAAATGTGAATGAATACAAAAGGGGGGCAAACAATTATCAGACATATTTTTATACTGGACCAGACAGATTTTGTGTGACCTCCTTTCTTCTGATCTTTTGCTTTGTGTGGATCTCCCATCAGATGGGACATATGTACAGATGGAGAATAGTCAAGGAACTAAAAGATATTTGTTTCTGCTCTAGTATTCACAAAATTTCTGACCAAATTATTTCCCAGTACATTACTTGTAATCTCACCAAATTTTTATTTTATTTTAAGGCTGCACTTGCAGCATGGGAAAGTTCCCAGACTAGGGGTCGAATCTGAGCTGCAACTAGGGCCTATACCACAGCCCCAGCAACACGGGATCCAAGCCACATCTGTGACCTATGCCACGGTTTATGGAAACTCCAGATCAGGTCCTTAACCCACTGAGTGAGGTCAGGGATCAAACCCGCAACCTCACGGAGACAGTGTTGGGTTCTTAACCCACTGAGCCACTATGGGAACTCTACCAAATTTTTAGAAGAAGTCAACACACCTTAGGAAGTCTTCCAAGGCATACATGCCCTTTGGATTACTCCAAATGGATTTGAAGGATTTGCCTGCAGCTTTAGGATATTTCCACTGTGTGGTAGTTGTCTGTATGTTTAGTAGATGAACTGAATGCTACCCACTGGATGTGCTAATGTCACTTTACCACTTTACAACAGTGGTAAAGAAGTTAATAAAAGATTATTTCTCATTTTAGCATTCCTTTATGGATTGAATCAGACTAAGCAACTCACTTTACAGCAGAAATGAACCACTCACTTGCAAGAACTTTGGGACACTCATTAGAATTTCACACCTTTACCATCCTCAATTATCAAGGCAAGTGGAACATAAAAATCAAGACGTGAAAAGCACTTTAGGAAAAATCTGCCAAGAACCTGTACTTAAACATTACTTACCATCCTTGTAAAAATCTAGAATGCTCCAAGTAGGAGACATGGATTAACCCCCTTTGAAATAATATTTGGTTGCCGTTTGTCTTCTGGCATCTCTAATCTTCCATGCTCAGACTGAGTGAACGTTGTGGGGACTTAAGAGAATAATTTGATGTTAAGACTAGCTACATACAAGAATTACATGGCATACTTGGAATATACCATCAACAGGTAAAAAAGCATGGCCTCCACCAACTAACAAGCTTTGCCATTCTTTCCACCAGGAGATTGGGGGTATATCAAGCTTATAGAAGAAAGCACACACTGTCACTTCATCGGGAAGGGTTTTATGGGGTATGAGGCTAACCACATACACTGCCACATACTCTGCCACCAAACTAAAAGAATTTCAGTGAATTCACCTAAGCCACACCAAACTAGACTCAGACCAGTACCCCCAAGAAAAGTGGAGAACCATTCCTACAAATGACCTTAAAGTAAGGATTTCTTTCTTTTTTCTTTTTGTCTTTTGACCTTATCTAGGGCCGCACCTGCAGCATATGGAGGTTCCCAGGCTAGGGGTCTAACAGGAGCTGTAGCTGCTGGTCTTCGCCACAGCCGGAGCAACACAGGATCCGAGCCGCGCCTGCAACCTACACCACAGCTCATGGCAACTGGCAACACCAGATCCTTAACCCCCTGAGCAAGACCAGGGATCAAACCCACAACCTCATGGTTCCTAGTCGGATTCGTTAACCACTGAGCCACGACAGGAACTCCTAAAGTAAGGATTTCTAGCATGAATTCCCAAGCCCTGGAAGTAGCTGACATCAGAAACTAGCTTTTCCCAATAACGTGTATTAAGAAACTTCATTTCCACCTATTTTATTTCCCCACTAAGTTTTCTACTCCATAAAAACAAACAAGAAAAAACAATCCTCCTTTTAATGAAGCCACCTCTTTCTTCAGCTATTTAAATTAAAGGCTGATTGAGAGTACTTGTCTCATTTTTTTTTTTTTGTCCTTTTGCCTTTTCTAGGGCCGCACTCGTGGCATATGGAGGTTCCCAGGCTAGGGGTCTAACAGGAGCTATAGCCGTCGGCCTACGCCACAGCCACAGCAACACGGGATCCGAGCCGCATCTGCAACCTACACCACAGCTCACGGCAAAGCCGGATCCTTAACCCACTGAGCAAGGCCAGGGTTCGAACCCGCAACCTCATGGTTCCTAGTTGGATTCATTAACCACTGTGCCACAACGTGAACTCCTCAATTTTTTTTTTAATAGGTGAAGCACAGGGGTTTTTTTTAAGGCTGTTGAAAGGATTCTATATGATGATATAATTGTGAATTTGTGGCATTACGCATTTGTCAAAATTTTAGAGCAAACAATGAACCTGAATTATGCAAAAGTAAAAAAATCATTTAGGAGGCTGGAGGAATCTCCAGTATGTGAAAAAATAGTCAAACTGTATGTATTACAAATGTATGAAACAACCTCACTGGGAGTTCCCGTTGTGGCGCAACGGAAACGAATCCAACTAGGAACCATGAGGTCGTGGGTTTGATCCCTGGCCTTGCTCAGTGGGTTAAGGATCCGGCATTGCTGTGAGCTGTGGTGTAGGTCGCAGATGCTCCGATTAGACCCCTATCCTGGGAACCTCCACATGCCACGGGTGCAGCCCTAAAAGGACAAAAGACAAAAAAAAAAGAAACAACCTCACTAAAGGGGGTGTGGGTAAGCGGTACTAACCTAAGTAACTCTGAAAATGAATGGAGTTTGTAAAGCTAATGATGAAAGAAAGTGTGCATAAGCACTGTCACTAGTTGATAAAGTTACTGTCTGCTTAACAATTCTGATACTACTATTCAGAAATTGAACAATTAAGTAAATTGATATCAGGTAACATCTTAATGTTGCACTGAATATTTATACATATGCAAAGAGAGAAGGCTAGAATTATTCAGGTGGTAATAGATTAGAATTTAAGATGTTAGTATGAAGTCATATTTAGCTTAATATCAATACAGATATTTATATATGGAAATGTGTATATACAGAGGTTACTATATACACACATATTTCCTTGTTCTGTCAGTTGAGCAGGCTCAGAAGCAATAACACACCAGTAGAAATAAGCACACCTAGTGCCCAGATCTTGGTTTCTAATACTATTCTCTCTCTCTCTTTTTTTTTTGTCTTTTTGTCTTTTCTAGGACCACATCCGAAGCATATGGAGGTTCCCAGGCTAGGGGTCTAATCGGAGCTACAGCTGCCAGCCTACACCACAGCCACAGCAACACAGGATCCAAGCCGCGCCTGCAACCTACACCACAGCTCACAGCAACGCCGGATCCTTAACCCACTGAGCGAGGCCAGGAATTGAACCCACAACCTCATGGCTCCTAGTCAGATTAGTTAACCACTGAGCCACGATGGGAACTCCTCCTTTAAAAATAATAATAATAATAATAATAATAATAACACTCTTCTCCAATCAAGGGCACCAGAGTTCCTTGGAGAACTGGATGATTCTAGAAATGGGACAGGAATTACACAGAATGATCCTGGAGCATCTTGTGGTTCCAGAGAGTAAGAAAATGCTCAAAAATCTAAACAACCAGCCAACATCCACAATATGAATGATATGCCTGGGACACAGGAAGCAAATGGAAGAGCTCTCAGTGGAGAAAGCTGGAACAATTAAAGGAATAAAATGAATAAAGTACTACTGGATCATAACCCGAACTGTAAAATCATTATCCATAATGATATAAATAAATGATTGGATAAATAATAAATGAAGGAGAGGAGACAAATCTTTCATGTGGAAGAATTCCAAATAATTTATGTAGATACTTTTCCCTCTAAAAGGTGGAGTAAAATTCTCCACTCCTTAGGTTTGGGCTGTGTATAGTGACTTCTTTCAAAGACTGCAGTATGGAAAGGAGGAGAAAAAAGATTAATTGCACAGTGGAGAAAGCTGAGAAACATTACCTCAATCCATTGATGCACTTAGCATCAACAGTGCTAAGTCATGTCAATAGTACCTGTCCTTCTTTTTTTGTCTTTTTGCCTTTTTTCTAGGGCCGCACCCGCGGCATATGGAGGTTCCCAGGCTAGGGGTCTAACAGGAGCTGTAGCTGCCAGCCTTCACCACAGCCACAGCAACGTGGGATCCGAGCTGCACCTGCAACCTGCAACCTGCACCACAGCTCACAGCAACGCCGGATCCTTAACCCAATGAACAAGACCAGGGATCAAACCTGCAATCTCATGGTTCCTAGTCAGATTCGTTAACCACTGAGCCATGACGGGAACTCCAATAGTACATATCCTTGATAAATATGGTGAAAATAACATTTTATCTTTGTGGCTTTCCTCTCAAAACCCATAACCCTGGTCTAATCATGAGAAAAACGTTAGAGCCCAATAGGAGTTCCCACTGTGGTGCAGCAGAAACAAAACCAACTAGTATCCATGAGGATGTGGGTTCGATCCCTGGCCTTGCTCAGTGGGTCAGGGATCTGGCGTTGCTGTAGCGTTGCTGTGGTGTAGGTTGCAGATGCGGCTAGGATCCCCACCTTGCTGTGGCTGTTGTGTAGGCCAGCAGCTGCAGCTCTGATTTGACCCCTAGCCTGGGAACTTCCATATGCCGTGGGTGTGGCCCTGAAAAGCAAAAAAAAAAAAAAAAAAGCCCACTAGAAGGACATTACACAAAATATCTGACCAGTACTCCTCAAATAATGTCAAATCCATCACAAACAAGGCAAGCCTGAGAAACTGCCACAATCAAGAACAGCCTAAGTAAACATGATGAGTAAACATAATGTGACTTCCCGGATGGATGGGATCCTGTATCAGAAGAAGGACATTGGAAAAAACTGAGGAAATTTGATTAAAAAATGGACTTTATTAATGCATCAATTTTGGTTCATTAATTTAAAAAAATATACCTTACTAGTGTAAGATGTTAATAATAAGGGAAATGATTGTGAGTTATACAGAAACTCTGTACTATCTGAGTAATTTTTCTATCAATCTAAACATTAAAAGACAGTTTATTTAGGGAGTTCCCTGGTACTCTAGTGGTTAGGATTTGGTGCTTTCATTGCTGCAGCCCAAGTTTAATCCCTGGTCTGGGAATTGAGATCCCACATAAAGCTGCTGCATGTTGCAGCCAAAAATAAGTAAATGAATAGTTTATTTAAAAAGTGTTTGTGTATATAGTCATACGTGTTTGTATATATCTATGCATCTGTGTGTGTGTTCTGCAAGCTGTAAACTTAAAAAAGATGCAGTGGCTATAATAATATTAGGTAAAATATAGATTAAGACAATAACATTTGTAATAGATAAACAAAATGCGGTATGTCCATAAAGTCCATATAATAGCATATTATTCAACAATAAAAAGGTATGAACTACTGATATGTATTACGATGTGGATGAACCTCAAAAACATTATGCTAAGTGAAAAAAGCCAGATGCAAAAGACCTCTTTTATATGGTTCTATTTATATGAAACATCCAGAAAAGGCAAATCTATAGATACAGTAAATAGATTAATGGTTGCCAAGGGCTGGAAGTGAAAGTGATTTGGTTGCAAATAGGCATGGAGGATCTTTTGGGAGTGATGGAATTTTTCTAAAATAGGAGTGTGGTGAGAGCTCTGTGAATTTTAATTTATAGAAAATCATTGAATTGCCCTTTTTTTTGTTGTTGTTGCTTTTTAGGCCGCACCTGTGGCATATGCAGGTTCCCAGGCTAGGGGTCGAATCGGAGCTACAGCTGTTGGCCTATACCACAGCCACAGCAAGGCGGGATCCCAGCTGCACCTGAGACCTACACCACAGCTCACGGCAATGCCAGATCCCTGACCCACTGAGCAACGCCAGGGATAGAACCCACATCCTCATAGATACTAGTCAGATTGGTTTCTGCTGAGCCACGAAAGGAATTCTGAATTGTGCTTTTAATGTGAGCATATTTGGGGGAAAGTGAATTTTCTGATGTGGGAGTTACTTGTCAGTAAAGCTGTTTAAAGTAACAAAACATTTTTTTTACTCCTTAGAAAAACTAATGATTAACAGCATACCCAGTAAACAAATATCCTAGTTAGTGGCTTTTAAAAATACCTAACTCCGATGACCAAATAGCTTATTAATGAACATTTCATAGAAAAGGAAACTACTTCCAGAAAAAAACTGAAGAGGATTGCTCAATTTAAATAAATAATTTTATTTCCTAACTTTCCATTTAGATTGTTTCTTCTTCAAGGACAGGACAATTGCTCTCAGAGAATAAACTTATACAATAGCCCTTCAATTAATTCTTGTCTTATTAACTTCAAAGATTTATCCAACACTTGATTAAAGACCAAATACTATAATTTACTGGGCTAAATCAGTGTAGTCCAAGATGAGGTGCTGTTTCAGATGCCCTCTAAAAGAAAGTGCTGTAAATTACGTCACTGTTCAAAATATTTACTCCCTCTCCATAACCTCATGCGAGGAGTGCTCTTCCCCAGTCATTTGATGTTGGACTTGGTCTGCAATGACTTGCTTTGGGCTCAGCTGGGAACAGTGAACTTTTAACTTTCTGACCTTGGGCTTGGATATTTGATTTGCTGTGGCCAATGGGAGTTATAGATGTGATGTAAGCAGAGGCTTAAGTGTGCTTACGATTTTGAACTTGCCATCCTGGCTTCTGCTATTGCCATGAGAACTTCTCCAGGGAAGGCCCAGGTCCTAGATTCTTCCTTACCAGCCACAGAGGTACCCTACCCTTTCTGAGAACCTGGAAGGGGTACACAGTAGCTAGACCACCTCCAGGATACCTGGAATTCCATCCCTTTTGGTTTCCCAAAGGGCAACCCCAGGGTCAATGGGTCCTTCCCTGTGCTGGATCTGTCAGCCAGCACACAGGTCCTTCATAAACGCTAAACTCAAGAACAAGGCATATGTATAAAGAAGTGATTCACACCTAGAGGTGATTCTGTGGTGGCGGTGGACCCCCAGTGGGACCTGTGAGTTCACACTGAATTATGAGAAAGTTAAAAACATCACCATTATCATTGGTGATGTGAGGATGGTGGGAAAGATGGGAGATATTCCAGGTTTTTCTTTTCCTACAGCATTTTGTGAGGTGTGTTGTCTCCAGACCTTTGTACACACTTCCCCTTTCTGTCCTGTCGCTCTTTCACCTGGGAAAATCCTTTACCACCTTCATGATGCAACTCAGATATGCCCCCTCTGAGAAGCCTTCCTGGACCCCCTTAGCCCCGGCACACTCTCCTTTAGACTCCTTGGGGCTTGGCGCCAACCTTGGCTTTTGTCTTCCTCACACTGTATCGTGATCAGGTACCTCACTGTCCTCAGCCTTAGGTGAGGAATATCTTGAGGGGCTGAGCTGAACTGTTGATTTACCTCTTTGCTCCTAGTGCCATGTACAGTAGCTAGCATGGACAAAGCTCTTAATAAATATTTCGTTAATGAACACGGGATGACTGAAAAAAGAATGAAGAAAGGCTAGTCCCCAAAGGAAGCTTTGAAGTTTCCTCTTATCCTATCCCTACATCCTCCAACTGGCCTGGGCTGTCAAACACTTTGTGGGATGTATGCTATTTCCAGTGCACTTTTAAAAAATGTTTTTATTATGGGTTGAAACTTGCAACATTGAAAGTGATCTTTCAAGTTCATGGCTTAGAATTAAATATGTCTTTGGTTGCTAACAATGAAAAAAAGATTGAGTGGGGAGGTCTTTCCATAGAAAGACATAGGATATTGTTACAAAGAGTAGTCTTCATAACATCTCAAGGGAATATCAAGCTTTATCAAATGTTTTATAATGAGGTTGGAGAAGAGAGTGACCTTAAATTTAAGTCTCGCTGATTCTTTTCTTTTTTCCTTTTTTTTTGGTCTTTTTAGGGCCACACAGGTGGCAACGCTGGATCCTTAACCCACTGAGCGAGGCCAGGGATTGAACCTGCATCCTCATGGATGCTAGTCAGATTCATTTCCGCTGAGCCACAATGGGAACTCCAAGTCTAACTAATTCTTTTTTTTTCTTTTTGCCTTATCTAGAGCCGCACCCGTGGCATATGAAGGTTCCCAGGCTAGGGGTCTAACAGGAGCTGTAGCTTCCGGCCTTCGCCACAGCCACAGCAACGCGGGATCCGAGCCGCGTCTGCAACCTACACCACAGCTCACAGCAACGCTGGATCGTTAACCCACTGAGCAAGGCCAGGAATCAAACCCGAAACCTCATGGCTCCTAGTCGGATTCGTTAACCACTGAGTCACGACATTAACTCCAAGTCTAACTAATTCTGTCTCTAAGGTTCTACTTACTAATTTGCAGAGAAGCCACACAGCTTTGTCCTTGACCAAGATAAACACTTTAAAAAATGTATTGATGCATATCCTTCCTTCCATATTTCTGAACTTAGATTCATTTCATACTTTTTCTTCTCTCTGAACAAAAAATTCACCAAGATAAACAGATATATACTGTATCTTGAATCCTCCTGCAATGCACTTCTTTCACAAATTTAACCTCCTTTACTGCATTAGTTTAGGATGAGTCCACTCTTCCTCCAAACTCTTGCATAAAACCTTAATGTTATGTATTATGTACCCTTATATACATGACAGTTTCTTCCATCTCCTTGAATGTACAAACTGGATCTAGTTCTCCTTATGCCCAGCACCTAGCCATGGGCCTGACACCTAGAAAGCATTTGGTAAATGTCCTTTGAGTGAATGGAAGGCGATGATTTTTCACTTTTACTGTTGGAAGCACAGCATGACTATGTTTAACACCTGTAGGACCACTGTTAGTAGAAGGATAAGAAGCTGGGGATATTTAGGTAGCATTTAAGAATTAGTGGTGGCACGGAAGGAATATAGTGGAAGACAGTTAAATGAGGCAGGAGAATAGAAAAGAGGAATATAGAAAGAACCCCCAGCTGTTAGACTGAGTTCTTCCTTCTTCCCTCCCCTCAGCTCTAGGACCCACTGACTCTTGAGTTTCTATTTGCAGTTCTTCCCCACCTGCTCCATTTCTGGTCAGAAGAACTGCTGTTCAGGATGAGGAATTATAAGCAAGTGTAGAAGAGCAACCGAATATAATGGTTAGGAATTCATTTAGCCAAGCAATTTGAAGTGTGTTAAAGTGCCAGGCTGCATTAGAATATTTCTCTCCTCAAGGAGTAGACCTTCTAAATGACTAATCATCTTTCACCTATAAAATGCAGTATGTTCTAGTGGAAACAGTCCATGAACAGCCTGGTGTTCCATTTTTCAAGGTCTGCCGGGGTTGCTGCTGGGTTGACTTGGAGCGTTGGCTGGGTTAGGCTAAGGTTAAGCCAATAAGATCTCTTCAAAGTAATCAGCATTTAGGGCCAACTACTATGTTTCCAAAGAACAGATGATGTTAACAAAGAGATGTGACCTTAAAGGTACATGACCTTAAAGACAGATGACCTCGGTCTTTTGCCCGATTCTTATTTTGTCAAAATAGTCAAGAAAATGTCTGACTAAGGGTCATGTTTGAAGAAAAATTACAGTTTGCCAAATTCTTTTAACAGTAGTTTCTTAAAAAGCAGGGACCAAACAATGATTGGGATGCAAGTGTATTTTCATTTAATTATTAAAACATTTTTAAGGTCTCTCAAATGCCCTTTAGAATTTGGCAACTAATATTTAATATTTCATATTTGAGTGAAATAAGAAACTTACTTGCTGGGAAAAATGAGAAATTTTGAGCTCTTCACTTGGGTTCATGGTGATACCATCTGTATCTCTGTACTCAAGTGCCTGGCATATAGTGGGAGTTCATAAATATCTGTTGCATGAGTAAAGAAACTGAAAGCCAATTGCATTATGTAATCCCACTCTGCTAATTCAGTTGAAAGAAGCTGGTTGGTTATAGCTAATGGAATGTCAGCATTTTAATTTTTTTATTTTTTGCTATAAAGTAGGTAAAGTAAGAAGTTAGGCACACTTTTATTTTAAACCGCCCATTCTTAAAGCTTGTCATTAACAATAAATCTATGTTATTAGAAATGCTTGTGTTTTCAAAAATAAAAAGCACACTTATAATGTAACAAAAGCAGTATTCTAAAAATTGACCAGTCTATCTTTTGCAGTCAGTAATTCATGCAGTTACAGCCATTACTAATGGGCAAGCAGATAGCTCCAAGATTCTTTAAGGTCACAGTGATATGAATGAGATTAAGAGTGGTATCATTCTGTACTTTTCCTGACTGCCAAGCCATATATTTCTTATTGCACAAAATTAAAAATGGAAATAAATTAAAATCAGATTCACCACTATGAATATGTTTCTAGAGTATTTTCAGTGTAAGAATGTGTCAAAGGTAGAATTCTAATATAGCCCCTGAGATCTCCACCCTATGGCGTTATGCCTGTGATTATGTTATGTTACATGGCAAAAGAGATTTTACAGAGGTACTTAAGCTTCTATCAGTTGACCTTAAGGAGATTACTCAGGTCAGAGATGCCAGAGATTCAAAGTATGAGAAGAATTCAACACAGCATTGCTGGATTGAAGATGGAGGGAACCACAAGTTTAAGAATGTGAGTGACCTCTAAGTGTTGAGAGTGATTCCCATCCATCAGCCAACAAGTGAACGAAGATCTAAGTCCCATGATCAGAAAGAACTGGATTCTGCCACCAACCTAATGAGCTTGGAACCAGTGCTTTGGTTTTACCCTTTGAGATCCGAAGCAAAGGACCTAGCTAAAACATGCCATATTCCTGACCCACAGAAACTGTCAGATACAGGCATTCCTTGGAGATAGTACAGGTTTGGTTCCAGACCACTGCAACAAAGTGAATATCAATAAAGCAAATCATGCAAATTTTTGGTGTCCCAGTGCATATAAAATTATTCACTATACTGTAGTCCATGAAGTGTTCCAGTAACAGGTCTAAAAATCAATGTACATATCTTAACTAAAAAGGGGAGTTCCCACTGCGGTGCAGCAGAAATGAATCTGACTATTATCCATGAGGATGTGGGTTCCATCCTGACCTTGCTCAGTGGGTCAGGGATCCGGCATTGCCATGAGCCATGATGTAGGCCACAGATGTGGCCCAGATCCCCCTTGCTGTGGCTGTGGCGTAGGCCAGCAGCCGTAGAGCTCTGATTGGACTCCTAGGTTGGGAACTTACATATGCTGTGGATGCAGCCCTAAAAAGCAAAAAACAAAACAAAACAAAATGAAAGAATGCTGTTGGAAACTGACACCAATAGAGTCACTTGATACATGTATGCCACAAATCTTCAATTTGTAAAAAATACAATATGAAGTGCAATAAAGCAAAGCACAGTAAAACAAGATATATCTATAAATATGGAGTGTTCACAGTGGCTAAGTTTTAGGTAATTAGTTACGTATGCAGCAGTAGAAGACTAATACAGATTTTGGTATTTAGAAGTGGGGTACTGCCCCACAGTAACAAATATCTTACATGTGGAAGTGACTTGGAATCAGGCAGTGGCTGGAAAGCTGGAAGAATTTTGCACAACATAATAAAAGAAACCCAAATTGTCTTGAACAGACTGTTTGCAGAAATATGGACATTAAAGATTCAGCTGGTGAAAGCTCAGAGAGAAGTGAGGAGCATTATAGAGAAAAGTTATATTGTCTTAGAGAAAGCCTAAGTCACCACGAACAGACTGTCCTTAGAAATCGTACTTTAAGAACAATGCTTCTGAGGACTCAGAAGGAAGTGTGAAACACACTATTGGAACTGGAGGAAGAAGAATCCTTGAAGTGTGGAGGCAGAATCCTTAGAAAAACTGTGATCTGCAGTTATGTCAAAAGCATCCATCTCAGGAGTTTTTCAGCAAAGTGTTAAAGGTGCTGTTTTGTTTCTCCTTGCTGATTTTACTAAAATGTGAGAAAAAAAGAAATAATTTTAGGAAAAACTGGTAAACAAAGAGATCAGGACTGGATAATTTTGAAAATTCTCAGCCTTTTCATATGGGAAAAGGTGCGAAATGGAAGAAATGTCTTCTGGAAGGCAGCTATGCTCACCACTATACCACCAACGCTACTAGAAATGTCTTCTGAAAGCATGACATAGAGGAAAGAAGACTCTGTGACTAAACTGCTCTTTACTGAAACAACAGAAAGACTGATAGGTCAAAGTATTCAATCATACAAAAGTATCTTGTGAGAGATTAAGAGTGTGATGGACAGATTCCATTAATCAAACCAGAGAGTCTCTCAGAAATGTAGGGGTGTGTCCCTTGGCCATCTTTGCAGAAGCCAAAGATAGATAGGAGATCATATGTGAGTGTGACTTTTGTCAAATGAAACAAGACCCTGTGAAATTAGTGTGAGGACAATAGGATGGTTGAATAGTTTCCACCTCAAATTCATGTCTAGCTGGAAACTGCGAATGTAACTTTATTTGTAAATAGGTTCTACAGACATATAATCAAGTTAGGATCAGGTCATATTGGAGTAGAGGGGGCCCTCATCTAATGACTGATGTCCTTATAAGAAAAGAGAAATTTGGACAGTATTCTAAGTATTCTGGCAGTATTCTTTTTTTTTTTTTTTTTGTCTTTTTGTCTTTTCTAGGGCCGCATCTGCGGCATATGAATGTTCCCAGGATAGGGGTCTAATCAGAGCTACAGCTGCCGGCCTACACCACAGCCACAGCAATGCGGGATCCTTAACCCACTGAGCAAGGCCAGGGATTGAACCCGCAACCTCATGGTTCCTAGTCAGATTCATTAACCACTGAGCTCCTACAGGAACTCCTCTGGCAGTATTCTAAGATGGCGCCTTGACCTCTGCCCTCTGCTGTTACTCTCTGATTATATTACGTAAGAGAAGGGATTTAAAAGATGTAATCACACTTACAATCAATTGTCCTTAAGAGAGCAAGGGTATCCAGCTAGACCTCTTCTAATTATATGAACCCTTTCAATCAAGAGAGTCTTTCTCTCGTTGGAAAAGTGTAAGTCAGAGATTCACAGCATGGGAAGAATTCAATTTGTAACTGCTGGCCTGAAGATGGAGGGAGCCACAAGCTAAGTAATGTGAGCAACCTCTGGAGCTGAGGAGTGACCCCTGGCCCCCAACCCCCAAGTGAAAGAATGGACACTTTAGTCCTACGACCACAAGACCTGGACTCTGTCAACAACCTGAATGAGCTTGGAAGCAGATTCTTCCCTTGAACCACCTGATGAGAACACAGCTCAGCTGACATCTTGACTTTATTCAACATTTGAGACCCTTAACAGAGGGTTTAGCTACAGTGATTGGACACCTGACCCCTGGAAACTGTGATAACAGATTTGCGTTATTTACAGTTGTACATTGTGGTAATTTGTTATGCAGCAATAGAAAATGTGTGTGTGTGTGTGTGTGTGTGTTTGAGATATACTGTATAAATAATGTGCATTATGGTCAATTAAGTGAATTTCAAAGGAAATTTGACCTCATAGTTGCCTTATGCGTATATAATTCTACATGTATTTATTCTCTTAGTGAAAGAGACCACATTTCAGCTTAATCATATGAAATCAGTCTAGCCAGAGGTTTATAAAACAATCTTGTATGTCAGTGATGAAATTAATTTTATAGTACATGTACGATTCTAATAATTTTTTTAAAGCTCTTAATGAAAAGAGGTAGCTCTCGGTTTAAGCTTCTTATTGCTTTATGCTTCTGGGAGATTCTATGCGGAGTATACCTGGTAGTATGTACTCTCAGAGAGCTGAGATCTCAATCAAATCAAATCATTTCAATAAATTACTGAGAAATTTGCATGCCTCACTAGAGGCTGGGCTTAGCCCTGGGGATTGGATGATAAATATTTCTTGCCCTCCAGGAGCTTTACGTTGGATGGGTGTAAGTCAAAGAAATACATAATGGCAAAATAGTGTGTTAACTACTATAATTGGGTAATACAGGAGCACATACGGAGATTATCTAATCCAAACTTGACAGGGGGATGGTGAAAGGGAAAACTCCAGATCTGAGGAGCAAAGAGTTGCAACCAAGTTGGGGATATGCTGTGCATGCATATACAGGTGTGCAGGAGTGAGGTGTGTATGTAGGGAAAAGAGTATTTTGAGCACAGGAAATAGATATAAAACATGTCTGCAGATGTGGCAGCATCTAATAGCATCTATGAGTATTTGAGTGTATCTGGAACTAGAATGCAAGTGGCAAGTGGCCAGAGATAGATAATGAGGTAAATATGGGCCATGTATAAAGGACCTTATGTACTAATTTGAACTTTTCCTGAAAAAAGTTCGGGATGGGAAAAATTATTAAAAGCATTATGAATAGCTGGAATGTTATCAAATTTTCCGTTCAGAAAAGTCTAGAGTGTGGAGATGACTTTGTAGGTAAAAGATTAAATTGTAGGGACATCAGACCAAATTCTTCTAGGTTCAAGATACCTCAACTGCGCGATGGTGAGAATGAAGAGATTTGTATAGACTTGGAGAGATAATAGGGATAGGATCATTATGTGTTTGTTTGGACCTGAACTTGAGAAAAGAGAAGAACAAAGGTCAATGCCCAGGTTTAAAGCTTGTGAGTCTGGGCAACTAGCTGCGTTAGGCCAAAAGATGGGAACCCAAAGGAAGAGCAGTTTGGGGGAGGAGCTGAGCTCAGTTTTGGACATGTTGAGTTGAGGTATATGTGAGATACCAAGAGGAAATGTCAAGTATTTGCTAATACTGTTCTACAAGTCACGAGAAAAATCTAAGCTAGACAGAGTCAGGAAAAAAAATCCGGACAGGTAGGTAAAATTACTATTGGGAAAAGTAATAGAATGGCTGAAGTGATAAAATCTAGGCTGTTTATCTGTAAAATGCGGATAACAACTTAGTAATACAGAACAAATTCAGGTTAAAGGTTTGGCAAACTACAACACAAAAATATATAGATGTTATAAGAGCAAAGGATACATTCTAAGCAAAAGGTACCCAGATATCTCTACTAACATACGTGAAGTAAGTGTAACTTCTCAAGTTTCCCTATTTTTTCACAGAACAGCTGCCTACATTGGTGGTGATGGTGTTTCACCTGTCTAGAATGAGGCCCTGCCAGGTTGCAGGAAGCCCTGAGGGGGGGCATATCAAATCTCTTTCAGTCCATAATATGTCACACTCACTCTCTAGCATAATTACTTTATAAGGCTAAAATAACTTCCTTTGGCAAGTCCCAGTACCCGAAGCTAAATAGCATAGGTTCTAGGTATAATTCCTTACTAAGCCACAACCTACCCTGTTACATGTTCTAGGTTTTAGAGTGATGGCTATGCATCGATTGCGTGCAGTTACATTGTAATGATCAGCAGCATGTACGTATTCAGTTCCAGACATAGAAAGGGCTCAGAATGAAAAGCTTGACTAAGGCCCTTCATCCCTAATTCACAGAGTAGTTCTGAGAATTAAATAAGGTAAGGCATGAAAATACTTAATACAGTCCCTGGAATAAACGAAAAACTCAATAAATTGTTGTTAATTGCTATTACCAATTCGTTATTGCTATTACTAATGCCTTAGCAACTATTATTGATGAAGAAGTGAAGACAAGAGGGGCTGATCTTGGGAAAAGCAAGAGGGTATCTGGAAGTTATGATGAGGTTGAAGAAATAATAGTGTTGCAGTAATTCAATAAGAAAGATGGAAGGAAGGCTGCAGTGAGTGCAGTGTTTGAATTTAAGCCTTAAGGATGGAATAGAAACATGTATATCAATCCAGAATGGGTGTGGGAGTGAGTGATATGAGATGAGAAATGGGAAAGGGAGATGTGAGGTGAAGGTCATTAGCACTAAGGAGGTCAGTGAAGTCTGACTGAAGAATCCAGTGGGTCATTCACATGATTATGGGACTCCTAGGATGATAGCAAGACTTGGATTAAAGGAGACAAGTGTTAGTGCTAGCATCTTTAGTAAAAGAAGGAAATAACTGAACTTCGTTGGTAGGATTTCCATGCCTCTGGATCCTCTGGTTTTAGCAGAGCTATTACAGGTACTACTTATACCCTTGGCAGAGTTCTCTCTATTCCAGCTTCAGGATGTGACTGCACTGAGCTAGTTACCATAGAGCTGCTGGGATTATATGTTTAGGCCTGAACTGGCTGTTTGGAATACATCTGATGTACTATACCCATTTGTCCTGTCCAGGCAAACTGTCCTGGTTCCAGGAATAAAGACCCCTTAAGAGCTACTTGACCGAACATCACAAAATCTGTTCTCATTCTAATTTAGAATGCAGAGACTTATGTGGTGACTCATACATTTGAAAAGCTCAAATTAAGTAGTGGTGATCTCAACCATGATTCACTTCTGAAAACTGGAAAGTGATTCATCTCCTTTATGTGCTTGTCCTTGGGAGTCACTTGAGGTCTTTCTTCCGAAGAACACACTGCACTCAAGGAAAGGCACTGGGCCCTCCTGTGGTGGTATTTTAGTAATTACACGGTGTCATTCACTAAATTTTCTTGCAAGGCCACTTTCTTTAGTTCATTTTATTCCTGTCTATAATCTGTAAACTACTCTTGTGCTGTAATGACTCATTGCTAATAAATTAGGGAAGGCAATGGTGCTTTCAGGCCAAAGGTGGGGGTACATTTAGAAAGCCATTGGTGCAGATGCTAACTCTGTAATCCATAGGGCTATTGTATCTTTCTCAATACCGATTTGTTATCAATGGGTAACTATTTTTTTAGAAGAATAACTAGGCTTAAATGACTTAATAAGATCCCAAGAGGAAATACTAATTAAACATACTTAAAAGTGAAGATGACTTCCACTATAACAAATAAACCAGGGATTAATGACTCTTGTATACCAGTAACAGCATCGCATGTATGAAATAAAATTCATATTTTATGGCAAGACAAAAATATAAACATTCTTCTCTGCTCTTTGGCCATCCCTCTCCCCTCACTGTGCACAGTGTATCTGCATTATGCATTAGCCAAACCTCTCCCATCAGCAGGAATACCTGCTCAACCATACAGAGCAACATTATCCAAGCATTAACAAGATAACTCCTTAAAAGATAATGTTCCTTCCAGATCCCTATGGGGTCACATGATCCACTGGGATGATTTAGATCTGGATTATGCAAACTATCAATAATACATCACTTGATGTACAGCCCCCTGTCTTAAAAAACTTATATAACTGTGCCTTGATTTCTAACTGGTGCAATAATTTTCAGAGCTTTCTGAGATGCTTTTCCTGGATTATAATTCTCAAAATGGGCTTGAATAAAATTTTTCAATTCTTTCTTAGACTAATTTTTCATTGACATATGGAATTAAAATTGGTACCCCAAAAATTAATCTGCAAATGAAAGCCCATATAATTTGACCACAAGAAGTATTTATCTGTGCACCTACTGTGTGCCCAACCACTGTGCTGACTACCCAGGACTTGGTAGGAACTCTTCCTATGAGCTTCCGTAGCACTTTGTGCTAACATTCACTGTAGCTTTTATAAATGATCAACTCCAGTGCCATCTGGTACATCTGACCTCCTCACCAGTCTGTAATGCTTATAGCTAATGTTTATACTGAATTTATTTTGTGCCAGCTTCTGGGACTAAGCACTAAATATACATTAGCTTACTTAATCTTTACAGCAACTGTAGGAGATAAGTACTTATTATTATCATTATCCTTATTTTTATGTACAAAGAAACTGAAGCACAAAGACATTATTTAAATAGACCAAGATCACACAGAATAAGATGGAGGAGCCAGGGTTCAAATCCAGGTAGAATTGCTGGATCTATGTTCTTTATCACTCTCCTGTATGCCTCTTTGTAAGACTCTTCCTTGCCTATCATTGCATCCCTGGTACTGGGTGTCATGTCTGGCTACTCAGCTTCCTTGTTTGCTCCTCTTTGATCTATTCTCTACATAGCTGCCAGAGCAATATTTAAAAACATTAGATCAAAGTGCTATCCTTGTCAAAACTGACTCTCCATCTCACTTAGAATAACATCCAAACTCCTAAGAGGTCCGACAAAATCTGGCTACTGTCTACACAGCCTCATCTTTACCATTTCCTATCTTGCTCACACCCATCCACCTACATGGTTCTTTTTGTTGCCCTATACAATACAGCAATTCCTTCCTGCCTCAGGGACTGAAAATTTGCTCTTTTCTCTGCCAGTGAGATTCTTTTCTTGGCATTTCTTTTGCTTCATTGATATCTCTTTGCAAATACCATCTTCTTGAGAGGGACTTTTCTGATCACCTTACTTATTACAGCCCACCTACTTCCAGTCAATGACTTGCCCTTCCCCCACTTCATAGCTCTTATTATTTGAAATGTTACACAGCAATGCTGAGTCTTGACCAAACAGTAGGAGTTACTTAGGCTTAGTATGGGTAGAAAGGGCCTTCCAATCAAAGGAAACAAGATGCACCAAGATTTGGAGGTGTGAAACAAATACGATGCATGGTATAGAGAATTAAAAGTTGTTGGGAGTATTCTAGAGCCATAAAGTATAAGGTGTAAAGAAACAAAAATAATTCTGGAAATATAAGCAGAGGCTTCTTCATCTCTCTTCAATACTGAAAAAAAATGCTGGAGTTCCCGTCGTGGCGCAGTGGTTCACAAATCCTAGTGGGAACCATGAGGTTGCAAGTTCAATTCCTGGCCTTGCTCAGTGGGTTAAGGATCCTGCGTTGCCATGAGCTGTGGTGTAGGTCGCAGATGCAGCGAGGATCCCGCGTTGCTTTGGCTGTGGCGTAGGCTGGCGGCTACAGCTCCAATTTGACTCCTAGCCTGGGAACTTTCATGTGCTGCGGGTGCGGCCCTAAAAAGCAAAACAAACAAACAAACAAACAAACAAAAAAAAAACACAATCAGCCAAAATCATCTTGTACATATAGTTAATGGAATATATTAATGTGTAATGTATTATGTATAATGTATTAATTTATAAAGTATTAATGTAATTTAAAAAGCTGTTGACAGTTTTCATAAATCTTTTTTGTCTTAAAAGCTCAATACTCAGCAGATAGACAAAGAAAGACAAAGGATGTCTGAGACACAAGGGAACTAGTTGTAGGCTGTTAGTGCATGAGTAATTCAGGTTGTTCCTGGATGGTCAATACTTTCTGAAGTTGTCACCCTCAGCAAGCTATGAATTACGTATGACACTGCCTAGACTTCAGGCCTCTTCACTGTTGCGATGTCTCCTAGCCCAATTCTTATTTCACTGAGAAAACAAGCAAGTCTTTACTTTCTTGCTGGTTGCTGATTTCTCATTTACAATACAAGCTTCTTGAAGGCAGGTACTTCACATATCTTGTTTATCATTATTGAAAATATCTTTTAGTTTTAGGTGCTAAGGACTTCACTTAATACCACTTTTGACATGAAACACTTCTCCATGTTCCAAACAACAAGGCTTGCTGGTCATCACCAGCACCTAAAGCTAAATGAACATTTGTTGAAGGAACACATGGATATCTAAGTGCAGGTGTCTAGGAGATATACGCAAGCACAGGTACAGAGATGGTTCACTGGAATGGAGGGTAAATAAAGACTGTTTGTGTTGAGATGGTCCTCAACATTTCTGGTGCTTTGCAAATTAATTTTCTTTCTTTTTTCTTGGTCTTTTCTAGCACACCCACAGCATATGGAGGTTCCCAGATTAGGGATCTAATCGAAGCTCTTGCCGCTGGCCTACGGCACAGCCACAGCAACATGGGATCCGAGCCATGTCTGCAACCTACACCACAGCTCATGGCAACGCCGGATCCTTAACCCACTGAGCAAGGCCAGGGATCGAACCTGCAACCTCATGGTTCCTAGTCGGATTCGTTAACCACTGAGCCACGACAGGAATTCATAATTTTCTATATGAACCTTAAAATTACCCATAAAGGAGGCAGAAGTTAAATAAAAGGAAGATTTGGACTAAACGTCAAAGAGCTTGGTGAATAGGGGAGGGAGAGTAGGATGTCTGCAGACAACAGCAATAATTTGGGATAGAGAGTGGTATAGACAAATATCAAGGTGTTAAGTGATTTGGCATCAGTGTGGAAGAGAAACAATGTCCAGGAAGAATGTGGACTCTATACTTGGAGTTTGAGAAAATAGGCAGCCTGTAGAGGACTTAGGAGAAGACAAGTTCCCATAGGGGATTCAGGTTTCTGATAAGACCGGGAAGGTGAAGGAATATTCTATGTATAGGTCGGAGATATAAAAGGATTGTTGCAATGAAATCAAGAGTTTTGTAGAACACTGAGAAGCAGAACAGCTATGGAAAGAAGAATCAGAGGTGAGGAAGGAATGTAGGATAGTATAGAAAAGATATAAGGGAATGATGGATTACAGAGCCATGCATTTTAGCCAGTTACCAAGATGGCAGATATGAGGGGTGCACTGGCATTGCTCAATTTTTTTTTTTTTTAGGGTCACACCCATGGCATATGGAGGCTCCCAGGCTAAGGGTCAAAACAGATCTGCAGCTGCTGGCCTATCCCACAGCCACAGCAATGCGGGATCTGAGCCAACAAGTATGCCACCTACAGCACAGCTCATGGCAATGCCAGATCTTAACGCACTGAGCTAGGCCAGGGATCGAACCCAAGTCCTCATGGATACTAGTTGGGTTCATTACCACTGAGCCACAACAGGAACTCCACTGGCATTTCTCTTGAATGAGGGACAATACGTAATCTGCAACTATCCCCCAAAGTGTTAATTTATTGAGGATTTGACACCAGAGTTCTAGTCACTGTTAATACATAGGAGAGTAAAAGTGCTCTGGCCCTTTTTTCAGTAGATGCCATTGTGCAGCAGAAGAGAGGAATTTAAACACAGATATTTATGTAATGACAAATGTAATAGATCCAATGAAGGGAAGATGTAAAATGCAATGAGAATTTAGAATAAGGCAATCTACTTTAATCTAGAGATCCTAAAATATGAGTAGACAAGGATTATAAGAGTAGACAAGGGCAAAGTCTCTGAGGCCAGTAGGAAATGTCTGGTACAGTAATACATAGATAGTGTTCTGTAAAATTTAATACTCAGTAAACCCTTTGTCTAACTGTTATGTTTTATAACATGGAAAAGTGTTTCATATCAAATGTGTGATTAGGTGAAGTCCTTAGTGCATTTAATGTACTTGAAGGTACTGTTGTCATATCCCATTCTCAACAGGTTAGCTTTGACATCTTTTTTTCAACACTATAGATATGCCTTTCCTACTGATAAAGTTGAAAGCAATGTTTAAACTTTAATTGAACTTAATCAGCAGTCTACTGATTGCAAAAATGTGCAAAGATGGTCAATGAGCTGAATGAAATTGCAATGCTATTGAGAATGCAGTACATAAAAATAACTAGAGAAGAATGATCATATAATACAACAACATAGCAGAGATTACAAAACAGTGTACAATAAACAAAGGGCATAAACAAGAGGTACTCTGGAGTCACTGGATGGAGAAAATACTCTCTCTTGGAGTTGTCTGTTGGAGGGGAAGCTTGAGATAGTCTTTGAAATATCTCAGAAAAGAGGCCATAACCATGTATTTTGGTTTTGAATTAATCCTCTTAGAATTTGTATTAGGATCATTTTGGTTGCAACTAACAAAATATAACACAAAGTGGCTTTAATGATAAAGAGAAGATATTATCTAACAATGGCTATATGGGGATAATCTGCAGTGGTTGCCTCAGGTTTGGGTTACATACCCAGTCTTGAACCAAGTGGCAAGGAAAGAAGGACTTAAAATTACGTCTTAAAAATAACTAAGGCTAGCTGATCATGTGACAATTAACTGCAAAATGACCTGTAATTCCAAGCAGTAACCATCAACAAACCAGTAATGTTGAACATTGGCTGCTTGTCCATGCCAGTTTTGTTATTCTCAGATTCATTTCTATTCAATAGATATGTAGTGTGTGCCTATCACGGCACTCTGCTAAGTTCTGAGGGATATGATGTCAAAAATAAATCAGTTCTTATCCCTATTGACCGAAGTATACTGTATGGGTGGGCAATGAAGTGTTGTGGTGAGTAAAGACCATGGGAAGCAGAGAGCTATGAGGATAGAGAGGGGGGCCACCTAAGGGTAGATGCTGGAGGGAACCATGCTCAGAAAGAGTACTGGGAATAGGGGAGAAAAATTTAAACACATATTATAGACTTTCCTTCTCAGTATTAGTGTGGAGTTTTCCTCCTTAAAACAGAAGCAAAAAGTATACGGACATATTAAGGATTCACCTTATAAAATATATTTTGCCTTGAAATAATTTCTGATTTAGAGATAGTTTTAATCTTTAAGTCAACACAGGCCAATCAGAAGTGCACATTTTATTTATTTTTATTTTTTGGGCTGTGCTCACGGCATGTGGAAGTCCCTGGGCCAGGGATTGAACCTGGTTCACAGAAGCAACCAAAGCCACTGCAGTGACAATGCCAGTTCCTTAATCTGCTAAGTCACCGGGGAACTCCAGAAGTATATTTTAATTGTGTGTTGCCACATTCTGTTCCTTTAGCAAGAGTAGGGAAGTGGAGAGTAGGGGAGTCCCTTTACCTTTCTGCGTTCTTGGCTGAGACTCCTGTATTAATTGGCATATTAACAAGAGAAAAACGAACAGAAGTTTACTAGCATGTTACTTCATGTATACATGGGAGACACCCAGGAAAAATGAGTAACTCCCTGAAGAGGTTTAGAATTCAGATTTAAATACCATCTTAATAGGGAAATGGTCAGAGAGATAAGGTCTCAGGGGGAGAGTGAATGATTTTGAGGAAAGGTGAATGGACCTTCAAAAGACTACCTAAGAGGTATGATAACTTGTGACAAAGTTTGTCTGGGTGTGGTGTCCACTTCTGGTCTCCTCTGCTGTGATTAGAGTCTGTTTTCCCTGGTTGATGAAATTCCTTGAGGGGTTATTAGAACAAAGGAGTTCCTTTTGGTGGATCTGTCTTTAGGCAGACAAGAGGATTTCAAAGAAAGACTCTCCCTGCACTTGCTGTTTTTTAAGCACTTACAGCTCAAAATAATCAATAAGCCAAGGAGGCATATTTGGGGGTGACGTAGTCTGTTACCATTCAATAGTTAACGAAAAACAATCCTTCTCCCCGCTTTTTGATATAATATCATCAGAGAGATTGGTATCATCAAAGAAACATCTTTGCCTTTGGTGTTATGTTTATGAACCAACCCCACTTCTCTTGCCCCAGCTGACTTGGAAAGATGCCCACAAAAACTAAGTCATCGTGCTTTCAGGTTCTGTGAACATCACCTCCCTCTACAGGGAATAATGGCCACATACCCATAGACCATCCCACCCCAGAGCCAGGATTGGGAAAATAGTTACATGCAGCTGAGTCTGTTTTGCTTTTTATTTCATAATCCCGTATCAGTTAGCTTTTGCTGTGTAGCAAACCATCCCAAACTTAGTGGCTTACAACAATAATTATTTGCTTACTCTTCTGTATGTGGGCAACTTGGTCTGAGTGGTTTCACTTACACATTTATGGTCAGCTCATAATCATATACAGCCTCACTTGCTTGTTTGGCAGTTGGCTCTCATCAGGGGCAATGAATGTCACCAGGCTTGCTCACAGGGTTGTGGTGATGGCATCCCTAAAAGCAGCAACACAGAGCAAGCTCCAGAACACAGGCACTTTGCAGGCCTCTAGTTGCATTGCATTTACCAAAATCTCACTGGTCACAGGAAGTCACATGACCAAGTCAAGCTTTAGAGGGTAAAGAAACACTCCACCTAATGGGAGGGACTGCATAGCTGCTTTGCAAAAGGGTGTGGATAATGGGATAGGGAGAATTTCCTGCTAGTTTTTACCACACATCTACCATACAGTCAACAAATAGTCTATGATTTTAAGAGTATGTTGTAAAAGTACACTTAACATAAAGCCTGAGAATGGACTAGAATGTACTGATTCAGGCTGCCTGAAAAAGTACTGTTAGCTTAGAAACTTTTCTGCAACAGGGGTTAATGCCTGAGCCGACTTTACATTATTTTGAGGGAGAAAAGGTGAATGTAGAGGGAGAAAAGATGAATGTAGAGGGAGAGAATAGATGACAGCATTTGTGGATGAACAACATTTTTTTCTTGTTTTAAGATCCAATTAATTATCCTACAAGAACTGGGGAGATACACAGAGTCTGGTATACGTTAATAGCAAATGATGCAACAGTGAAAAGTGTGTGACTATACCCAATTATGGTAAAGAAACAACTCTGAGCACAAGATTTGCAATCAAAACCCATCTTGCAATTGTATACCTTATTGATAATAGAGGAGCATTTTTGCCACTATAGGTGATAATCATAACGATGAATTACTAGTCATTTGATTTCTTTATGGATTCATATTGATTATTATCATTGGACAATTTTGATGATCCTCACTTATGGCAGGAAGTTTCTAACTTTCTTTTTTTTTTTTTGTCTTTTTGCCTTTTATCTAGAGCCGCACCCGTGGCATATGGAGGTTCCCAGGCTAGGGGTCTAACAGGAGCTGTAGCTGCCAGCCTTCGCCACAGCCACAGCAACGCGGGATCCAAGCCGCGTCTGCAACCTACACCACAGCTCCCGGCAACGCCGGATCCTTAACCCACTGAGCAAGGCCAGGGATCGAACCCGCAACCTCATGGTTCTTAGTCGGATTCGTTAACCACTGAGCCACGAAGGGAACTCCCAGGAGGTTTCTAACTTTTGATTTCTGGAACATCAATGATATTCTTTCTCAGCTATGTTAATTCCTAGCTATGAAATTAACTAAGGGGATTAATTTCTGTAATTCTGGGATCTTTTTTTTTCAATAATATCGTTGAGCTAACTAATGATAATGTAACACTTCACCTATTTGGAATGGGGCAATCGGTTTAATTCAGTTGAACAAATATTTTCTGAGTACCTGATTTGGGATAGGCATTGTGCTGGGGGCTGGGGATATAATGACGAATAAGGTAGGCATGTTTGGAGCCTATATTTTACTAGGAAAGACATAGATTAATTAACTAATCATAAATATGTAACTTTTTAAGTTAAATCAGCTATGAGATCATGTACTAGGATATCTAACTTAGTCTAGGAATTAGAGATGTCCTTCCTAGAGAAGTGACACCTTAGCTAAAATTGAAGGATGGATAGGAGTTCGCTAGGTGGAGATGAGGGCAAGGTGCAGGGGATGGAAATGAGCTTTATAAGTAGATGAAAATGTATATGGACAGACTTGTAGTACAAAGATCATATAAATTTGACAAACTGAGAGTAGTCCACTGTATCTGGATCAGAGAGAGCAAGGGAAAATGATGGATGATGAAGCTGGAGGGTCTGGCAGTGGCCAGATTGTTAAAAAATAAGTGAGATTGATAGGAAAATATTATTATGTTTTTTTGAGATTGTCACATATATAGAAAGTGTAGACCTTAAAAAGCCTCTAGCCATGCTCTGTATATCCCCCTAGGGCAAGAAAAGTGTTCAAATTCTATTTTTTTATGGACTTGCTTCATTATACAGATAGTTGCCTAGTTTTTCATATTTCCCTAAACAAAGCATGTAGGCTGTTCTCAGTGTTGTGGTATTATAAGCAGTACTCCAATATACATATTTCTTGCAGAAATAGGTTGAATATTTTTGTAGAATAATTCCTAGAAGTCAAAGTGCTAGTTTAAGGTGTATGTGCATTTCAAATTTTATTAGAAATAGGTTCTCCATAAAAGGGGATTTTCAAATGATCGATATATGAAAAGTGGTTAATATTATTATTCTCCTGGGAAATGCAAATTAAAGCCATAAAGAGATATCATCACACCTCCATGAGAATGCCTAAAATTAAAAAGATGGACAATAACCAGTGTTAGGAAGGATAGGGTGAAATTGGAACTCATACATTTCCTGTGGGAGTGTAAATTAATACATGGATTTGGAAAACTGTTGGGAGATATCTGTTAAAGCTAAAGACATTCTATGACTCAGTAATTCCAAGACAGATGAATATATATGCCTACCAAATATATGTGCAAGAATGTCCACAATAGCTTTATTCTTAACAGGCCCAGACTGGAAATAATCTAAATGTTTATCAGTAGGAAATTGACAAAAGAATTTGAACTACTGATACGCTTGCCTATGTGAATGAATCTCACAGACACAAAAGAATACTAACTGTATGAATTCCTTTACATGAATTTCAAGAGTAGGCAAAACTAACCTGTAATGATACCATGACTTAATATTGGTTGAGGTTATATGACATTTTACATGTGTAAAAAATCATCATACTGTATAATTAACATTAGTGCACTTTACATATTTTAACATATATGTCATATCTCCATGAAAAATAAAGTTAATTAAAAAGATAATAAATTTTACTACATAGAACAAAATTGTCCTTCAAAAAATGGTACAAATATACACCCCTATCTAAAAAAAAAACGCACCAGCTTCTTATCTTTGCCAACAGTGGACATTATTAGTTTTTCTTCTAAACTTTTAAGCAAATAAGTACAATAATTATAATATTAAAATTATTACTGATATTGAACATTTTCTCCATTTATTAGGTACCTCCATTTTTTATTATGCAAAATAAATGTATGCTTTTGTCCATTTATCTATTAGCTCATTTTTTGCTATTCATTGATACATAGAATTTTTTAATGTATATATTTGGGATATTAACTGATGGTATGTTATAGTCTACAAATATTTTTTACCATATTGTCATTTGTATTTTAGTATTTGTATTTTAGAAAAGCTGGCAGTGTTTTTCCCCTACAGAAACTTTTTTTTTTAATGCACTCGAAACTTTTTTGGGATTGTTATTTGACTTTTGGAGTTTGTTAAATGTAGGAAAGCTCCCATTCCAATATTATACAAATAAGCTTCCCTTTTCTTTGTGATCTTTCATCTGTTTGGAATTTACTTTTGTGTATAATGGGTAGTAAGATCTAACATCTATTTTTTTCTCAAAACATCAGAAAATTTCCCATTGATTTGAAATACCACTTTTATTTAATATTAATCTATCTTATATGCATGTGTCAATTTTTGGACTGTCTTTTCAACTTCCATGATTCATTGGTCTATCAATAATTGAATACTCCACAGTTTTAATTACCATAGATTTATTGTGTTTCAGTATCTGATAGGATTAGTTCTCACCCTCCTCTCCCTCCTCCTCTCTCAACTCTTCTTCCCTTCTTCCTGCTTTGTCTCCTTTTCCTCTCCTCTTCTCTCCCCTGCCTTGTTCTCCTTTCCCTTGTCCCCCTCCCTCCTCATTCCCTTCCTTTTCTTTCCTTCCTTACTCCTTCCCCTTCTCTTCCTTCTTCCTTTTACTCTTCTCTGCAATATTAAGTTGTTTGACATTTATTCTCCCAGATGAACTCTGGAATCAGTTTTTCAAGTTAAGTCTTTCTATCCAGAATATACTATATTGCCTAATTATTCAGTTTTCATTTTATGTCTTTCATAAAATTCTAGTTGGCTTTAGAGAGGTGTTGGATTTTTCTTTTAAACGTTATCCCGAGCTATTTTATTATTTAATAGGATCATGTTTTATTAAAAATGAATTTCATTTAAGAATGAACTTTGCTTGTATATAAGATCTCTTTTTTGATCTATTCCACAAATTTTCTTATTTGTTCTAAAATTTTCACTTGATTTTTTGAAGATTCTAGGTAGTCCATCATGTTACCTGTATAATAATGAGATAAAAATTCCTTTACTTTGTAATACTTAATGCTCTTTTCTTTCTCTCTTCCTCTCTCTCTTCCTTTCTCCTTCCTCCCTTCCTTCCTTCCTCTCTTTCTCTCTCTTTTTCTCTTTCCCCTTCCTTCCTTTCTTCCTTCCTTCCTTCTTTGTCTTTTTAGGGCCCCAAGTGCAGCATATGGAAATTTCCAAACTAGGAGGTCAAACTGGAGCTCCAGCTGCTGGCCTACACCACAGCCACAGCCACAGCCACGTGGGATCTGAGCCACGTCTGTGACCTACACCAAAGTTCACAGCAAAGCTGGACCCTTAACCCACTAAGAAAGGCCAGGTATTGAACCTGCAACCTCATGGATACTAGTTAGGTTCAATACAACTGAACCACAATGGGAACTCCTATTTATTACTTTTTTCTATTTTATTGTATTTCCTAATACAGCCAGACAATATTAACTACCACAGGCAATAGCATTCCTACCTTAGGTTTTAATAGAATACTTTTGTACATTGAGTTAAATAAGACATGATATTTGTTTGTAAAAGATATTTTTATTAAGTTAATGATGTTCCATTTATTCTTAACTTCCTAGGAATTTTCATCACAGTTGATTAAAAATGCCTATCTATACGTGTTAATTCTGAAAATTTTTCTGGTGATTTTTTTTATTGAAGTGTAGTTTATGTACAATATTATTTAAGTTACAGGTGTACAATATAGCGATTCACAATTTTTGAAGGTTATACTCTTTTATAATTACGATAAAATATTGGCTATATTCTCCGTGTTGTAAATATATCCTTGTAGCTTATTTTATACCTAATACTTTATACCTCTTATTCTTCTACCCCTATATTGTCCCTCCCCTTCCCCTTCCCTCTTCCCACTGGTAACCACTAGTTTGTCTTTGTATCTGTAAGTCTGCTTCTTTTTTGTTATATTCACTAGTCTGTTGTATTTTTTACATTCCACATTTAGGTGACGTCATACAATATTTCTTTCTGTCTGAATTATTTCACTTAACATAATGCCCTCCAAGTCCATCCACATTGTCACAAATCACAAAATCTCATTCTTTTTATGGCTAAGAAGCTTCATACTGTTTCCTACAGTGGCTGCACTGATTTACATTCCCACCAACACTGTATGAGGATTCCCTTTTCTCCACATCCTTGCCAACATTTGTTATTTGTGTTATTTCTAATGACAGCCATTATGACAGATGTGAGGTGACATCTCATTGTGGTTTTCATTTGCATTTCCCTGATAATTAGTTGATTTGAACATCTTTTCATGCTCCTGTTGGCCATCTGCATTTCCTCCCTCTTTGGAAAAATGTCTATTCATTTCTTCTGCTTTTTAAACATGCTTTTTAAACACGCTTTTTAAACATGGGTTTTATTTTTATGTTGAGTTGTATGAGCTGTTTATATCTGTTGGATATTAATTCCTTATTTGTCATATCATTTACAATCATTTTCTCCCATTCAGTGGATTGTCTTTTCATTTTGCCAGTGGTTTCCTTTGCTGTTAAAAAGCTTTTAAGTTTGGAGTTCCCTTCGTGGCTCAGCAGTTAACGAATTGACTAAGAACCATGAGGTTGCAGGTTCGATCCCTGGCCTTGATCAGTGGGTTAAGGATCCGGCGTTACCGTGAGCTGTGGTGAAGGTCGCAGACGCGGCTCGGATCCCGCATTGCTCTGGCTGTGGCGAAGGCTGGCAGCTACAGCTCCTGTTAAACCCCTAGCCTGGGAACCTCCATATGCCACGGGTGCGGCTCTAGATAAAAGGCAAAAAGACAGAAAAAAAAAAAGCTTTTAAGTTTAATTAAGTCCCATTATTTATTATTTTCAGTTTAATTAAGTCTGCAGAACTTGTTAGTTTGTTATTTTCTTTCCTTTAGGTGGATTCCCCCCCTCAAAAAAAACTTTTTTGTTTTCATTTCTGGCAGCGCCTGAGGCATATGGAGTTACTGGGCCAGAGAGCAGATCCAAGCTGTAGTCTCAACTTAAGCTGAAGCTGTGGCAACACCAGATCCTTAACCCACTGTGATGGGACCGGGATGTCCCACCGCTCCCAAGACACTGCTGATTCCTTCGCCCCACAGTGGAAACTCCCCAAAAATTATTTTTAAACAAAAGAAAAAGTGTAAGTATTTAGTCAATTTTCCTTGTATTTATAAGCCTTTTTTTTTTTTTTTTAACTTTTTAAGGTTGCATGTGTGGCATATGGAAGTTCCCAGGCTAGGGGTCAAATGGAAGCTGCATCTGCTAGCCACAGCCACAGTCACAGCATCACCAGATCCAGGCCACATCTGTGACCTACACCACAGCTCTGGCAAGGTCGGATACTTAAGCCACTGAGTGAGGCCAGGGATCGAACCCACATCCTCATGGCTACTAGTCAGGTTCCTTACCACAGAGCCAGAGCAGGAACTCCTTTTCTCATTTTTTTAAAACTCTATGTTAGTAATTTTTGGAAGTGTCTTCTTAATATTTTAAAATTTAGAATAAAACTTTATAGCTTAATTGTAGTTTTAGAATGCTGAGTAGAAAATTTAAAGGTGAATAATACATGGTTAATACTTTGTTTCAACTTATAAATTTTTTAATAGAAACTGATTCTTATTTTTAAAGTACTAATTGAAGCCTTCTGCAGAACTTGTTTAGTTTATTATATTTGCTTGATTCTAATTCAGGCAGACATTTTTCCAAATGAAAAGCATGGTGGTAGAATGATAAACAGAACATACCATTACTGCTTCGATGAATATCCAACAAGTAACTGCACAATTTCTAAATAGTTAAGATTTTAAAAAATAAATATTTGATAAATTATTTACATAACCTATTAAGTTCTATTTATAAAACTGCTACTTACAGATCATTTTAAATTTTTGAATCTGTCTTTCCTTTGAAAACTTATGTATGTTTGCACTATAAAAGTATCAGTGACTTTGAAAAAATCAAAATTCAAAGAAAAGAAAAAAATCATCCTATAAAACTGAGATAACATTGTTTTGTTTCTTTGTTTTTTTAATACAGAGTGGCTTCAGTGCTGTGCTTAACTCCTTGAGAAGAAAGGGTGGAGGTAGAAAGAGGAGATAGTAGTGAAAGAAGCTAATTCACTTATTGAGACTTGGGTTTCTTTGCTTACAAAAAAAGCCAAATAGAAATTCAGTTGATAAAAAAAGAAAGAAAGAAAGAAAGCAAGCAAGCAAGCAAGCAAGCTCAGTTCCTCAGTCAGACTGTCACCAGTAAAACCCATTAACAATTCCCAGGAATTAAAAATAGAATCTGGATAATAAAATAAAGTCTAACCTTTTTTTTGTTCTTTTCCTCTGTGCTTCTTGTAGTTTCACTTGCTCACAGGATCACAGGATGCCAGGTGCAGAGGCCTCAGCCACCCCTCCCCTTCAGACCCGAGTTCCTGGTGCGAAACAACCCAGCCAACACCTCAGCACTGTGGGAGAAGCACTGAACACACTGCAGTTCAAGATGGCGGCGGCAGCGGCGGGTAGTGCGCAGAGACGCTGGGCTTGGCACTTTGAACTGGCGGCAGTGCCTGCAACAATATGGCCGCACCGACGCCGCCCCGAGTGAACGCCAGCCCCTCCCCGCGGACGAGATCCTTATAATTCAACACCTGGGAGGGTCTTTCAGTTGGATCTTGTACCTTGGAGCGCTAGCTCGTGGTACCTCTCCATTCGTTGATCAAAGAATAAAATTTTCTTTCCTTTCCTTTCCTTTTTTCCTGGCCGAGACCTTGGCATGTGGAAGTTCGCAGGCCAAGACTGAACATGCGCCACAGCAATGACAACATCGGATACTTAATCTGTTGCGCCAAAAGGGGTCTCCTAAACTTTGCTTCAGTACCAAACTTGGTCTCATTCTACTGGCTCAAACAACACAGGGCCTGAGGGCTCTTGTTGGGGCCCAATTTGGGAGGGGGATGACAATACTGGCCACATTTATGAGGCTGCAGTTTCGATCCCTGACCTTGCTCAGTGAGCTAATAATGATCTGGCGTTGCCTTGAGCTGTGGTGTAGGTCGCAGATGCAGCTTGGATCTGACGTTGCTGTGGCTGTCACATAGGCTGGCAGCTGTAGCTCTGATTCAACACCTAGCCTGGGAACCTCCATATGCTGCAGGTGCAGCCCTAGAAAAGCAAAAACATAAAAATAAAAATAAAGTGCTTAGTAGCCATATGTGGCCAGGGATTATAGCATCAGACAATACAGTATATACATTTCAACCATCACTGGTCTAGACAGTATTTGGAACTTAGTGGTTGCTCGATAAATATTAGCTGAGTAAAGGGGTTGAATAAACAAAGAATACAGAGAACTCTACCCAGTATTCTGTGATAATCTTTGGGAAAAGAATCTGCAAGGGAATGGATGTGTGTACATGTATAACTGAATCATTTTGTTGTATAGCAGAAATTATCACAACATTGTAAATCAACTGTACTTCAATAAAACTTTAAAAATGAAAAAAGATACACATAGAATTTTAGGAATTCCTGTGTGGTGCAGCGAGTTAAGGACCTAGCTGGGGAAAAAAAATTTACCTTGCCAACTTCACAGAGTTTTTTGAGAATCAAAAGCTCTTTTCAAATGGTGAGTAATCTAGGCATGTTGAAGAACCCTTATTTCAATGATGGCTTCCAAACAACAAATACTTCAGTGGATGATCTTTTGTTCTACGAATGCACAGTGAATTTTTACTGTCAGTTGTGTTTTAGGAATGGCATTTCATCGTAATCATTGTACCTGTAGTTAAACAAACCTTCCCTTTTGATTACAGGAAACATGGTAAACTTGACATAACTGTGTTATGGCCCTGTTTGTTCTTCGTTTTTCCCTCTCAACCTTGGGATTCTCTATTCAAAACCCCTTTGGGATCACTCCTAGGAACATTTTTTATAGTGAGTCTGTGTTAGGGAAACAATGTGGTGGTGGTTTGGGGGGGGGGCGGGGGTGAGCAGAGCTGGCAGTCAAGGGACTTATAATCCACTTGCAGTGGTTTCCCAAGCAACCTAAGTGGATAACAAATAGCTGCTTTCAATAACGAGCAAAAGTGACTTGACTTCTTCTGTGTAATTTGGCTTTATTAAGTTTTTAAAACTTCACTGCTAATTGATGTATTTATTACTCTCAAAACTAACGGTTACATTGCTTGAATCAAAGATGTCTATGTCATCTCACTTTTGTTTTAGAACAATCTTGGAGGGCTGATAGGCAGACATAATTCTTGCAAATTTGCAGACAAACCAGTTTAGAGCGTTTTGTGTGAGTGGTTTGCTTCAGATTCCATAGCTTATGAAAAGCAAAATAGGGCTAAAACCCAGGACTTCAATACTTCCTCCTTTACATTCTGCTGCCTAATTTACTGTGAAGGGTAATGAGCAAATGAAGAGGTAGTAATAGTTATAAACACTGATATGAACCTATTTTGGCTTCCTCTATTACTCTTTGAACTGGGTGGTGTTTTGTTTTGTTTCGTTTTGTTTCTTCTTTTTACGCACCTGTGACATATGTAAGTTCCCCAGCTAGGGGTTGAACCTAAGCTGCTGCCTAAGCCTCAACCACAGCAACACCAGATCTGAGCCACATCTGTGACCTACGCTACGGTTTGCTGCAGTGCTGGATCCTTAACTCCCTGAGCAATGCCAGGGATCCAGTCCACATTCTCGTGGACACCATGCCGGGTTCTTAACCCACTGAGGCACAAGGAGAACTCCCTGGGTGGTGTTTTTGCTTTTCTTTTATCCTTGTTTAATTTAGATGCAATGAAGAATGGTAGGAAAGGATGGACTCTGAAGTTGAACCAAAAACAAAGAAGCAAATTAGCAAATCGGGAACACTAGGCACCTTACCAGCATACTATGACAATTAATTGTATCTTAAAACTTAGCAAACTTTTTATAAGTACAATAATCACCCCCCTCCCCTTTTAGAACTAAAAATCGTTTGGCAGATCTTAGATAAAGTTTAGGCAGTCCACATGCTCTTTTCAAAGATCTACTTACTAAGCATTTACTCTGTGTCCCAAAATATGCAAGGTTCTTCAGAAGGCAGACCCTGTGCTTCTGTCCTCTGAGACTCTGAGTACAGTCTGTCATTAGTGAATAAATACTGTTTATTGAGAAGTTGAGTCCAGAAGTATGTCAAGAATGATATGAAAAATAAGATGCGGCCTTTCCCTTTAAGATACCTACTTTCTAGAAAAGCAAACAGGTATTTACTATTATTATTCTCATTTTATAGATGAAAGTATTAAATAAAATATCAAAGTTCACAAAAGGTAATTTATGGAAGATTGTGGATTCTGGTCCAGATACATATGACTCTAAAACCCTTGCTTGAGAGGAAATCTAATATGACACCCCCCCCCCGCCGCCACCCCAACAACCTACCCCTCCACCAACTCTCTCACCAGCACACAACATTTATTTGGCACGCCTCTTGCAGATACAGCTCTTAACACTTTACATGCTTTCTCTCCTTTCATCCTCACAGCAAACCTGTGAAAGAGGTACTTTCATTGGCCTCTTTCTACCAATGTGGCACCAAAACTAGCTCAGAAATGACAGGGACAGGATTCAAACCCAAGTCTGTCTCCAAACCAAACTCCTCACCACTTGCTAGGGTCTTAGTCTTAGTCTGCCTTAGTCTTCTCACCATCAACCACATATGGAGAAACAGCTCTCTCAAATTCAAGTGGACTGACACTCTGATTAACAACTTCTCTCATTCATATTTCAGAGTATCATTTTTTCAGATAAGCAATAAAAGCTATTTGTAGCTACTATGTAGGAGATAGTATTCAACACATAGCAAGTGTTTTTTAAGAAAATATACATGATGAAAATCTGGATTGCAGGGGAGGCAATGTTTACTCCCTACACGTGGTTCAGTTATGTGTAAATGTTTTTCTTTATTCTATGAAAATGTAAATTTTCAATGATAATTTATAACTATAAGACAGATTCTATTGTAAAATTTTGATTTTTTTCTGTAAAAAAATCAATTATTTGGTAATAGTTTCAACCATTATGAAAAAGAGAGTAGGCTGAATTTGGTCTGATAGTACACTAATAATTCCATTCATATGTTGAAGAATCAATAGTGATTGACCAATCCCAGCAGATCAAATGCAAAAATCTTTACCCAGAGCCCTCTGAATTGGCCCAAACATATCCATTACTTTTCTTTGTCATGAGCCCTGACTATCCTTCTCGAATTTCCTCAAAATGATACTGGTAGTTATAACCACAATGAGAATGGGCTAGCTTTATATTGAAAGTTATTTGGATTTTTAGGATTTTATCAAGTCTTAGTCTTTTATTTTCTTAAATGCTCTAACACCACTTTCTTAGGAACCTAGGATTCCTTGAAAATATACTGAAATATAGATTATCAGCATCTGTCATGATAAGAGACTGAGTCTATGTTTAGAGACTGATGCAGACAATCTGTAAATGGCTTATATATTTGGTATTTGGAAATATCCAAGTGGATATTTAAAGTCAAGAAATTTATATTTAAAATTTCATGTGAGATTTTCCTTCATAAAAAATAGCAGTTTGGAGTTTCCGTTGTGGCGTAGTGGTTAATGAATCCGACTAGGAACCATGAAATTGTAGGTTCGATCCCTGGCCTTGCTCAGTGAGTTAACGATCGGCGTTGCTGTGAGCTGTGGTATAGGTCGCAAATGCGGCTCGGATCCTGCGTTGCTGTGGCTGCGGCGTAGGCCGGCGGCTATAACTCCTGTTAGACATGCCGGGAGTGCAGCCCTAAAAAGACAAAAAGGCAAAAAAAAAAAAAAAGCAGTTTGGTCTTTATTCATTTGTTCATTTACTCACTCATCCAATGAATATTTAAGTCTTAATTAGAGGACCAGGCACAGTGTTAGACACTGAGACACAAATATAAATGAAGAATGGATTCTACACTTAAGGAGTTTATTGTCTAGTGGGTAACAATTAATTATGAAACAGTAAATAAGCATATTAGCAGAAAGGTGAATGGGGCACATGGGAACAAAGAATCATCTAATAAGAGGATACATATACCTGGAAGCGTACCACAGGGTCTGACATCTCAGGCCATTTCTTTCTCCTCCATAAAAAATATCCAGCTTGAATCTCATGTTGTCTGATATTTACCAGCTATTATTTCTCCTAATGTGATTATTTAAACATTTTCTGGGTTGTTACCCTTAATCCCTTGAACATTAAACTTCTGGATCACTCTTTTCCCATCCAATGTCTCCTTTGTCAAAATTCTTGGGAATTTCAACATTCATTTAGCTGATTGTACTTTTGCTCTGGTGTCAGAAGTTGCTTGACCTCTCCTTTCCTTGGCCACCCATGTCCTATTCTTTTTTTGCTTTTTAGGGCCAAGTCTGTAGCATATGGAAGTTCCCGAGCTAGGGGTCAAAACAGAGTGACAGCTGCCAGCCTACGCCACAGCCACAGCAACACCAGATCTGAGCCACGTCTGTGACCTATATATACCACAGCTCATGGCAATGCCAGATCCTTAACCCACAGAGCAAGGCCAGGGATTGAACCCACATCCTCATTGATACTAGTCAGTTTCTTAACCGCTGAGCCACGATGGGAACTCCCATGTCCTATTCTTAATCTTGTCTAGTCTTGTCACACCTCTTACTGTAAATTCTCTATGATTTCAATTTCACATAGCCTATTTCGCAGCCACTGCCTTCTATTTTCTCCTCCTCTCAGTATAGTTTGGTCTGATGTGGCCACTGATTCTAACCTTATAATCTTTTACCTTCCTGTCTTGCTGTGCTTAAATTCCATTTCTATTCATTATATTAACTTTTTCACATTGATACTAAAATTCCTAAGTGTATCCAATGTATATGTGCTCTAGGTTCCATCTTTTTCTTGTCTTTTGAACGACATTACCCTAGAAATTTCTGTTTCTACCAAATCATCATGTCCCCCCCCACCAGACCATTCTTATTAGCATATACAGATGCCATAAATTCTCCAACTAAAAAAAGCTTTTTGGATCCCAGTTTCTCCCAGTCACCCCCACTATCATCTCATTGCTTCCCTTCCCTCTACAGAAAAACATGTTGAAGGTATTTTCTATGCTTCATATTTCTAATTCACCCTCTCATTCTTTCTTGCACCTATTCTAGTCAAGTATCTCTTCCCACTACTTTGCAGAAACTACTCTTAACAAAGCCAACCAATGACATCCACATCGTTAATTTAAATGAAATGAGATCAATTCTCAATCCTTCTCTAAGTTGAGCCATTGCAGCATTTAACACAGATGATCACCTACTTGTTCTTAAAACACTTTGCTTCAATAACACCCACTGTGTCGGCTTTTAAAAAGTTTAATTTTTAATTCCTTCTCATCTCTGTGATTTCTAAATGTTGGAGTGTCCCAGAGTTCAGTCTTTGAAATGCTTTATATCCCTTTCTCTATCCTTTCTCTTGATGGTTGTATTTAACTTCATGGTTTTAAATACTGTATATGTGGTAATGACTCTCCAGTGTATATCTGCAGATCTGACTTCTCAACTCCAGAAACTTATAACTAATAGCTTATGTGATATGTCATGGGAATTGCTATAGTCAATCTTGATAGTTGTCATTAAACCAGATCCCCATGCTGACTTTTCCACTAATGGTAATTCTACTCTTCCTGGTGCTCAGGACAAAGATTTTGGTGTTATCTTTGACTCTTCATTGACTCTCTTCAGCCCAATCTGTCAACAAATTATGTTGGGTCCATCCTCACAACGTATCCAGAATTCTATTTCTCATCATCTGCATCATCACTTCTTTAGTTCAAACCTCCATTCTCTCACTTGAACTATTACAGTAGCTTCTCAACACCCCTTTATCTCTGACTTTTTTCACTGCTGTCTAGTCTCTGAATAGCTACCCTAGAGATGATGCTAAAATGTAAACCAGACCACCTTACACCTCTGTTTAACTCTCCAATGGCTTGCAATCTGAAAGTCCATGTGATCTCACCAACCTTCCAGTTCCCAAGGCCTTTCTGCTTTCACTTTCATACTCCCCTAGTTTATTTCATTGTAGATTCTTCCCTAGCCATCTATCTAAAATTTCAATTCCCTCCCAATATTTCATAAATCTCCTTCCTACTTTATTTAGTCTCTTTAATACTAACCACTACTGAAAACATATTTTTTACTTACTTAGATTGTTCATTTCTGCTTAACCTGCTAGAACATAAGCTCCATGAAGTCAGGGATATTTGCCTATTTTACTTCACGGCTTGTGCTTAGAACAGAGAGCCTGGAACACAGTAGATTATCAGTAAGTAGTAAAGATGGTATTTACTTCTAAGTCAGAATAGAACTAATCACTATGTTCTCCTAATGTATGCATCCTATACAGAACTATCAAAGCTGGAAGGGACCATTAAGATAGTGTGTTCTAATCTCCAATTTTGAGGACACTGGAGAACAGAAAGGTGAAGAGACATTCACAATTCTATGGATAGCAATAGAGCTTCATCAAAGCTCTTTAATTACATATCTTAGAGTAACATCTATTTTCAACATTTATGTTGTCAAGCCTTACTTATTACTTGACTTAAAACTCTAGCTCTTTATACCACAATCTTAATCTACTAATAGTTTTCTTATATGCTTATTTGTTGCAAGTGAACTCCCTTGAAGTCAGGAAAAAATAAACATCCACGTTTGATACATCTCACATACATGATGCTAAACACATTTCTAGTTCCACCATTTAACTTTTAAGACCACAAAATTTTAATATCTTAGTGACTATTTTGGTGTGATATTTTGGTTTATATATTTTGAATATACTTGTAACATGAGGTTAACATAAAAATAGTCACAAGCACCACTTCTTAGGACAAATCAAGATTTTCTTGCTGTTCTTCTTGCTAAGAGAGTTACTGTTTATAATCTTAATGCAAGTAGGTTTTGTCTCAGTAAAGACTAATTTTCTCACAAATAGATCTGTAAATTAGTGTATCCACTGTCTCAGAAATAATGGGTTCCTCTCACCAGGGGATTGAAAAAGAGATTAGATAAGTTCTTCCTTAAAATGTGGTAAAGAAGATTTATACTTCAAATAACTGCTGGTCTGTATGACTTCTCAAATCCTTTCAATTTTAAGATTCTGTTCCAAGCATAATATATTCTCTGTTTTATGAAACATATGATGGGAAGTGAACATAATTACACATAAAATTTTTAAATGATCAAGATTTTATGAAAGCTAGCTTTGAAATGCAAGAGAATAACAATTAATAAATATTTCTATGTATATTAGACTATATATAAATGTATACATTATACACAATATATATATATATTTTTTGCAAATGTTATTTCCCTTTCTGTAAGTTGTTTTTTTGCCTTCTTAATGGTGTTCTTTGAAGCACAACATTTTCGGAAATTTCCATGAAGTCTAATATATCTACCTTTTTCTTCTGTTTATGCTTTTGGTATCACATCTAAGAAACCATTGCCTAAACCAAGGCTGTGGAGATTTACTCTTGAGGTTTATTTTAAGTTCTGAAGTTTTTGCAATTGAATTTAGTTCTGTGATCCATTTTGAGATAAATTTTACCTGTGATGTGAAGTTAAGATCTAGCTTCATTCTTTGACATATGATATCCAGTTTTCCCAGCATCAAGTTTTGAAAGTACTATTCTTTCCCTATTGAATGATCACGGTACCCTTGTTGAAATTCATTTGACCAAATGTGAGTGTTACTTTCTGGGCCCTCTATCCTGTTAATTTGCTCTATGTCTCTATCCTTATGGTGGTAACACAGTCCTAACTACAGTAGATTTGTAGTGGCATTTGAAGGGGGAATGTATGAATCCTTCAACTTTGTTCTTTTCAAGATCATTTTGACAATTCTTGGTCTCTTGTATTTTCATATTAATGTTAGGACCAGCTTGTCAGTTTCTGCTTAAAGGCAGCTGAGCTTTAATGTAAATTGCACTGAATCTGTAGGTCATTTTTAGTAGTATTGCCATTTTAACAATGTTAAGTCTTCCAGTCCAAGAACATGGGATATTTTTCCATTTAAGAATTCTTTAATTTCTTTCAACTATGTTTTATAGTTTCAGTGTACAAATCTTGAAACATTTTATTATTTCTAAATATTTTCTTTGATACTATTTTAAATAGGATGGCTGTTGATTTTATTTTCAGATTGTTCATTGTTAGTACATAGAAATATAACTAATTTTTGTATATTGATCTTACATCCTGCAACTTTTCTGAGCTTGTTTATTAGTTTTAATAGGTTTTTTTAGTGAATTCTTTAGAATTTTCTACATCCAAATCATGTCATTTGTAAATAGATTTTCTCTTTTCCCAGTTGTATACATTTGATTCCTTTTCTTTGCCTAATTGCTGTGGCTAAAACCTCCAGTACAATGTTGAATAGTAGTGGGGAGGGCAGACATCCTGGTCCTGATCTTGGGGATATTCAACATTTCATCACAAAATATAATGTTAACTGTGGATTTTTCAATAGATACTCTTTATTAGGATGAAGAAGTTCCCTTCTATTTGTAATGTTTTTTTTAATTTAAAAAAATGATGAATGTTTTCAAGTTTCATCTGCATCTACTGAGATGATCATATGTCTTTGTCTGCTGTTCTATTAATATGGTGGATTATATTAATTTTTGGATATTAAGCCAACCTTGAATCCTCAGGAGAAATCACTCTTGGTCATGGTATAGAGTTCTTTTTATGTGTTGTTGAATTTGGCGTATTTTATTGAGAATTTTAATGTAAATTTATGAGTGATATTGCTCTGTGGTTTTCTTTTCTTGTGATACAGATATACATATATAAATATTTATTTTTTACTCATCCAGCATTTATTGAAACTGTGAAATCTTTTTTTTTTACAAAAGAATAATTATGTTTATTATGATTAAATACAATGAGGATTTAAAAACCCATGGTTTTTTTTCCCATTCTTGTGATATTTTTGTGTAATATTTTTATCAGGGTAAAATTTGGCCTCAGAATGAGCTGGAAAGTATTTCCTTTATGTCTACTTTTGGAAAAAATGCAACCAATTGGTATTAATTCTTTAAATGTTTGGTACATTTCATGAGTGAAGCTATGTGGGCCTAAATATTTCTTTGGGAAAGTTTTTTTTTATTTTTGTAGCATTTTATTTTTATTTTATCTTATTTGCTTTTCAGGGCCGCTCCTGTAGCATATGGAAATTCCCAGGCTAGGGGTAGAGTTGGAGCTAAAGCTGCCAGTCTGTACCATAGCCACAGCAACTTGGGATCCAAGCCACATCTGTGACCTACGCTATAGCTCACAGTGCCAGATCCCTGACCCACTGAGCGAGGCCAGGCATCGAACTCAATCCTCATGGTTACTAGTTGGATTTGTTTCCCTTTTGCCACAGTGTGAATTCCTGGGGAAGTTTTAAAATAATTATATCAATCTCATTACTTCTTATTGGTATATTCAGATTTTCTATTTGCTTTTAGTTTTTGTTAGTGTCTTTCTAGAAATTTGTCTGCTCTTTCTAGATTATCTAAGATGTTGGTGTAGAGTAGTTCATAGTATACCCTTAAGTGTTATGAATTTACCCTTTTACAATTATAAAATATCTTTGTCTCTAGTAACAATTTTTGTCTGAAAATTTATTTCATCCAATATTGGTATAGCCATTCCAGTTCTCTTTTGGTTACTTTTTGCAGAGTATGTCTTTCTCCATCCTTTTTTAAAAAAACCTATTTGTGTCTCTGAATCTAAAGTGGTTGCTTATAGACAGATCATTAAAAAATATATATCCTGCCAATCTCTGCCTTATGATTAGAGTGCTTAATCCATTTATACTTAATGTAGTTGCTAACAAGCAATGTTTTTGTATGACATTTTGCTGTTTGTTTAATATATATCTTTGTCTTTTTGTTCCTTTTTGCATCTGCTATTGTGTTTTTTTGTTAAATATGTTCTCGTGCATGTTTTAATATTTAATAATTTAAAAATTATCTTCTTAGTGATTGACCTGGTGATTGCAATTAACATCTTAATTTAAAATCAAAGTATGTTTATTAGCATTATTATTTGTTTTTGGAACATGATATTCTTCAATAAAAAGTTCTATCTTCATATAAGATTGAGATTTGTTTTATATTCTAACCCATGTAGGATATCATAAAACACTTTAAATATTAAAGATAAATGATGTAGCAAAGAAAGCTGTTAAATTTGTTCAAACCCCAAATTAAAGATGTTAGCTACCATTTATTGAGTAAATACTACGTGTTAGGCATTATGTTAAGTACATAATATCTCCTCAAACAATTCAAAGTCAGGTCTAATACTCTTTTCTATTATAGCACTGAAATAATAACTCATAACCAGTCATAGAGATTATTTAAATCTCTTCTACATTTCACATCAGCTTAGCCATCACATCTAGGCTTTTAAATATGCATTCAACTCTCTTTATGAAAGCTTCAGTCATAATATAGATTTTTTGCTCCTTAGATTAGCTGATCATTAATTTCCCATTGTAAATGTACTACTCACATAATTTCCTAACACTTAGTAATGTTTCTTCTTTTAGTGTGGTTGATCCTTTGATCCTGAATTCTTATTCCTATGGAAGGCTTGCTCTTGTAAATGAGATAAATCCTTTTGCCTACCTTTTGGAAGGAGATGAAGATATGTATATGGTTGAATGCAAGGTAAAGAAACTTGAGAAGCAGTGAATTTTGAGTTCTTCGTTGCTAGTTTTTAAACATACTCTTATCATCTATCTAGTATAATATTAAGAGCATATTAGAAAAAGAAATGTACACAGACTAACCACAAAAATATTAGATATGATTATTTCACCTTTTTCTTAAATAAGTAAAGCCCTGTAATGTAGCTTTAGTGTAAGAAATGATTTGTTTTGAGATGAATTTATGAACTTATTTAAATCACAACCCTCTAGATTAAATTCTATGAGGTTAGAGCTTTACCTACTAAGTTAAAAATAAGAATCTTAAACAGAGATACTCTAATTTCTTGGTTCACAAATCCTTTAGTGTCTGAGTAACTCTTTTATGGCACTCCAAAAAAAATACATAATACTTTTGCTTATTACATAGTTAAGTCCAAGTGACATAATATCTATCTTTGATATAATAGCCTTGCACCTTTGGACGTTGCAGAACTTCTCAAATTTTGAAGTCAGATTGCACACAGACATTATCATTTTGTGTTTCACATTAATTTTTGGATGGTACTTGCACTTTCACAGCAACCAATGGGAAACTAGTCTTTTAGGATGTCATCAAAAGGAATGCAGTGATCTAAAGTTGTAACTGTGAAATTGCCTTTTTGTAGAATTATGCTCATATGCCACATGTCAAAAAAAAAAGACTAATGTTTACCTATAGTCACATATTCCATGTTATTTTTGGGCATTTTTATTCCTTGAGATATCTAGTTTTATTGAAGAACTACCCACAAAGAAATTATAATTACAATAAAAATCCACAGGGGGGGGAAATGATAGAAAAGACCAATAATCGCTGAGCTTAGATGACCTCTGTGTGATTTTATTATATAATTTCCACTTTTTTGTAACTTTCAGATTTTTTTTGAAAAGTGCATTTTAATGAGTATTTACAATTTTAAAAAATGAGTTTGCATTTTATCTAAATAAAGAAACGGATGCATCAAGCACTCTAGTCAATCTGTTCCTTAAAGCTATTTTTACTTAGTCAAACACAATGTTGATCAGCTTATATGCAATGCTATGTAATACTTTTGAGCATAAAATAGATACCAGGATTAAAATATAGAATAATATTGGTTTGTCAGTCTTCATTTTGGGAACAATATGTAGCTCAGAATAAGTAAAACAAAAGTATATGAATATGAATATATGAATTAAAATATATGAATATCTGAATGTTAATGACAACACTTTCTCTTTTTTCACTTTCTCCTCGGTCAGGTGATTGTGCATGGCTGAAATATAATTAAACAGAAGAAGAAACAAGGTATACATCCTCTATATTATTATCCCGTACTTTAATTTTAAATAGAAACTCTATGTGTAAGAATTTTGCTTTGTTAAATTTCAGTCACTACTATATGTAACTGCTTTATTGTCATGTAAGCTTTTAATAAATAACAATCTCTGCGATGTTATTTGGCTGAGACCCCTCAGTGAAATAGAGATAGGTGTTCTCATTGTAAAATCAGAAACAGTAGTAATTGCTTATATCAAATGAAAATGTTAAAGTTCATAAAATTTGAGAAGCTTTGAATAATTATACATATATGCATATAATTACAACAATTACTTAGATGATAATCCCTGGTTTGAGCAAAAGTTTGGTTTAACATTTAGTAATGAAAATGTCTTGACTCAGCAAAGCCACATACAAATCAGGTGTAGAAGACTTTGGATTTCAAATGTTAAAAAATAATTGGAGAAGGAAGGTACCTAAAATACATTTTTATAATAGGAATAAAAAACAATGTAATAAACCCACATTCACTTTCTATTTGATTGTAAATATAAAAAGTTTTTAGTTATGATCTGCCTGTCTCACTGAGAAAGCATGATTATCTAGACATGTACATTTTTTTAAAAAAGGAGTTGCTTATTCAACTCTGTGCTTTCTGTAAAATGCTGTAAAACTGTGTGCATCTGCAAGTTAAAACTCTTATATACTGCAGTCTAAAATTAAACAGGATTTGATTGCAGACCTGATTATGTTTTTCTGGGTTTTGTCACCAGAAACATATCACACTAGAATGAGCTCAGGATTTTTTGAACAAGCCGTGAAAGGTGACAGGGATGTTAATCTCCACTTCAGCCCTGGCAACTTCACTCAAGTCTTTGGCATTGAGAATCAGGAGATAAGCAGGCTTTTGTCCTGCCCCAGGACTCACCACCACACTCAGAACTACACCTGTTAATCAGAAGTTAATAAGACAATGCTGAATTAAAAAAAAATCTCAGAGAAATAGATTAAATGACATTGAAATAACATAGGAGGTATTACATTGACAAATAAAGAAACCCATATAACTTGATATCTTGTTCTGATTCTTCCACTGTCTGGGTGACCACCCTGAAAGGGTCTTTTAAACTCTTTATGCTGCTAGGCTGTAAACTCTAGGAAGGGAGTGAAAATATCTGCCTTACCTACTGTTGTATTCCAGCAGCCTACTATCATGATTAAAACATAGTAAGTATTCATTAAATTCTTATTGAATAAATGGCTTTGTGTTTGTATCATTAGATTTAAACCTACTCTAAATACTGTAAAAAAAAGTGACAATCAGTGAAAAATGTATATTAAAAGACTTCGTAAACAATTAAGTATTTATATAATTTCCAAGACCTAACTGGAATTCACTTCCTTCAAATAAGAAAAACCTTTTGACCAACTTAACGTAAAATGGCTCTACAGTTCTTTATTTTATTTATTCACGTCTCTGTGGTTTTCTGTATTTTAATCCCAGAGAATAGACACTAACTCCTTGTCCTAGCTAACCAATAGTTAACTAAGATCGATGGTTTGAAATTGAGTTGCTGTTTCATAGGCTGTTGTTCTGGATCCCTTTCTATCCCCAGCTTATTAAACAAGGAAACAAAAAACCCAGAAGCACAAAGCTTCATTTTCTTTCTCTTGGATCTGTTATTTTTATTTTTATGTTTTTGTCTGCACCCATGGCATGTGGAAGTTTCTGGGTCAGGGACTGAATGTGCACCACAACAGTGACAGTAGTGTCAATGCTTAACCCACTGTGCCATGGGAACTCCCTCTCTTGGATCTGTTAGAATACTCAGTTTTCATCCTTAAAACCCTATTCCTTTTTTAAAAAGTATCTAGATTAAGAAAAGCAAAAAACTAGAATTCATGTTGCTCCTTCTTCCCCCTCCTCTCCCTCATCTTCAGCAGACCGTGATGTTCCATCGTGACACCAGATGGTGCTTTAGCATTTTTTCCAGCACTAATCAACAAAATCTGACCACAAGATAAAACCTATTTTCAAATAGGTTTAAATACTGTAGTGCTGTCCCATTCAATAGTATAAAGGATTATTTCTGAACATTAAAGAATAATCAATATAACTCCTCTCCTAGTGAACTAACTATATGAACTCCCATAAAAAGGGAGTGTTCAGACACATCTGTTACTTTCATTACCATCATCTTCTTCCAAGGCATCTGGGTGAGCAACAAAGATAGGTTCGGATGGGTATGAATCGGGCTCTTGCCACACCCAAGTTTCTTTAGTTTTGACATTCAGCTTACAGAGCTATTTGTAAGAAAGAAAAATCAATCAATCAATCAATCAATCAGTCAGTGTGCTTTATTTGACTAGCATATATATGACTTAAAGTATTGTTCAAATATTAGGAAAACGGATTAATTACCCTGTCTGGAACAAAGTGATTCAAGCCAAGTCCATATGCATATGTGTAAGGTTTCCCACCGTACTTCTGGTAATTGATTTGAGGAAACTCAAATGCTACAAGATAGAGCACATGCTTAGGAAAACCCAGTTAATCTCTTTGAGTGGAACATTTTGTTTTCTCACCTGTGAGGTGTTTTCCTAAATCATCTCACCTTGACGAGGCCCTGAAAAAAGAACCTCAGGTTCCAGCCAGATGGTCTCATCACTGCACAGAATTGCAGTGGCAGTTGTGTTGGGGAGTGTGACTAAATTCTTGCCTGTGTCAGCCTAAGAAAGATAACAGAAATGTCAGTGAGCAGGAAAGAAAAATTAAGCAGCCATAGATGCAGTCTTCCTGAGTTTTGTCTCTTGAGTTCTTCATTTCTTAAGTCTATATGCAGCAAGAAGCAGTACAGAAAAATCCAGAAAGAGGAGCCCAGAAATACGATTGGGAAAGCTGTCTGTGTCCATGCCAGTCACTGGGAAAGTCATTTAACCTTGTAGGCTCTCAGTCTTTTCACCTATGAAATGAGACTATCCTCAAAGAAAATTTACAGCTCTGAGGATGGTGCTCCGGGGAAAAAAAAAAAAAGTATTTTTCAGAATAACAGAGACTTCAACCTCTAGGTACCCATAGTGTGTTTATCTCCTCTGAGATATATTTGGTACATTTTGGTTTTATCTGAAAAAAAGTCATACTGTTATGTTGTCAAAAAAGGAAAAAAAATGAAAAACTACTAGACAGAGGTTCTCTAAGTTCTCTGGTCACTCACACTGCCCCCAAGTGATTTTTCAGATATTTTTATGAAAAGGATGGATATAATGGATATCATGAGCTCTTTCAGTGAACATATTCATTTATTAACACCTGCATCAAATACTTGAGAACATGTTTGTGTTAGAATCTATTCTAGGCATTTGGGATATTTCAGAGAACAGAGTCCCTGTCATCATAATGTTTACATTCTAGCTTGGGAATATAAACAATAAGTATAATTAATAGAAAAAATGTTCAGTACGATTGGGGGGAAATAGAGTAGAGTAAAGGGGATCAGAAATGTGAAGGGGAGGTGAGCTGAAATTTTAGTAGGTGGTCAGGGTGGGTCTCATTGAAAAGGTGACATTTGGAACAAAACTTGCAGATGAGGAAGCTGGCAGGGTAGACATTTGGGGAAGAGGATTTGCGCAGAGAATAAACTGCTAAGGCTTGAGGCAGGGGTACACCAGAGGCCTCTGAAGAGTATTAAGGAGCCCAGTGTGGCTGCCCTGACTTAGCTTGGGGGAGAAGAGTAGGAGACGAGGGTGGAGGGGTCATGGGGCCAGAGTGTGCAGGGGCTGACAAGTCATTGTGAGGACCTGGTCTTTTTTTGTGAGTGAGAGATAGGAAGCCAATGGAAGGTTTTGAGCAGAGGAGTGGCATGCCATGATTCATTTTTTAAAAGAATGATTCTGGCTCCTCTGTTGTGACCCCCTTTGGGAGTAGGGGAGATGCAAGAGTAAAATTTGGGAAATCAGTTTGTCCTGTAGCAGAGTCCAGTCCAAAGAAAACAATGGTTCAGACTAGGCTGGTGGCAATGATGTCAGCAAGGAGTGGAAGGTAGAGCCAAGAGGATTTCCTGATAGATGGGATATGGGACGGGGAAGAGGCATGAAATTAAGAAAGGAGTCAAGGATGGCTACAGGATTTTTGGCCTAAAACAAGTAAAAGCTGGAGTTGTACAACAAAGATGGGGATTACTGCAGGTAGAATACATTTTTTTGGCAGGGGAAGATGAGAAGTTTAGGTTTTTGTCTTATTAAATGTGAGATGCTTATTGGACATCAAAATAAAGACATGGCATTGGCAGCAGCACATAAGAACCTTGAGTTGAAAGGAAAGTTGGAAATATAAGGGTAGGCTGCTTTAAAGCATGAGCCTTTACAGAGGGAGCGAATGCACAAACAGAAGACAAAACAAAGGGCTGAGTTCTAGTGCGCTATAACATTAAGAGGTCTACAAGAAACAAATGAGGGAATAGCTTGGGGCGGGGGCAAGAGGAGTCAAGAAAAGGATTTTGTAAGAGGGCAAAATAACAGCATGATATGCATGAGCTAATGAAAATAGGAGGAGAGGTGGTGAGCGTTGTAGAGCGATGTCCCAAGTGGGTGAGAGAGGACCGGAAAGACTAGTTCTGAATAGAATGATGGATAATTCAGTACAAGTACAGATGCTGGTGGGTGGGTAGATGTGGCGGCAGGAATCTACATTCTTTTCTGATTTCTTTCATTTGTTTCAGTGAAATAGGAAGCAGAACCATCAGCTGAGAATGGATGTGGAGGTGGGAGGTGTTAGAAGTTTGAAGAGAGGAGGGTGTGAAATATTTAATTAGGAAAATGAAGTTGGAAAATGAAGCTATAAAGTTTGTGGTCATGTACTTAAAAAGGGGGGCCAATTAATATGATTGTGTGTTTTTAGCACTTAATTTCAGCTTCAGAGGTACAAACATGGAGTGGGTGGAGAGTTGAATTTAACTAGGATTATGATTTTGACAAATGAGTTCTATAAAGTAAGAAAGAGGCAAGAGAAATGAGGATCTACTCAGGGGGTGATTATAATTATTGACCATGAAATTTTAATTGAATAGGAGGGACAGTAAGTCCTCAAGGGAGTGAGGGATGGTGAGAAGGTAGTAGGTTCAATAGATTAGCGGTTCCTAGTGAGAAGTGCAATAGGGCAAGTAACTAAGGTTACTTAGTTATGTATGAAACTAAAGGTACGGTGGAAGCATGGAAGCACAGCCAAAGTCAACGGCAAGGTCAGCTGAATGACTATGGGGAGTGGATGGCTGAGATAGAATGGAAGATAGAATCAGTGGAAGAGGTCAAGGAATCTAGAGACCAGGGTACTGGAAGAATCACCTAGGATGTTGAAACCACAAAGAATCAGCGGTTAATCGCAAAGTGTGACATTGAGCCAGAAGGGAGGGGGTAGTAGTGGAAAGGTAAGAACAATAATGAGGGGTGCATGTATGTATATTTACACAGACCAATTGAATATGTAATTAGCTGGACTGAGATTTAAATTTGGAAGATTTTAAGGGTGGGTGGAAGGAACAATGGTCTGGAAGCAGCAAAGTGGGACAAAGAGGATACCTACCCCAACCTCAGGCCCCAAGGTGACAGGGCTGTAGGAGGAGAAAATGCCACCCCTGGAAATTGCTGCTGGCGAGACCAGAGTCCTTGATAGTATGCCAGATTTTGGTAAAAGAAAGAAAATGGAGTGAACTTTCTGAGCAGAGGATAGAAGGGATTTTTTCTGGTGATGTACTACGAATTAAGAGGAAATAGTGGAAGATTTTCAGAATTGGGAAGGGATGGGAGGTGAAGAGCCAAGAAAGGAATGGATTTTGTGCCTCAAGGCACTTCATGGTGATGTTGGGACAGAGACAGTGGTGTGTGTAAAAATACATATTTATACATACATTCAGTAAGTTCAAGTGTACATGACTAATTTTAATGATCTCACTCTTGCATCCTATTTTTCTATTATTAAATTGTGTTTTTAATGTAAGAAATCTGTAACATTAACTTTGCTTTTCTCAACAAGCTAGCTCCTTCTTTTCACTCTCCCTATTTTTTTCATTGTTTAAAGTTACTGAAGCATAGTTGATTGACAATGTTGTTAATTTCTGTTCTACAACAGAATGATTCAGTTATACATATACACACATCCATTCTTTTTCAGATTCTTTTCCAATATAGATTATCACAGAATATGGGGCTGAGTTCTCTGCTATACAGCAAGACCCCATTGGCCAGTCATCCCATGCACCACATGGTGCACATGCCAATCCCAAACCCACAACCTGTCCATCCCTCCCCCCAACCTGTCCCCTTATCCTCAGACCCAGCAATCTCACTTCTGAGTCTATCCTTTTGATGTATCTGCACATACATAATATAACATCCAGACAAAGTGATTCCTTGTGACATTATCTGCAGTAGCCAAAGATTGAGAACAACTCTGTTGCTCAGCAGTGAGGGTCTTGGGAATGTTCACAAATACCATGCAGCTGAAAAAAGCAAGATCTTCAGTATACATTATTAAAAGAAAAAAAAGCAAGGAACAAAAATGTGGTTATAGAAAGTTACCTTTTGTGTAAAAATGGGAAAGAATATATATATATATATTTTCTTGTATTTGGATAAATAAACAAAGGAAAAGGAAAGACATTAAAAGTTACAAAAGTTAAGGGGAATGGTACAAATGGATGCAGATAAGAGGCAGAGTGAGGGAGTTCTGGTTGTGGCTCAGTGGAAACGAATCTGACTAGGAATCATGAGGTTGCAGGTTTGATCCCTGGCCTTGTCCAGTGGGTTAAGGATCCAGCACTGCCGTGAGCTGTGGTGTAGATCACAGATGGGGCTTGGATCTGGCACTGCTGTGGCTGTGGCGAAGGCTGGCAGCAGCAACAGCTCCGATTCGACCCCTAGCCTGGGAACCTCCATATGCTGCAGGTGCAGCCGTAAAAAGACAAAAAAAAAAAAAAAAAAGAAAGAAAGAGGTAGAGTACCTTTTTAGATCATTTTGATTTTTGGACCACCTAAATGCACTGCCTATTCAAGAATAATAAAAATATAGTCTAAAGATATCACCATTATCTTAATCACTAAACTGGAAACTTTAGTTGTCTTATATTTTTTTCCTCTCCTTAGTGCTTCCTTCAATCTATCTCTCCTTTCTCTAATCTATGACCTATTTTTCTCTTCACTGCCAAGCTTTTAAAAGTGCAGGCTATAGTAACTGCTCCCACATTCTCATCAATTGCTCACCTTTAGTGCCTTGAAACCCAATTTTTGCCTTTCTCCCTACTCCCCTGGAGATCACTAAATCTGGTGTTTGGCTCACAGTCTTCATGCTTTTCCACTTGTCTGTAGCAGTGGGAACCAATGAAACTCGCCTCTTGCCCCATCAATGTCATGTTACCCTCTGTTAGCTGTAACTGGGACTCTTTGGTGACTTCTTTCTTTCTTTTTCTGGCTCCTCTTTCCCTACCACTTTCTGTACAGGAAAGTTTCTTTCCCCAACTTTTGTGCTTGATCACCTTTTCTTTTCTCTAATCATTTTCTGGATACCATCCTTTTTTAAAATAAATAAATTTGTGTTTCTTTTAGAAGACTTACTCTAAAGTATGAACTTTTTTTTTTTTGTCTTTTTGTCTTTATCTAGAGCCTCACCTGCGGCATATGGAGGTTCCCAGGCTAAGGGTCTAACAGGAACTGTTAGCTGCCGGCCTTCGCCACAGCCACAGCAATGCGGGATCTGAGCCGTGTCTGCAATCTACGCCACAGCTCATGGCAACGCTGGATCCTTAACCCACTGAGCAAGGCCAGGGATTGAACCCGCAACCTCACGGTTCTTAGTCAGATTCGTTAACCACTGAGCCACGAAGGGAACTCCTAAATTGTAAATTTTAATGCTAGCAATCTCATCTATCTAATCATATGTATTTGAACATCATTTCAATACCAATAACTATTATCTACTTTCTTCCAACCCTACTCGGACTCACAAGGACCTGCACTTCCATAAGAGCCTACAAGATTTTGTTGTCATTAATGATGATGGTAACAGATATTATTTAATACTCACTTTGTGTGAGGGACTATATTCAGTGATTGGCACATTTTTTAGCTACTCCCCATTTATTCCACTGCTTTTGCTTTTGCTCTAACCAGTTGGATTGCAATCAGCTCCCTCTGCTTTTTTGTCCCTCCTCACTTCTTTGAATTTCCTTAAACAGTTCTTACTGTCTTCAATTGATCTGCTGCAATTCCATTTCTTAAGCCAAAATACTGCAAATAACTGTGTTCAACTGTTCTCTTCATAGCCAAAGTAATTTATCGCTCCCTCATGGTACTCATGCTGACATGCATTATCATTACTGAATCTCCTTCCTTCTCCCTAGGTAATGAATTCCACAAGAACAAGGAGTGTATCCTATTGATATACCCATTGAAATAACTAGTATGATGCCATGTTTTTTAGTGGTTAGTTAATAACAATTGGAAGAAAGAGAAAGTAGGATCTAAGGTGACACTGGATATTTTTCATCACCACTGAAGTTCTATATTCTATAATTGGGTGGTATTTCTTCAGGCAGTGATCAGTGATGACTGAACTTGAGAAAAATTCTTTCTTTTTCTTTTTTCTTTTTTTTTTTTTTTTTGCATTTTAGAGGCACACTCATGGTATATGAAGGTTCCCAGGCTAGGGGTCAAATCGGAGCTACAGCCGCTGGCCTATACTACAGCCACAGCAACATCAGATCCAAGCTGTGTCTGCGACCTACACCACAGCTCATGGCAACACTGGATCCTTAACCCACTAAGGGAGGCCAAGGATTGTACCTGCAACAGATTCATTTCTGCTGCACCACGACGGGGACTCCTTTTTCTTCTTTTTTTTGGAATGTGGAGTGAGGCAAGAAATCTTTAAGTTAAATACTAAAATAAGAGCTTACTAAAATCACTTGGTATTTTATGGACATTCAACTACATATCAGAGATGTGATTTCTAAGGGGGAAGTAAGAGGGCTTAAGGCGTCTCTCACCATGTTTTCTCCTCTGAGCTCCAGATCCCTGTTTATCAGATGCCAACTGAGCATTTCTGCTGGGATGACCAGTGGATACTTTCAACTCAACATGGATACAATAAACCTTACTCTTTTTCTTGCAGACTAGCTCCTTCTACTCCCATGTTTCAAACTCGGTTAACTGTATCACCATCTGCTCAGTGACTCAAGGCAGAAATCTGCAAGTTGTCCTGAACTCCTTCCTCTCCCTTATCCCTTACATGTGCCCTTAGATACCAGCTCCTGTTAATTCTATCTCCTAAATATTTCCCAACTTTGTACCTTCCTGCATCTCCCAGTTTCCATTTTCTTAATTCAGACATTTACCTTCTTTTATTTGCCCTACTGCATTAGTCCTCTAGTTTCTAGACCCACCACTTTTCATATTGTCCTCCATGATGCTTCCAGAGTGACCTTTCTCAAATGCAGATCTCATCATGTCACACATACCCCTCCTCCCACACACACACTTAAAATACTTCAATAGTACCCTATCATTTATATAACATCCAAAGGCATATAAACCCCATGCAATATCACTCTAGCCCATCTTTCCAGTCCCTCCACCCAATGCTCATCTCCCCTACACTCCTAATGTACTAGCCCCAGCAACTATTTTACATTCCATATTAAGTTTTACTTAGCTCCTCCCTGCCTTTGTAGAAGTTCGCTTACCTAACTGAAATGTTCTACCTCAATCTCTTTCTCTTTTCACATTATTCATAGAGCTTACAAGCTTGTTTAAGAGCAGTACTGTCTGGTTTTAAATTGAGTTTATTTTCCAATACATCTTACCTAAGCCTTGGGTACAATGTTTTGCATTCCATGTAGGTGCCTCAACCGCTTTTGTGTATGTATCTCATTCCTAAATAAATGAGAGTGTATGTTCATGTACCTATTATGAAAAATTATATTTTTATTGATTTTGACTGGCATTTTTTTTTGTCGTTTTAGGGCCACACCCGCAGCACGTGGAGGTTCCCAGGCTAGGGGTCTAATGGGAGCTGTAGCTGCCAGCCTATGCCAGAGCCACAGCAATGCCAGATCCGAGCTGCGTCTGAGACCTACACCACAGCCCACGGCAACGCCGGATCGTTAACCCACTGAGCGATGCCAGGGATCGAACCCGCAACTTCATGGTTCCTAGTCGGATTTGTTGACTGCTGTGCCACGACGGAAACTCCCTTGACTGGCATTTTTATTGCACTGAAAATTCTTGATGTCACTCTGATATCTAAAAAGAAAGTCACTGAATGGAGGGAAGAAAAAATAGAAACAAAGAGATGACTGTTGGAGGTTATTAATGATGTTTATCCTTTAGTGATATCTTCAGAAGGTTTGTAGAAATCAAAATAATGCACTGATTTCCCTACAAGAGCACTTTTTGATGCTCCATTTCTCTAGCATTTCAAATTGTTTAAAAAAATTTACATTATTGACAAAAGACCTTAAGATTCAGTGGCCTGCAATATTCAGTGAGAAAGGATAACTTTAAAGGATTTTGTATATAAAAGAACAATAGATTTAGAGTCAAAACGTGGTGTTCATTTTGACTCTGCCACAGTTGGATTCTGCTAAGTCATGTCATTCTTCTGAGCTTCAGTCTCCTCATTTGTAAAATGAGGGGAGTTGAATTAGTTAACTGTTAAAGTTCCTTCTAGCTGTGAAATTTTAAGGCTTTATGTATAAATATACAGCAGGAAAGAAAGTCCTGAGAAGGATGAAATGTTCTGGTTATATTTGAAATCTATGTAGAGGAAAGTTACCTTGTCAATGTTCAAAGGAAGTACATATCTCCTAACTTCAGGCTGGGGAGCCTTTCTGGCATTTTTTTTCACCTCTTCCCAGTTCTCACGTAAATTGGCTAAATATAAGTAATTATAAACAAATTCAAATCTGCAAATATAAGAAGTCAAACACGAGGACAATTACAAATAATTTTAGAGACAAGATTCATGACTGCCTGTTCTTTGGTCTCCAACTCAGAAACTGCACAGGTATATCGGAGCTATTTCTCCTGCCCACTTTGGGTGGAGAAAAGAATCCTGCCTTCTGGATGTGCTTAAATAACAGCAGCCTTTGATACTTTGTGTTCTGTTTCTCTATCACTATTCTGTCTGTGTCTTTAGGAGCTAGCTACTGTCTTTTTAGTGACTTGCTCTTCTGAAGAAAGCAGGTCTCTTTTTTTCCAAATTCACAGTGGGTGGAGTTCAAGGCTCCTCAAGGGAACTTGTAAAGTCTGAGTGAAGTTAAGTTTAAGTCACAGAACAGTGTATTTTTTAGGTCTGATGCATAAACCTGATCAGTTTTCAATCATTAACCATGCTTTTGAAGTTCAGTTTGCTTTTCTGATTACTTAAACTCTCTACTGCTTTTTCAATTATATTTTGTGTCTTAAGCATACTTCTTCCTTTTCTAGACATAATTCAGATTAAATATTGAGAACAGCTTCTGGAAAAAAAACCCCACCTTAATTTCTAAGAGCAAGTAGAGATGTAACATTTATCCAATGTCCTTTCTTACCCTTTCCAGCAACAGAGATCCACAATCAGAAACTCATTGTCTTCATAGGTATTGATGTGATGGAAGAGGTTAAAAGGCGAGGTCCTGTATTTATTATTGAGATACTTTTTCCTTTTTTTGTCAGCAATATGAAGCCAGACCTTAAAAATAGAGGAGAATATTTTGATGCATTTAAAAAGAAAAAAGTATCCATTATGCAACACACATTCTTCAGAATCAGAAACCTGGCAACTACACATAAGACTTACCCCCATGGTTTCATTGGACTCAAAACAATCCATGTAGTTGGCTCCCCAGAGACTCCATGAAGAAAGGAACTTGAACAGATTAATTTTGACTGGTGTCTCCACAAAAACAATATAGTTGGGTGTCAAACCAAAACTGTTCAGGAATAGAAATAAACTTGTGAATGGGAAGGGTTAATTCTCCAATAACAGAGAAATATATACACATGAGCTATGCTCAGTTACATGAATCAACAGTGCCTACATGAAATTAATTACATTTAAATTTAGGTTTCTGCAAGAAAATATCATGATCAGGATTGGTATCAAAGGTAGGCAAAGTAGATCTTTAAACTTGAGTTTTCCTGAAGATTCATAGCAGGCCTTCGAGTTACCTATGGACGTAAGATGGCTTGAATCGGTCACTGCAGGGGAATTGTACAACGATCTCTGACTTGCTTATTGGATCTTGCTTGTCTGAAATAAAGTGGTTTTAAAAGGCTGTGGAACAGCCTTTTTTTTTTTTTAATACAAAGCATTTAGAACAGCTTATGCAAGCAAAGAAATACATTTTCAGATCTTGATTTTTTAAAGAGTTTATTTCCATTTTCTCAGTTACTGGCATTTCTTAGAGAAATTTCATGTGGAGCTGCAGTCACCCAGGAAAATCCAAATAGCAGCAGATTTGGAAAAGAGCACTCAAATAGTGTGTGGCAGGCAAAGTACAGTGAAGTTCACATCTCAAAACTGGAGGTGGGTTCTAAGTCAAGGGCACAAGGCGAAACTTTAGTATGGTCAAATGCCGTTTACAATACACTTAAGTTATCTATAAGGTTATAGTATGTGTCAATAACCCTGTGTAATGCTTCTTAAACACATTAAAGTTTATTTATTACTAAGGCAGTGTCTTCAAACCTTAGTGTGCACTTAGAGAGTTTCATACTGCCTGTGGGCCCACCTCCAGAACTGCTTATTCAGTCTTCTCCAGATGGGACTTCAGATTTGTATTTCTAACAGGCTCCCAGGTGATGCTGCTGGTCTAGGGATCTTACTTCAAGAACTATACTGAGCAGCACTACCAAAAATCCATATATATACAAATAATTCTACTACCCAGATCATTATCAAATTTCTGGCAATGACTGGAAGATGAAAGGAGAATTCTAAAGAGTACTCTTTTTGGTTTTAATATCCTTTCTCTATAGCATATATATGTATTAATAGGTTTTGTTTGTAGTTTTGGGAATTAAACACACAAAGTACTTAGTCCACTCTCATATATATGTATGTATACTGTTATACATACATATATGTTTGTTTAAAATCTTAATTTTACCTGGCACATAGTTAAGTGCTCAATAAATATTTGCTAGATTTGAATCTAAATCTTATAGGGCCTATGTCAGAAATATACCTCATATTTCAACCATTGTATAATAGAACAAGGCCACTTGCTTTTTGCATTTTCAAGTTGTATTTTCCTGCTCTTGCCCTCTGGTATGGGTCCCTTGGTAGGATAAGGTGAGGGCAATTGTCCCAAAATCTGAGAGTAATTAGCTGTCCATAGAGTGCTATCCTGCTATTTCTGATCTGATATCCTGTACTTCCAGTAACTTTCTCATGTTATAGATACTTGTTTCAATTAGAGTCAACACGGCAAACTCACCTGCTTGTAGTGGAGGGATCTTTACAATATTGTAGGCAATTGAAAAATTTTTCCCAAAGCAATTACCAATGTTGTAAACAGTTCCATCATTTTCAATGTGGGGGTGAGCAGTGGCTCCATTGACTGAGACATAGTTGCAAAGATCAACCTAAGGAAGGAAAGTGAATTTCACCCATATTAAGAGAAAGATTGTATTACATCTTTGGTCCCACAGTCTGACCTCACTGCTACCATTTGCTCCTTCACACTAAGTGCATTTTCTCCATTTCCCTGGATTCTACCCTCTTTCAAGTCTGTAGAAGTCCCACCTTTGTTTCAGAGCTCTCCTCTGATCCCCATGCTGACTCCTCATGCCTCTGAAATCCCCAACTTCTTCCTGATTATGTTCTTCAAGTGATGTATACCATATATTGATCTGATTGGGAACTTTATTTTGTACATGCAGACTGTCCTCAAACAGTGATGAATTTGAATCCTGAGATTTATTTACATTCTCCTATGGAATTACTTTGAATTGTATGCTGATAGTCAATACTTTCTATTTCACAAAAATGGCAATTTCATATGATACAGCTTAAATACCAAATCCAGTATCTTACGTATAGAATGAATTGGACCAGAACGGATATTCAGGATTCATCTAGGATAGAAAGTCTTATACTAAATAGACTTCAGGGGAACCATGAATCTCCTGGAATTAATGGAAACTTTTTGAAGAGAGGATTCAGTGCTTTAATTCAATTTGAATTCTCATAAAAAATTCAAAACCACAAATCTAGCACAAACCTCTCAGTTTATATAAGGAGAACTGGAGGTGTCAGAGAGGTCAAGTGACATGTCTAAAATGCAGAATACTAGAATTTCTACCTGGGACCTGCTTAATAAAGATTTATTGAATGAATAATTGATGGAGTATATATTTGTCTAACCAAAATTCTTTCTGTTTGATTAGGAGAATATATTTTAAAACATAGGGAGTTTTTAGCACACTCATTTAAATAACAGGAAAGACATTCACTCATTCGTTCAATCATTCATCAAGTACTCACTTAGCTTCTATTACGTGCCAGGGTCTAGGAAAACAGATGATCCTTGCTTTGAAGAACTTCAGTCTAGATTTGCACTGTCCAATATGGTAGCCACATGAAATTTTTTTTTCTCTTTTCTTTCTTAGGGCTGCACTGGCAGTATATCGAGGTTCCTGGGCTAGGGGTCAAATCAGAGCTACACCTGCTGGACTATGCCACAGAGGCAGCAATGCAGGATCTGAGCTGTATCCGCGACCTATACTACGGCTCATGGAAATGCCAGATCCTTAACCCACTGAGTGGGGCCAGGGGTGGAACTCACATCCTCATGGATATTAGTCAGGTTCATTTCCACTGAGCCATAATGGGAACACCTTTTTTTTTTTTTTTGGTAGCAATTTACATGAAAGTTAATTATAATTAGATATAACTTCAAATTCAGTTCCTCAGTCACACTAGCCACATTTAAGTGCTCAGTGGCTTTTGGACAATGCAGATACAGAACATTTCCATTGCTGTAGAAAGTTCTATTACACAGCACTGTATTACCGTATACAATAAGCTTGTATACAGTGTGGGTAAGTGCAAAACAACACCTGTAAAGAGAACCATGTAACCCAGCCTGGGAGATGAAGCAGGGTTTTTCCAAGGCAACCACTCCAACTCATGCTTCAAAGGTGAGTAAAAGTTAACTAGATGGAGAAAGATGACATGTGTTCCAGGGAGTGGGAACCCTAGTGTAAAGGCACAGATTTGTGAAATAGTGAATGCTGCCTGAGGATTATTAGTCATTCAGCATGGTTGTGGTGAAGGGCATGCCTGGAGAAGGAGACATAAAAATGGGCCAGCCACAGAGGTCTGTGTTTTAATTTTATCTTGAAATAATGGGTGCACTAGATGGAGTAACACATTCATACCTGCATTTTAGAAAAAAAAATTGCTTCTATTGAATTAAGGAAGCTCTATTTAAAAGAATCAGGCTAGAGACAGAGGCTATTTCAGTAACTGTAAACCAAAAAAAAAAAAAAAACTTGAAAATTTTAAAACTACATTTTTATACTAAATCAGAGTTTAGTGCTTTTCACAATGGAACTTGACTCTTAATAAAGTCTACTCTGGAGCCATACTATGAACGTGGCACTTCCAATTAGATTACCATGGCAGTCTGATTCACTATCACAGTGAAATGGATGTTTTAGAAACTCAGCTTCAGTATTTCTCTAAATGATCTACACACACACTCATATGTGGTTACAAACATACATGAAAAACCAAGAAAGAGCTATTGAGAATATGTTAAACCTTAGTATATAGCTTGTTGGGGATTATAAATCAGCTTGTGATATTGAGACCCAGTGTTGGAACTACTTTCCCTTTCTATTCCTGCTGCACTGAATTTCCAGTTCTGTCTTCAATCCACCTAAATGATTTCCTATTTATTCCTTATCTATTTTGCTCTCCCACAGAGCTTCCAGAATAAGTAAACTAAAGTACAGCTCTCCTTATACGACTTCCCTGAAAACAAACTTTCAGTAGCTTCCCATCAGCTAAACAGTGATTCCAAATTTTTGTCTTATTATTCAAACTTCTAGTTCCACCCTAACCTGTGTCTCACTATTGTGCTTGACAGGGTATGCTCTAGATCACTAGTTCTCAACTGGGAGTGCTACTGCCCCCTAGAGGGAGAGTTAGAAGTGTTGGGGAACATTGGGAGTTTGATTGAGGACATGTCTGGTGTTTAGTGGAGAGGGTCAAGGTTGCCACTCTGCAATGTGTGGAACAGTCCCCTCAGTGATGAAGTACCACCTGCCCAATGCCACTGCCACCTCCAATGAGAAATAATGCAAATCAAGCCAATAAATTTTTCTTTATCTTCCATTTTCCCATCTCTGTACATTTGATCATGGTACTCTATCTGAAATGTTCTTTCTCCAAATTCAGTTAAGCTGTTAAACTTATGACTCAAATGCAAGACTTTTAAATGTTCCTTGATCTGTCCCAGTTCACAACCCCCAACTACCACCAGAAGCACTCATTGTGCTTCATAAAAGTTTTTCCTTCTGTGAAAGGTTTCATCACACTCTGTGTCCTACTATAGTTAAGTAATGTATTTGTTTGATTTTTCCACCTAGATTAAACTTCCTGAAGACAAGAACAATGCCTTTCAAATAGCTCCATCTTAATAAATACTGGTTGAAAATGAAGATCTGTATTATCAGTTGGTACACTGAGATTTCCTAAGTTCTCAACAAAATTTGTCACTTTTTAATATTATTGATATGTTTTATATGCTTTTTCATTTAAGATATAGCTTTATTTCTAAAAAGAAGTGTTATAAGAAGGGAAAATTGGTACAGCATACTTTCCTAGAACCACGAGTGGCAGGGTTTTCAATATTAAATGTGCCAGTTCCATGCTAGGCTATAAAAATGATGAAGGGCAGGGACCATGTTCTTACTCACTGATGTATCTTTTGCATCTAGCATAAGTTCTGGTACATGGAAGGGACTCAATAAATAGTTGTGCTACAAATGAATATCTTAGGCATTTTATATAATTTTCCTCCAGTCCACATAATAAATATTTAAAATTTCACAGGAGAGAAACAAAGTTTGCCCTATGTCACATATCTAGTAGTTGATAACAAAGCAGGGATTTGAAACAATCTATCTGGCTTTCATATTCTTCCAACCAAATAGCAAAGTTGACTTAATTCTAAATTGCAAATTCTAAATTCCTGAGCGATATCATCTAAGCCCTGTGTCCTACCTGCTTAATTGTCTCCAAGGTCTCAGGATTAATCTTTGTAATGAAGTTGGTCTCTGTGCAGGCATAGTAATCTTCCCCAACTGGGTAGATATTAACAAGGGCATTGTCAGTAACCTCTACTCCTCGAAAGTAAGAAAAAAATCTGCAGAAGCAAATGGATTTTTCAGTCTGGTAAATTCAAAGTCATGAGAGAAAAAGGGCTAATGTAAAATGTCTTTAATAACATGCAATTGGATTTCAGTAACCTGGAAAATATATTCTTGCAGGGGTCTGGGAAAGCACAGGTGCCAAATTCTGTTATGACGATCCTTTTCTCAGTCATTGCCCGTACATAAGCATCAGTGCGGATGAACCTGAAGGACATTGAAACATGGGAAAGGGTCATAGATGGAGCAAGGAGTGCAGACCATGGGGAACTTAGAATGGTCTGTCATTCCATGTCCCCTTATCAAGTCAGAATCATAAATCCACAACATGAAAAATAGAGAATAAGGTCAGTCTTGGGGTGACTGAAGGAGAAAGAGACAACGCGCCATGAGCTTAAATTTATGTCCTAATAAACCTCGCAGTGACCAATGAGGAAATCGAAGCTCTGAAATGAAGTGATTGGCATATGTGGTTGGGCTGAGTTAGAACTCTAGTTGGGCAGAGTCAGAAAACATGCATTTTCCATATCACACGACACAGCCCCATGAGTAGTTCACATTGGACCTCTTTATAATTCATTAACCTACACTGAGTGGGGAAATATAGAACATGGTATGTTGAATTCTGTTCCTTTCAATCTTTCTTATATCCCTCTCGTGCTTTTTTTTTCAATTTATAAATTTATTTTGCCAATTTTTTTTTCTTTTTCTGATGCATCTTTGGCTTATGGAAGTTCCTGGGCCAGGTTTATCCCACAGCTGTGAACCACAGCTGTGAACCTTACCACAGCTATGGCAATGCAGATCCTTAACCCACTGCGTCAGGCTGGGGTTATCAGACCTGCACCACTGCAGAGACAGCTCTGTATCCTTAACCTGCTGCACCACAGCAGGAACACCTAGTTTGCTACTTTCAAAAGTAGGTATTCTTGAATCCAGTCTCTTGCACAGGCAGACTTCCTGAACCATATCCCAGACTAGATGGCATATGTTGCCTAGGATTTCTCATGTGGAGAGCCAATTAAAATCTGATTTTGCACTTTCATGAAGAGGAAAAAGTACCAAGGTCTTTAGAAGGCATATAAAAGCTTTGTCTGACTTCCAAAATATGCTTTCATAGCTAAGTTTTTGCTTGACCTGACCTGTTTCTCTTCTATTAAAGGCCAAGTTATCCTGACTACTTCAAACCTCCATTTATTCTTCCTTTTGATGTCTTTTCAGAACGCCTGAAATCTGTGGTGATCAACAAAGCTGCTAGCAGGCCTGAATATCAAGGCATAAGACAAACTATTTATTGTGGTGTTAATGAATCTTTGTAATGAAGTTGGAGCGATGTCTCATGCCTGTAAGCCTTTTAGCAATAATTCCCTATTTTTAGAAAACTTCTCCTTTTTGTATTATTTAGATGTATTTGTATTCGGTTCTTTCCTCCTTCGTTCACTGCTTCCTCCCTCTCATTGGTCTTTCTGATTATAAAAACGGAAAAGAATCAAGAGGGTCATGGCCTGATAATAATAACTATTATTTTTACTAAATGCTTTCTATGTGCCAGGCACTGTGTTCTCATTCAATTCTTGTAATGGACCCTGAAGTAAATTCTATTATTACTCTCATTTTACAGATGACAAAACCAAGAATTAGAGATTAACATCTTTCCAAAGGTTGCCCACTTTGGCAAATGGTATCTAGGGGATATAGGATTTGAAGCCAGGCATGTCAGGCCCCAAAGCTCTGGTTCTTGGCTGCTTCTTTATCCCATAGTACACCTTCCAGGTGTCCATGCAGGCTTACTGGCCCAGGAGGGTTTGAGTGGAGGCAAGTATACAAGCGGGCTCAGGTGTTTGAAAACCATGTGGAGGGAGAAGCTGAGCTAGGACCCACCCCTGAGGGGGAGGGGGACCTGGTATTCTTTACCTTCTGTGGTACGTGACGTGTCCTTCTTTAAAGTCAAACTTGTGCAGAAGGGCTTGCCCATCAAACAGGTGGTAAAAGGGCTCAGATCCAACTTCAAAGAGTCCTGGCCCACATCGAAGGAGACTGCCGGTCAGCCAGAGGGGGATCCTGCCTTGAGGAAGGAAAGACACATAACCTTGCCTCTTACCCTTGCCCCTGGCTGGCTCGCCCTGGTGAGGAGCTGTGCTTAAATGAGCAGCCTTACTGGACAGCCTCTTACTGCTAAAGCTGGCAGTGATTTCCATTCCCAGCTCTCATGCAGGGGAGCTCTCAGGAAATGCCTGCTGACTGACTCTCCTTTCACTAGGAGACCAAGTGATGGGAAACGTGGCAACATCTCAGAGTTTAGAAAAAGGGCTGGAAGGAGACAGGGCAAAGAATCTTGAGGGGAATGGGATTCTCCATCGTATAGCTTCCCCGGCTACCAATACTTTTGCCTTTTTACTGTCTCACTTTTGAGAAAAATTTCAAATTTTTTGATATATAGGAAAAATGAATTAGAAGTAGGGATCAAGATACTAAAAAAGACATGTCTACAAAACAAACCATTTGAATGAAACAAGAATACTGTTTTTTAATAATCTAGAGCTATAGTCCTTTGAGTATGAGCAACTGCCCAGATGAAGGCCAACTTGCTGTAGCAGAATGTAAAAAGGGCTGTCAGAGACTTAAGTTCTGGTTCAGGATTTGCCACATGCCATCTCTAGGCTTGTGTCCTCACCTGCAAAATGAGGGGCACACATGATAGCCCTTAAGGCCTTCATTTTAAACAGTTAGGTTTGTGCCCTTTTATCCTTAAAAGTGCAGTGTTTGACAATGTCTGCTTAATCCTTGCCATTTTTAAAAACAAATGTATTATTTCATTCAGCCCAATTTCAGCAGTCCGTTTGATAAGAATTCATATTTCTGTTAAAAACTTGAAGAGAAGGCATGGCTTCATTAAAAGCATACCATTAATTTTATGGCTAGAACCTAGACTGTTAGCAACAGATTCTAGTTGAGAAAGAGCACTGGGCTCATCCCTTCTATTCTGCAGAAGAGCCAACTGGGAGGAAAGAGATCCGCCCAGGCTTTGGCCCATCCAATACTATATCAAGATAGGTTGCTATATGAGTCATATGGTGAGTTTAGATAATAACAGTAGTAATCATCTATTGATCACTTTATGTCGGATACATTATCCCATTTGATCTTCACAACATCCCCTTGAGACAAAGTTTGGTTTATGGCAGGTGAATGAATTGAGGCTCAGAAAGTTTAAGGAACTCACTGAAGGATTCACAAGTAGTAAGATAATAGAGCTACAAGTAGCACCTACAGCCTGACTCCAAAACCAAGACCTCTAATATAATGGACATGAAACCTATCCTTTGTCGTCATAATCTGAGATGTTTGTCACCAGGCCCTCATTTATCCCAGAAGTAATGGAACAGACATTTACAGGATATTTCTAAGAGCTAGGCACTGACAGTTTAAGGATGACAAACGTATAGTTCCAGATGTCAAGGAATTCCAGTCAGATAGCATTTTTCTATATTAGAGAAGTAAAGAGAGGAAATAGGTTCTTCATATAAAAAGCCCATACTCCAGATTCCTCTCTCTGTAGCCCGCAGGGGGAGCCTGTGCTGGGAGATGCCGAGAGATGAGACAGAGAAGAGAGATCTTAACAAAATGGAGAGGACAGCTTTAAGATAGGTGAGACCAACCTGTAACATGAGCTGTGAGCGGTGAGGACAGTTCCTCCACAGTTTCAAACAGTTTCCTGTAACCACCAGCAGGATGTTCGACTCTGAAATGGTGGAATAATGAAGAAGAAGCCCAGGAAGAATCTCAGGAAGTCCACGGAGACAGAGGCAGAGCTTTAGGAGAAAAGATGCTCTCTGCTCAATGCCAGTGCGCACTGCCAGTCTAGCCTGGGCTGGGAGCACACGGTCCTTGGCAGGGGTGGAAATGGATCAGTTGGCAAAAGAGCCCACATCAGGGCTCCTTTAATGACAAGGAAAACGACCTGTCCCTTTTAATGTCACAGTGGACTTGCCCTCAGCAGTTTTCCCACCTTTCCGAAGACAAGTCAATGCTGTTGTCACCTCTCTTCCTGACTGAGACGTTCCCACAGAATTACCCTGCCCTGTCCATACTCTCAGCTTACCGCATCATTCATTCTCTCACCTCCTAGATAGTCTCATTCCCTTTCCTCCTATGAGCTAGGAGACCACACCTTTTTGGGTCATTACCTCATCCTTTGTTGATCCTACTCACACATATTATACCATCATCTCTTCGCATCATCTCATTTTGTCACCAGTCTCCAAGAGCTACATTACATTTTACTTTAAAAAAAAATTTTTTTAATTATTATTATTATTTTTTCCTTTTTGACTGCATCTGCAGCAAATGGAAGTTCTGGGGCCAGGGATCAAATCGAGCTGGAGCTGCAACCTACAACACAGCTGCAGCAATACCTGATCCTTAACCTACTGTCCCTGGGCTGGGGATAGAACTGGTGCCTCTGCAGAGACAGACTGGATCATTTACCCACTGCTCCACAGCAGAAATTCCTGCAGTACATTTTAAAAGTAGTCAGACCAGGAGATTTAGGTCTCATATTTTGATTATTTTCTCCTTCCTCACTTTGACTCCATTCTATAACTTAGATTGAGAGCTCTGACTAGACTGCCTAATTATTATAGTTATCTTTTATTAAGTACTTACTATGTACCACATACCATAAAACAAACTTTGCATGCTATTCATTCATTTAAATTTCACAACACCACAATGGGGTAAGTATCACTTATCATATAAATGGAAAAGCCTAGAGTTCAAAAGCTGATTTGCCAGAAGTCACACAGTTAGAAAACAGCTGGGTCAAAAGTGGAACCCTGGTCTGCCTCGCTGAAACCTTCATGCTCATTATTGCTTCCAAGTCACACAAATCCTGCTGTACTTTAGACCTGAAATCCAGATATTTGCTTCAATATATAAATAGGAAGAAATGCCTCCACCAAGATCCAAAGCCTTCCCTAAATAGGCCATCAGGAACTCTTGAAATAGCCCATTTACCATCAACACACTGGGGCATTAAAAAAAAAAAAGTCTCCCAGAGATACTTACTGGATGGACATTTTCTCTCAGTGGCGGATGGAGCGTTCTGGCCCTAGTTGCAGAATGAGGAAGGAAGTCCTCAGCCAGGGCCCTTTATATGCCTTCTAAATCCTCCTAAAAGGAACTATGGCTTTGGGAACCCTTTCCCACCCTCTCAGCTGAGAGAGGGGGAACAGAAGTGGCTTTCAGTGCTCAGATCCTCCTGATGTTTGAGCAATAATTTGGGCTGGCTGCTCCCCTAATTGTTTTTTGGCCATTTTCCAGAGACCTCAAACCTTCCCAAAAGGAACGAAAAGTGGATTAGAAAGAAAGGAGCTATGTGGGAGTGGATAGCATCAGGCCTGAGCTGATCTAGGTCACCCCACTGGAACCTGGCAACTGTGTTCTGGTGCCCACCTCCCTCCACCACCTCTGGGTCCTCATTTTTACCCACATTCATTTATTCATTCACTTACTTATTTTTAAAAATATCTATTACACATTGTCTATGGGGCAGATAGAGATGAGCACCATCTGCATCTTCATAGATCTTGTAACTCTGTAAGAATAACAAGAAACTAACAGCTATTCAGTAAAGTTTTGAAGAAGTAGAGCGTTATGGAAGCACACTGTAGTACCTCCAGCCCTCTCTGTACTGACCCTCTCACCTTACTCACCACTTTCAGGGCTTAATTCTGACAAGACTGGGGACTTCAGCTATGCCCTTTTGCTTTGCTGCAGATGAAACCCTTTCCATATCCTTACTTGTCACTGAAGTTTGACTGATGTTCACCTCACTTTCCTGTTCATTGGTACTTGTGCTGCACTCAGACAGTACATAGCACTATTTTATTCATATTTCCACACTCCTTACTAAGCCTCTATTGTTTGCCAGCACAGACATGGTACTGTGCAAAGGAGTCCCAGGAAGCAGGCAAGGTATATAGTATACCAGCTGACAATTTTAACATTTTTTTTAGAAACTCATTAACCATTTAAAAATTAATAAATGCTTATGGCTACTCACCCTCAAGATCTTCAACAAACTTATAAAACAAATAATCTGAGCATTCCCCAAGATAGATGGTAGGAGCTTAATTTCCCAGCATGTGACGCAGTGCAGATGCAAGTGTGTGCCCTGGGCTCCACCCGTCAGTCAGGTGTAGAGGTCCTAGCGGTAGCACCCAGGGCCCAGCATCAGGGGTATCTCTACTCATCTAAGGCAGTCTTCGTGTTTCCACTGGAGCCATGCCACGGTGCAGCCTGGGGCATTATCACTGGCCTGGTAGTTTCCAGGTCTCATTCTTTAGCTATCCCAGAGATTCTGTTAGCTACCTAATAGTTAATATTTTTGTGTTCTGCTTTGATTAACAAGAACTGGTTTTACCGTTTAAAACTGAGAGCTCTGTCTCTAGAAAATGATGGTAATATAGGATACTGTGGCATCACAGAGAATGAACATCTATACTGGTTTATGAAGGTCCCAGAAGGATTTCTGAGGACATATCTAAGCTGAGATGGGAAGAATATGTAAATTTTAGCCAGTCAAAGGGCAGGAAGAAGAGTGTTCAGGAACAGCTTGGAGGAATGTACAAAAGTCTGGAAGTGAGCATGATTTAGGGAAATGGTAAGAGATGAAGCTAGACTAGAAATAATCATAGACAGTATTTTGCAGAGCCTGGTGAACTATGCAAAGAAATAGATACCCACATCATGAGAACAAAAGGAATTACTGAAATATTTTATCCAGAAAAGCGACACAATCTGATTTGCCTTTAATCCAGACCACTCTGATTACACTGTGGATAATATTTTGGAATGGGAGATTGGGGCAAGACAAATTAGAGAGAGACCAAACAAGTGAAGGTAGTTGATGTAGGGGAATGGCTGGGGATTCCTCAAATATTTCAGAGGAAGACTAATCAAACTTTGTGATTGATGAATACATACAGAAATAAAAGGCAGAACAAGGATTACCAGTAAATTTCTAGCTTGAAAAATGGTACCATTCATTGAGATAGCGAGCACAGGGTGTGTGTGTGTGTGTGTGTGTGTGAGAGAGAGAGAGAGAGAGAGAGAGAGAGAGAGAGGTATTTCAACAATGCAGAGAGAATAAATTCCTATTTTGTTATAGTTATTAAAGAAAGAGATCACTGGGGGTTGTAATAGTTTGAACGGTTTATAGGGAAGTGTAACGAGTTGGAATCTGAAGGACAGGCAGAGTGTAGAGAAGGCAGAGAAGTTGGAGAGGAACAACTGCGGCTTCCCTGGTGAAGGGAGCAGAGGGAGAGAAGGCAGTTTGGGAGGCACATGTTAGAAGGACTCTGTCTCCTGCACAATTTCTTCTAGGGTTCATTTTCTCAGAAAGAGTTTCATCTCCTTGAGTGGAGCTATGTGCCACACTGTAATACCTATACCCTAGAAGTCCACTCAAGAGAAATTCCAGATATACCAGGACCCAGCTACTCTTCTTCATGTTCACTTCCCATTCAAGGGGCCCAAGGAGAAGGCTTTGTGGCAGCCATGTACCAGAAAACTACATGACACTACACCGCACCACATTAGCTAGTGATGATGCCCTGACAAACTGTATTTTATATTGAAGATCATTTCCTGGGAGATGAAAACCAGTCTTACTGGTGCCCATGACTGTACCAAATGCTTTTCTTAGGTAATCCTGGGATGCCTTTGGTATTCTGGGGCTGTAGTCATGTTATTTTAAAACAGAAACTTATTTTAGTGATTTTTGCATTTTGTTTCACATCTTTGGTAGCCTTTATTTTTAAGCTGGCTTCAATCCTAGAAACCAGGTACTTGAGGGCTATTTATTTTAAAAATACAAATAATGGCAGTTCATTCTGGGAAGGTTTACATACTCCTGAATCGCGGGAATTGTCAAGTTACCATGTGTTATCAAAGTCAGAATGAGGGAGTTCCTGTTGTGGCTCAGCGGTAATGAACCCAACTAGTATCCATGAGGATCAAGGTTCGATCCCTGACCTCGCTCAGTGGGTTAAGGATCCAGCATTGCTGTGGCTGTGGTGTGGGCTGGCAGCTACAGTTCTGATTCGACCCCTAGCCTGGGAACTTCCATTTGCTGCAAGTGCGGCCCTAAAAAGACAAAAAAAGTCATCATAAAAACTTATTACTATGCACTGAACCCAATGGACCCCAAGTCCTTCAGTTATAAAACAAGGAAAATAAGTAAAATCAATTTTTAGCTAAGTACTCTATGCAAATATTAAGTAATACTTACCAATGCTAACTCTCAGGGAGTTTGATTTCATGGCTAATCTTTCAGGTAATACCTCCTACCTCAGGGTAACTCATTTCCCCTGTTCTCCTATCCCTGTGGAGTTAGAGAAAGGCTGATTTACATCCTCCCCAAAGCCCCAAATGCAGACGTCTCTGTGTCAGGTCTCACTGTATCCTTCCAACATTTCAATGTGATACCCTGACCTCCAGCATATTGTTACTTTTTCTTTCATCCTCTCCTCTTATCTCTATTTTAATTTTGGGGGGATTTGGTAAAATGAAATTAGCATGAATTTCTGTGTTTTCCAAAGGAATTGTTTCGTTTGGATACATTTTGGTACTTTTACCAAAATAACATTCCATGAGTCAAAACAGTAAAACACTTTTCTCCAAGCAGAGATTTCTAAATAGGAATTGATTCCACATTTCTTTGAATAAACCATTTTTGAGATAGCTACTTTTTCTTCTTGATGTTAGGCAGACCATGCAGGGGCTTGGAGGTCATGGTGAGGAGTTTGGATTGTATTCTGAGAGCAATGAGAAGATATTAAAGGGTTTAAGCATGGCAATGATCTGATTTATGCTGTTTTTTTTTTTTGGGGGGGGCCACACTCACGGCATATGGAGGTTCCCAGGCTAGGGGTAGAATCAGAGCTACAGCTGCTAGCCTATGCCACAACCATAGCAACGCCAGACTGGAGTCGTGTATGCAACTTACAACACGGCTTACGGCAATGCCGGATCCTTAACTCACCGAGTGAGGCCAGGATTGAACCCGAAACCTCATGGTTCTTAGTTGGATTCGTTTCTGCTGTGCCACAAAGGGAACTCCCTGATTTATGCTTTGAGAAAAATGTTATTCTCCCTGATATTTGAAGAATGGATTATAAATGTCTGAAGTGGAAGCAGACAAAGCAGTAGTTCAGATGAGGTGATGATGGTTCTTAAGCTAGATCGGACAATGCAGATGGAAAAAAGTGCATGGATTTGAAATCTGTTTTGTAGGCAGAAGTATAGGACTTGTGTGATAGAACTGGTATGTCTGGGATGTAAGAAAATGCAATAATGGGGCCTATCATGTATTTACTGCTATATTGCAGTATAAAAGTAAACACTAAATCTCATTGTCATATCACGTTGAGTCTGAGGTGGGTGACTAGGTGGATCTGCTGATATTGGCTGGACTTGCTCTTATAACTGGACTTCGCACAGCTGTCAGGTGAGCAAGGTTTCATCTGGGATGGGTAGGTAACTTGGTTTTACTACACGTCCCCTCTCCGGTAGGGTGACCTGGGCATATTCTCCTGGCAATGATGACAGAGAGCAAGGAGAAACGCAAAAAGCTGCTTAAGGCCGAGGCTCAGAATAAATACACTGTTACTTCCACCATTTTCCATTAGGTCAATAAAACAAGTCATGAGTCCAGTCCAGGCTTCAAGGCATGTGAAAATAGCCTCTGCCTTTTTATTAGTGAGAACTACAGTGTCACATGGCAAAGGCCACTGATATAGAAAAGGATGAAAAATTGAAACTCTCTTTGCAGTCTAGCCAGGGGAGAACCAAGTTGGATTTCTGCATTTTTTCTAGAGCAGCTGAATGAAAATTATATTATTATTTAAGACCAAAGGAGGAAGAGGTGAGTGGGAATGGGTATATTAAGGGTTTCCAATGAAATCTGAGTTGCTGTAAGAAGTTCATCTTTTACATGGAGCTTACTTGTCTATCCTTCTTCCCTCCTGTAGCACCTCTGATTCTCCTTACCCTGAAGGAACTTGTTCAGTAGAAATAGAATCAAACCAAAGCAACTGGATTCCAAGGTCTGTGTTCCTATAAGTATTACTTCCATCCACATATGGAAGTTCTGATAAATATTGTTTTCTTAATTTCATTACATGCTCAATGATATTTTAGTGCTCCTTGTAGACAAATGTTCCTAGAAGCTTCTCAGCTGACTTGCTCTTAATCTGTGCCTTTAACCATTTCCCAATCATTTTGTCAGTATCATGACTCTTTTTTCATTTTTTTGTTTTTAAACTTGAAACATAGTTGATTTACAATGTCATCTATTTTTTTCAGATTCTTTTCCGTTTTTGGTTATTATAAAATATTAAGTAGGAGTTCCCATTGTGGCTCAGTGGGTTAAGAACCCAACTAGTATCCACGAGGATGTGGATTTGATTCCTGGCCTCACTCAGTGTGGTAAAAGGATCTGGCACTGCTATGAGCTGCAGTGTAGGCTGCAGTCGTGGCTCGGATCCTTCATTGCTGTGGCTGTAGCATAGGCTGGCGCTGCAGATCTGATTCGACCCTTAGCCCAGGAATATCCATATGCTGCAGGTGTGGCCATAAGAAATAAAATAAAATATTAAGTAGGGTTCCCTGTACTAAACAGTAGGTCCTTGTTGGTTATTTATTTTATATATAGTAGTATGTATACATGATACCTCTTAAAGGAAAATCAGATCATGTCCCTTCTATACTAAGAATCTTTCAAGAGGTCTGCATTATCACTGGACAAAGTCCAAGCACTTTAGCACAGCTACAAGATCCTCTACACCTGACCCCTTCCTATTTCTTGGTGTTGATATCTGCCATTCTCCCTTTTCATCTGTGCTCCAACAGTACCAAGCTGTTCACTGCTTCTCACAACTGCATACTGTTTCCTGCTTCATTTTCTTCATACAGTCTAGCTCCTTTACATGGAACCCCCTTCCTTTCCTCGTCCATCTGGTAACTTTCCAGTTTCCATCACAACCCTGATAGAGCATTGCTTTCCTACGATGTGTCAGACAGGATGCCCTCTTCTGTACTTTTTTGGAAACTCATATATAAGTCTATTTTTGTATATATCACATCATGTTGCTTCATTTGTTAGCATGAATGTCTTCCACTTTAGACTGTAAGCTTCTTGCTTATTGTAGAGAGAATCAAATCACCCTAGCACAATGGCATTTGGCTAAATCATTCAACACCTGTCAGAATGGAAATTGGCAGCCACCCAGCTACTCCCCCAGGATGAAAACCAACAGATTAGCAAAAGCTCTGCACTCACTTCTGCTGCACACCTGAAAATCACGTGAGGTAACCCATTCTGACCCTCTTTTCTCCCCCTCCCCAACCCCTCTACCCAGCAGAACTTTGTCTGTCCTGGCATCATTTTAAAAAGTCATAAGGAAGGTGGGATCTATATCTATGTCCCTATCTATCTATCTATCTATCTATCTATCTATCTATCTATCTATCTATCATCTATCCATCCTCCTGACCACACACACTGTGCTTCTTTCTCTCCTCCAGGGCATATCAGAGTGCCCTCTTGCTGGTGGGTCCTGCCCCTCACTCAGGGAATACCCCTGGCTTTGCATATGAGTGTGTGAGTGATAAATTAAACTGTGGTCTTTGGTTTAAGTGTGGCATATTCTGACGTCTGATATCTTAAAAACTTAGAGCCTGGCAGCAGCTATGCTCAGGATGTCAGTAAAAGAATTCAGTAAATCTTGTTTGTTCAGCCAAGTTAATAGAGGCCACTAGAAGAACTGCCTTAATGAACTGAAGGCAAGAATAATTTTAAATTGTATTTATAAATGAGTGCTTAAGGATTTGGGTTTGCTTTTTTTCTAAAGAATTTGGAATATTTTACTTAAAATCTTGATTGCAGTCATTTTAATTAATCAGCTCTTGATTCACACACACAAAAAAGTTCTGGACCAGCCCCATTGGATTATGGTGCCTTAGCTATTCAAGGCCTCAGTACACTTTTAAGTTCTCAGGTTCTGCCAGTTGGTACAAATGCAAAAAAGGGGGGGGACAACTGAAATCTTTTAGAACTGATTCCCCCACTTCCTTCTCTGGACAAGAAAACTGGCTTTTTAGACAAAAGAACCTCAAATGTGGATTACGAAGACTTATCCTCTTAACTTCAGGCACATGAACGTCAGAAAAAAAGAGCTATTCTAATAGCATGAGGAATTCTGGTTGTGCTGATCCAGTTTATGGAATTATTGGATTGCTTGTGGGTCGTTCTCAAACAATGAGAGAATAGGTTTCCCAACAAGAGAAATTTGTTAGTTATAACTGACTGAATGTCCATACTTCATACCAACCCTTTACTTATCAGAGAGAATTATTTGTTTTTATGTTTGCTCCCCCACTTAGTTTCTTGAGGACAGTGCTCAACATGGTTTGGTCTTACTTTTTTTTATTCAATCTGACAATATGTACTCCCCCCGCCCCCCGCTTTGGCTGTGTCCACAGCCTGTGGATACTCCCAGGTCAGGGATTAAACCCATGCCATAGCAATAATCAGAGCCATAATAGTGACAGGACTGGCTCCCTAACCCACTAAGCCACCAGGGAACTCTTATGTGTCTTTTGATTGGATTAGGTAGACCATATACTTAAAAAAATTGAAGTATGGTTGATTTACAATATTGTGTTAGTTTGAGGTGTAGAGCATGATGATTTGCTTTTGTTTTTTGCAGACTGTATTCCATTATAGGTTATAAAATATTGCACACAATTCCCTGTATCACACAGTAAATTCTTATTGCTTATCTGTTTTATGTATAGTAGTTTGTATCTGCTAGTCCTAAACTCTTAATTTGTCCGTTCTTTTCTGTTTTCACTTTGGTCACCATAAATTTGTCTTCTATGTCTGTAAGTCTGTTTCTTCTTTTTATATAGATTCATTTGTGGCATTTTTTAGATTCCTCATATAAGTGATATTATATAGTATTTGGTAGACCATTTATATTTAATGTAAATATTGTGCTTAAGTTTCAGTCTATCATCTTATTATTTGCCTTTTGCTCATCTCTTCTGTTCTTTGTCCCCCCTTTCTCTTTCTTCCCACTTTTTTTGAATTAAATCTTTTTTTGTTAATTCCATATCGTGTGTTTTTTATATCAGACATTGCAGTTTTCAACTCCAGAATTTCTATTTGAAACTTTAAAAATGTTTCCCACATCCCTGCTGAACTTTCTGTATGTTTTGATGTACCTGTCTGCTGATTATAACATATGTCTCAATTCTGGGTCAGTGCCAGTTGATTGATTATTGTGTTAATTATGAGTTGTATTTTTCTGCATTTCTGGATGCTGATAATTCTTGATTAGATGCCAGTTTATATTTCACTTCATTGGTTGCTAGGTTTATTTGTATTCCTTTAAGTGTTTTTGAGCTTTATTCTGTGACTCAGTGTTTTTGGAAACAGTTTGGTCTTTGAATTTCATGCTTAAGATGTGTTAGGCTCAACTGAAGCAGTGCTCAGTGTAGACAAATTTTCCCCAGTACCATATTTTACAGTATTACTGTCCAATACTGAGTCAAGACTCTTTTGAGTATTCTACCAAATTCTCCAAGAAGCATGAAATTTTTCTAGTCTGGGTGGTGAGAATGGGTGCTATTCTCAGCTCTGTGTGGGAGATTAGCATTGTGACCTCTAATCCATTCAGCTGATTCTCTTGGCCTTGGGTAATTTCCTCACACAGAAGCAAGAGCATTTCAGCCCAATACTCAAGGGGAACACTCTGAGAAGTTTCAGAATTCTCTCTCTGTAGATTTCTCCCTCTATAGGATCCCTTCTTGTGAACTCTAGTCACCTTGTTTTCTTCAGTTCTCAATTCCATCTCCTCAACTTGGGAGTCTTTTAGGCCCTATCTTGTTTCACACTTTGGGCATCACAGCCTAGAATCCTTTCAGAGCATTAAGCTGGTGCAATTGGATGGCTTACATTGCTTAGTGATTTTTTTTTTTTTAAATTGGGTGATGCTCAGTATCGTGAACACTATCATTTTATTTGTTATTACTTCAGAGAAGAGGGTTAATTTGGTCCTTGGTACTTAATTTTAGTTGGGAGGTAATATTCACCAATTGATAAATATCTATTTTTTTGAAATAAATTTCAGAGAACTGCCTGAGCTTCATTTAGAATAGTGTGGGGATCTTCTTGTATATTTTTGGAAGTGGGAAAATAAGATGGAGTTTCATGACTGAAGGCGTTAGGTATGATGTGGTGGTATTGGAAGTTTGCTAATGCAGGAAGAAAGAAACTTAAGAAAGACTACTGTTGATACTTACGTAAATAGGGTCATACACTATGTATACATGGCAGTGAATAAAAAGACAAAGTACTTTTCTTCATCAAACTTCATCTCAGTTTGCATGAGATCAAGTTTTTGCATACCAAGATGTACTATTTTTAAGATATTTTATTTAATTAGGATGGACAATCCAAAAAATATGCAACATGTGATTTGTGTTACCTCATAGCTTTATCCTTGCTGTTATAGTATGTGTTACATTATAACTGGCAATTAATTCATCTCTTTCTCTAACTAGTCTGTGAGCTTCTATACATCAGGACTAAGGTCTTATTTAGTTTTTAATCTCCATTGTTTAGCACAATGCAAAGCACATAGTATGTTACTGAGTTAATAAGATGAATGGATGAATGAATGGTGCAAATTTTCTGTACTAGGATTGATTGTCAGGGAGTTATTTTGGGTAAATGGGTCTTCTGTCCACTGTCCTGACATCGACCCATCAAAATGGCCAACACATTTATTTTCAAGCCCAACAGAGGCTGGTGTGTAATAATAACAATAGGCAAAGTGCTCAATATATGTTTTCTAAAGTTTTAATACTAATTTCCTATGACTACTTCAAGTTATTTTGCCTTCAAAGTTAACTAATGTAGTACTCCCTAATTTCAAAGTGAGATGCTAATTATGTATCCACTGTGTATTACTCTATATTGACTTTACAATATGACAAAGGCAGTTCTGTGATCTTCAATGTAAAGTCAAAAAAAAAAAAAGAGGCAGCAGTTAATTGTGGCCCACGCCCATGGCAGCAAGCAGAATCTCTATGTGTGTCTAGGATCTAGAACAATGCCTCAAAATGAATGAAGAGATAAACAACACCTTATCCTTCTCGAGGCTAATTCACTATTAGCAAAATGACTCTGGGAGCATATTAAAAAATGGATGGGTGATGCCATTTTTTGAAGATAAAAATCTATATCTGATGAAGATATTATTATGGTTTAAGAAGAGAATTAATTCTCTTTTTGAAAGGGTTTCTTCTAGAGTTGCCTGTTCAATAAACCAAAAATATTTTCTAAGTAAATGGCCTTGGGCCACTGCAGAAAATGGGCAAGAAGATTATTTGTTAGAATATCTGTGGAATACAAAGACATTCCAGCTTTAGCTCAGGCTGAGCTATTCTAGCTATGACTCAATACCCTGAGTTCCAAAATTTGTAAAATGAGATGTCAGACTGAAAACCTCTGTCAGACTTAACTTGCCCCTCAGAAGATCCTTCTATGTAATCAGCAGAATAGTACAAAGGCACACAGGGAAAGAAAAGAAAAAGAAAGCCATGCACAAAGAGAATGTGGTGAAGTTGAGCATAAGTTACAGGACTTCAATGATATTTTATAATTCAAAATTTGGTCAAGTATTTGATAAGACATCAACATAACTATGAAAAGGTGAAATAGAGAAGAGAATCCACTGAAGACGCCCAGATCAGACCTGAATTATTTATTTCCAGATTTTGTCTATCTTGCACATTAAAAAAAAAATAATAAGCTGAGTGGGGAAATAAAGGAGATTACTAGATTCTAATAGTTTATGATGCAAGCTTTGCCAGTTAGTCTGCAACTGCTGATAATGGCACAAAAATGTTCACTAGAGCTGTGAAATAGTCAATGAAACTGCTACAGTGTTTTTTATGGCATTAATCAGAAATATAGATATTCACATTCAATCAGATTTTCTAGCATTTTTTTCTCAATGTAAATCCCTTATAATCATTCTAGGTTTTTTTTTTTTTTTTTTTTTTTTTGTCTTTTTAGGGCCACACTCACGGCATATGGAGGTTCCCAGGCTAGGGGTCCAACTGGAGTTGCAGCCGCCGGCCTATGACAGAACTACAGAAACGTGGGATCCGAGCCGCATCTGTAAGCTACATCACAGCTCATGGCAATGCCAAATCCTTAATCCACTGAGTGAGGCCAGGGATGGAACTCGTGTCCTCATGGATGCTGGTTGGGTTCATTAACCGCTGAGCCACAACGGGTACTCACTTATAATCATTCTTTAGCTAAGTTAATCATATCTGCCCAGGTTGTGTGCAGTTGAGGCAATTATTCAAAGAATGTTTGACTTAATCACTTTGATCTGTATGTACACACTTCTGAATGAGTTGTTAAAGAGTCCTTGTCTTTCTGGTACAGGAACTGAAGACAGATTGACAAATGGAAAATTCCTTCATACGTGTAAAATTCCTTTACCAAAGGCAATCTTGTGCCCTGATATTGGAGTTTTCCTAGGTGTTCTGGTTCTATTGGCCTTTATCTCAAAATAAGCCATATGCTAAAGAGGAATATTTTGGGGTGGAATCTTCTGGTACTGTTCAAGACAGAGCAGCAATAAACCAAAAACTTCTGCTTTCGAGGAGTATACTAATTTCCTGCTGTTCATTTCTACACACTTAATGACTAAAACAATACAAATGTATTTTCTTATGTTTCTGGAGGTCAGAAGTCTAAATGGGTTTCACAGAGTCACTTTCGTCCTGAAGCCTCTCGGAGAGAATCTGTTTCCTTGCCTTTTCCAGCTTTTAGAAGCCACGTGTATTTGTTGGCTTGTGGCTTCTTCCTGAATCTTGAAGCCAGAAGCACAGCCTCTTATATGTCTTCTGTTTCCATCTGCACATCACTCTCTTGTCTCTGATCTTCCCATCTTTCTCTTATAAAGACTCTTGTGATTATATTGAGTCTACACAGGTAATTCAGGATAACTTCTACTATTCCAAGATCCTTATTTCAATCATATCTGCAAAGTATTTTTTCTTTATCATATAAGGTATTATAATCACAAGTTTTGGTATGAGGACATTAACTTACTTGGGGGGCTGTTATTCAACTGAACACAAGGAAGTTACATTTTAGTAAAGTTCATCTTCAAAGGATAAAGTTCAAGTTCTTAAAAACATGTTAGATACAATTTTATGATGTTCTTTGCAGCAGTATCTCCATTAACTCCCTGCCTCAAATACATAACTCAGCAATCCTGATCTGCATCTATTACCCCTCCCTCAAGAACATATCTGCTTTTTCTCACCCATGATTTGCTCCCATCTAGACTAACCTAACCCACTCATACCCTATCCCTATACCCCCTAATCCTCTGTCTGGCAAAACACTCACCCAAGGTACCATCTTATTGAAAAATGGTGCCACTTCCATTTACTCCCTAAAGATCTTTTGCCTGACTCTACTATGGACTTGATCACACTATATTGGAACTATTCGTTGATGTGTTGGTTGTCTAGCTCCATTAGTTGAAAGCTCCTTGAGAGTAGGGAGTATATCATTCATTTTTTTTTTTAAAGCCTCATCACTCAGCATAGTACCTGACATACAAAAAGGGCTTAAGAAACGTCAGATGTATAAGTGAGTATCACTGAAATTATTTAACTATAGTAATTATGAGAGGAAAAAGGAGGGAAAAATGGAAGGAGTTTTTATCTTGAGTTAAGAAAGTTTGGTAAAGAGCAGTTTTCTTTGCTGAGCCTAGAGAAGGAACAGCAGAAGGGGAAAGATGAGATACACATGACTCACAGGCAGAGATGATAACAAGAGCCGAGGCACTGAAGTTTCAGGGCTGCTCCTCTCAGTTGGGGTGCTTTTTGATGTGTGCCTGCTTTGATCCCTGCTGTGTAGCTATGGCCCAGGATGTTCTGGAATGAAGAAAAACTACTTACTGTTTCCTGTTCCCAAGATCCAGACTGTATTAGAAGAGAAGCACTTGGGGAGGAGGTTGGTTTTTTTGGTGGCAAAATAAAATCATTTCCCAAAGGTAAACAGTCTCTCCAAGATGGCTGAGAGCTGAAGCAGAAGAAAAGAGGGTGCAGAGAGAGGACACTGCAGTGTGCATAAAAGCTGAATGCAGCATAAAAGCAGAAACAAGATAAAACAGAAAAATGCAGAAGGGCAGTAGTATATGGGTGAGGTCAGCTAAGCTGTATGGGAAATGGACACAATGGGACACTGGGCCATAGACAGAGGGATTTTGTCAGCTTCTTGGACACACACGGGCAATGACACAGGCAATGACATTTTAAGTACCTTCTACTAAGGAAAAGAACAACACAGCTAAGGGATCATGACTAGGGGTAAAGAGACACAGAAATACACTGCTAGCTACCCTTCTGGGTATGGCCAAGTAGAATTCTCATTTGTGTAGCTTATTTTTAGTAGTATAACGTCTGTTATGAATTATGATCAGGTTAAATCACCCTTATCAAATTTACCTGAGATGTGGATTCAGTTACTCTCAAAAACTGCTTTTTGAAATAGAGCTTCCATTTCAGAGATTTTCTAAATTTATGTAATCGTCAAATCCTACTGACCATCTCAGACCAACTTAGTAAGTGTTCTGCAACTGTAATCTCCCCAGGTTGGTAGAGAGAGAAAGGAGGTATTATGAACTCTCAAAAGAAGGGAGCAGGTGGAACAAGATTTGGAAAGTTACTGTTAGAAGGAAAATCAAGCACTATGATGTTATGCATATTAAACAGTTTAGGAGTAAAAGTCTGGGGCTGTACCTAAGCAAACATCTGATGGATTTGATTAAAAAAGGAAGCACTTTCCGGAATATGCTGTTTTTGAGGATTAACTGTCCCAGCCCCCACATCTGGGTATTTGATGGGATATATAAGTGGAGTTCAAAATCATTATAATTCTTCTACCAAGGCCTAAGTCACAGGATTTAACACACCAGAAGGCAGAGAACTTGTCTGTTTTATTCACCACTAGAAGAGTTCCTGCACCTAGTGGATACTCAAAAAATAGTTGCTAGAACAAAAATATACAGAGAGAAGCTGAAGCACTGAATCTACAAAATCTATGCTTGGGGATAACAACTGGGAGGAAAATCATGATTTTTCCAAAGACCTGAGAGCCTGAGGTTTGGGCTTCAGTGATTTAATCCTAGGAGAGAGTTGATATTAAGTTACCTTTTTTTTTTTTTAGTTCCCATCTTGTACCAGATATTGAGCTAGACAATTATGACACACTGTTTCTAATTCTCAGAATACCTTCCCAATTTACAAAATATTATCTCTGTCTTATAGATAGATATAGGCAGTGAAAAATTAAATCAACTTTCCCAAAGTTACATAGCCCTAAATGGCAGAGCGATAACTTAAATCCACATCTGACTGCTAAGTCAGTGTGTTTACCCATACCACACTATCTCCAAGAATACACATCTTTTGAAAAAATTTATTCTTTGCAATAAATTAGTATAAAATAAAATAATGAATAAAATTATTCATGAGAATAAATTTGGAAAATATAAAAGTGTATAGGGGGACAACATCAGTCATGATATCTCCACTGTTTTGTAAATATATGGCAATTGAATTGATGCTCATTATTTAAAGCGACGTTTCTATAAAGTCATCCACAAACATTGAAATAGCAAATCCTGAACCTTTGCTCCTACGGGAACTGGAGGGTTAGGTTCCTTTGACTCTTTGGTCAGAACATCTTCATTTACTGGTCAATCTATAACGTTGTTTTACGTATGCTTCTGTTTAAAAACATTATTCAATATATATTGGCGATTCATTCACATTTAACTCACAGACAACAGCACTGTAACTCATGCCTGAATGATGCTTACCTAACACATGCATTTACTTGACAGGCACATCACCACCTTCTCACGTTTAGGAACAAAAGGCAGCACTGCAGCACTCATTTTAAGTGAAATCACCTACAGGAAGCACGAAAGTGAGAAAAACATGGCACTACAAAGATTGCAAAAGGATACCTGTGTATAGCATGAGAGCTGAAACAAGAAGGTAGAGCCTCTCCTTGCTCAGCCTCAGCTGGAAACACACATCAGGTGATTCCACTACTGTGTCATTCTGGGCATGTCCATGAATGACCATGGAAATCAGTCTACTATAGTAGCCAGCTGTTGTATAATAGTACAATACAATTGTATAATAGTAGACAGCTGTTGAATAATGTCAGTCTCTTCAGAGAACAAATCTTAGGCAGTTTATTAAATTCTTATCAGTTCTGAAGAAAACTGTACACATGCTCTCTTGAAAATATATATCATGATTTCAGAGAAAGTTTACCCAAAATTGTAGTTTGTTTTCATTTAGAAGCAAAGACTTTGGGGGTGGAATGAGGAGAAGGAACTATTCATTTATCATATGAGGATAATCTCAGTTATTTGCTTTTTCTGAAAAAGGAAATGCTAGTGTTTTATTGTGGAAAAACTAATGTTGTACATGATAGAAATTAAAACAGCTCCAAGGATATACACATTAAAACAATAACGCTTCTTCATATCCCCAAAATTCAGCAACTGCTGTTTATCAATTTTTTGTAAATACTTTGCAGAAACACTCTATGCAGCTACCAACATACATATCTACATTTAAATTTTCAAAGAGGTAAAAATGAAAAGACATAGAGGACAGGATGGATAGTAAGTATCCCAGGAAGACAGTTCCTTCAAACCCCAGTTTCTTCAAAAAAGATAATGATATATTTTATAACTCAAATTCACTGGGCACAAAGGCAATAAATGGCCTTGAAATTTTGGTTTTAATTTTAAGGGAAGGGCAACTACTATCAATTAGGGACACATTGTACGCACATTCTGTGCTAGGCATTTTATACACTTTATCTATCTTGAGCTCTCAAAGATGCCATGAAGGAAGTATAATCCCTATTTTATATATTAAAAAACTGCATGCCAGAGAAGTATATTTTTTAATGTCACACAGCTGATAAGTGATATAGACGCAATTAGAACCCAATTCTGCATGATTCCAGTATCCGTACTCATTCCATATATATTCTTCATGTTAACACGTTATGTTTAATATCTGAACTACGAATGTAGACATGAAGTTGATATTAACTCAGTGGTTAAAACTTCCTAATGAGGATCTATACCTGTAACTTTACCCTTCTTAAATAATGATTAATGCCACTTTGTACTTGACATTATAAAGCCATAAATATTCAGTGGAGCCAAATTTCTTTTAAGAAAACGCCAGACTAAAAAGAGCTGCCTCAAAGGAGGCCTGCAGATGGCACTGCTGCCCACAAATCATCCAAATCTAACATTAATAGGTTTCTTAAAAAATAAATACACAAAGAGTCACTTTAGGAGTTATATAACTCCTGGCTCCAAAAGTTAAATTTCTACCAACATCTAAGTGATTTTTAAATTGTGTAATTCCTTCTAATTTATAATTTGATGTTGAAATTAAATTTTCTGTTTAATGAACAATGAGTGCTTAATAGCAATGCCGAATAGCCTTCCAGCTCAGCAATAGGTAGAACGTAAATCTGAATGGAGAAGACACACGAATATTAGGTCAGGGAAGAGAAAGAAATCTGGACTCTTTGCTTGAGCATAAAGTGTTGCCTGACAAATTTGGTTACTTAAGTGTAAGAAGACAGATTGAAACTGCTAAAATCTAGACGCTTGCAGTATTTAGAGTTTCAGAAAACTGATGAAAACCCACAATTACAAAAGTCTGAGACACTGTACATAATGAACAAGAATGAAGGTCTTGTATTTTTAGCTTCATCATGAACGTTTAAGAAAAATTATTGCTCATCTCCAATCCTAGCCAATCATATAAGATTTACAAGATAGAGCTACTTTCTCTCTCTTTTTTTTTTTTCCCCTAGATGAATGTCTTGGTTTATTTTAGTCTGCATTAACCCAAAATATCTTACATATACTTACAACTCTTCTAAACATAAGAGCTTCCTATTCCTGTTTAGAGCTACTTTCCTTTGGGGAGACTTAGTTTTAGAGACAGAATAAGCCAAGATTTCAGAGTTTTATGTGGTTGATAAGATTATAGGTGATTTAAGCTTTTTCATTTCCAAATCATCTCTAGTAAATAGACATTACTTTTAAATAAATTAATATAAAGTAAAAAAAAAAACCCTCAAAATTAGTTCTCATAACCTCTCTCATATTAACACAAACTCTTTCAGTTTATTTGCTTTAATGCTAGGGGCATCCCTTGCAGTGAATAGGAGTTGCTCTCCACCCATCTACACTCAGTGCTGTCATTCATTCCCCTGCTGTCAGGAATACTGGCTGTACTCCTCTTTAGGAAGTGCTTGGGCTGAAGGGAATTGCCTTGCCCAAGGTCACACTTTCTCCCTAATCAACCCACATTCAGTGACTGACTGGTTTACAGGAGGTACAAAGGCCCAGCCCCTTCTCTCAATTTGGGATAATTCTGAAGTCCCATCCTTGCTCTAGAGCAGTGTATTGGATCAGCTGAGGCCTCTATTGCAATTCCATTGCAGTTCACCTTTTTCTTTTGCCTCAATCCACTCCACCATTTTTTTCTTTCTTTTTTTTTTAAGAAGTGTTGCTCCCAAGTATACCATCCGATAACCTACACATGAACATTTGTCAATATGCTGGAGCACATGACCTAAGACAAAACTAAGAATAGTCCTAGGAAGTTGACTAAAATAGAATTTTGGATATGGATCAGGCAATGGCTAGTGTGTAATGCAGGGACGATCACTGGTGGTTGGTAGAGTACTGATAGTCCCTGTCAAAATTTTTATTGGTGGTGAACTAGCACCAACTCTCTGCCAAGAAAACAAACCTAAAACATTGTCACTTAATTGTGTTCTGGTTTGCAGTTTTTTTTTTTTTTAAATGTCTATCATTCTTATTTTTGTTGCTCTGTATAAAATTTTTTTTCACTGAATGCTTTTGAGATTTTCCTCTTTATCACTAGTTTTCAGCACCTTGATTATATGTTCCTTGGTGCTGATTTATGTTATGTTTATCTTTCTGGGGGTTACTTGAGCTCCTGTGGGTTTATGGTCTTTGTGACATTCAGAAAAACTTCAGACTTATTTTTGGCCAATAACTTTAATACTCTTTTTCTTCTCTTGTTCCTGGGCTCCTATTGCACATATTTTTCACACAGCTCAATGAAGCTCTATTCTTTTTATATATTTTTTTTGTTTTTTCAGTTTTTTCCTTTATACTTTACTTTGGGTGGTTCCTATTGTTATTTTTCAAGTTCATGAATATTCTTCTGTGTCAAATTTGCTCTTAATTTCATTTTTTCACTTTGGGTATTGTATTTTTAAACTCTAGAATTTCTATTTGCTTTTTTTTTAATATCTTCCATTTCTATCACAGTATTTATGCTTTTCTTTTTATCCTAGAATATATTTGTAATGTTCATATAACTCTGGTTCAAGTATCTGTTAATTTCATTATCTCTGTTGTATCTGGGTATGTTTCTACTGATCACATTTCCTCCTGGTCACAGGATTATATTTTTTTCTGTTTCTTTGCATGTCTGGTAATTTTTGATTGGATGTTAGACATTGTGATTTTTACAATGTCGAATGCTGGAATTTTACTGTATTTCTTTAAAATACTGAACTTTGTTCTGGTATGTAGGAAGTTACTTGAAGAGCAATTTGAACCTTTTGAAATTTGTTTTTAAGATTCATTAGGGTAAGTCTATAGCAGTTTTTATTAAAGGGCTAATTTGGCCCCACTACTAAAGCACAACTCTTCTGAAGATGCTACTCAAAGCCTCAGGTGTTAGAAGCTCTCTCTACATTTTGACTGATGGGAACATGAACTATTCCCAGATCTGTGAGGTTCAAGGATTATTAGGTTTACTGCTTTCCAGTCCATTCTTTCCTTGGCCTAATTTTTTAGTACTCAACTGACTTACTTCACCCTACCCCCTGCCAATTAGTATTCAACAAAACCGTTAGACCACTGAGATCTCTGAAGTTTTGTTTTGTTTTTTTAAAGTTTCCTCAGTCATCCTGAACTCTGATCTCTAGCTCCTTAATGTAATGAGACACTGGACTTCATTGATTGCCCCTCCCTGCACTGTGGCCTGGCAACTAACTGCCTACAACAGGCAGTAATCTGGGGACCATCATAAGGCTTACCTCCTTTGTTTTCCTTTTCCCAGGATGTGGTTTTCTAGTTCTTATGGAAGGGTACTATAGAGACCCAACTAATATATGCGAAGCTAGGCTTTGATACAAAAATTGCTTTTATAATGAGCAAAAGTCAACACTATTTTCAAATGTCTCATGCCTTCTTTGTTTCCTCAGTATACATTCTGAGAGGTTTTCAGGAGAACAAAAATAGCTATTCTGTGTACTCTCCCACCCCATAATTGTTCTTAGAAAATAAGATTCTTAATATGAAAGATAATTCTGTTAATAAAATATTTTTTCTTAGTTGCTATACTTTATTGTGTTTAGCACTATTAAATTTATTGCAGCCAACTGGCCTAATTTCTGTCTTTCAATTTAGTTTAATATTAAAACCAGCAGTCTTTCATTTCTCTCCTAGAAATGTTTCATTTCAACAGTAACACTACATACATACACATACACACAACACGTTCTTTATCTTCAAAACCAAAGTTTTGGGTGGTATATCTGTTGGAGAGGTACACAGGTTTCTGGGATATAAAATTCTGGAAGTATCTTTAATTCTACCAAACATGAGGTAAAATATATTACCACTGAAAGAACAGAATAGAAAATACATTGTGAGATATGAGGACAGATTTGGAATAAAAACTCTAATTAGCAGAGATCTTGTTAATATAAGAGGAAAGGACTTAGAAATTGAGCGTGGGCTTGCTAAGTTCAAGATTTAAATGTATTATCTCTTCTAATAACTCTAACCATTCTGTTAGGTAGATGTTACTATTCACATTTTATAGGTGAGGAAACTCAGGGTTTAAGTTTTCCAAGGACAAAAAGCTGGTTAGTAGGAAGTTATTTGTACTTCCACTGCTGAGTGCTAGATAACTGCACAGTATATGAGGAAAGGGGATCATTAAATGACAACAATTAGCAGAAGCTGTTGGACTGGCTGGTGGCAACAAGTTCTGGGACCAGAACTATAATTTCCTAAGCATTCTCACAGATTTACTAGACTATTTCACACCCTTTCCCATGCAACATCTTCCCCACCACATTTTACCCCCAGGGGCTGCTTTGGTTTTTATTTCATGAGAAAGTAAGAGTAATTAGAAGAGACTTTCTATAAGCACTGAACATCAAATCAACCCAACAATGTTTGATATTAAAGATGCTGTATTTTTTCTGATAGAATTTATCCATGCTCTAGCCAAAAGTTAAGCCCTCTGCTTGTATAATGCATCTCATATAGCTTCACATACTCAAGGACATTTCTTCTGAAGATATTCATGCTTTCCTTCCTCATCAAATTTCCCCTTTATACTAGATCAAATATTTTCAACCAGTATGTACAATCAGAACCTTTGTTTCATAACTAAAAAGTTTGATAAGACTCACCAAACGTTCACAGTTTTATTTCAGTTCCTTTCTGCCCAAAGCGATTGAGAGGACGATATTTTTGCTAAGATCTCTTCTACTGCTATAATTCTAGGGGTTTCTAGTATCAGTTGCCAATATTTAGCATGCTTATTCTATGGCAGATACTGTGTTAAACACTTCTCATGCAGTATTCAATTAAATGCTCACAACAATCCTAAAAGATAGGTACTCTTATAATCTTTATCACACAGATAAGAAAACTGGGACTTACAGAAAATAAATAACCTGCCCAGACAAAGTAGGATTCAGATTTCACTTCTGAGTTCATATTACTAAAGCGCAACGTAGGAGTAAAGGGCAAAGTAGGATTCAAATTTGACTTCTGAGTTCACATTATTTTAAAAAGTGTTACATTATGTTACATAATGTAACCTCAACTGCATGGAAACTAATAGAGAAAACTTTACTATATCTTTATATTTATATATTTAATATTTATCAATAAATACAAACCAAAATTACATTGTTATAAAACCAACAATAATTTTTAGCTTAATATACAACATAATTCACATTATTACACATCTTTAAACAGGAAAGCTTTTAGTACATAGCAAACACTTTGGAAAGAATTGTAATTCAGTTCAATATTTTTATAGCTAAGATTTCTGGGCAAAAGATAGTTATTTTCTGTTCATATTTTAATAAAAATGTTGATTTTGAATGGGGCATTGTCATTCCACAGTAATGACATTATACCGAGAAAGCAAAAGTCACAGTGTCTATCCAAGGCATTACATATGTCTTTGCACTAACAAATAGATATTAAACAATCTTCCATAAAGTCTGGAAGAAAAACTGCTTCAAGTTTGCACCAGGTTAGTCAAGCAGAAATTTGGAGATCCTTCTATTAATAGAATGAGAGGGATTTATACTTGGCATTTCCTTCCAAAGAAGTAATAAAGCCAGTGTGTCACTGGCCTGATATTTTATTTATAAAAAATATTCAGGGTACTGATTCTCAAAGTTGGCTGGGTACTGAAATCACCTAGAGTTTAAAAAAATACTAATAAAGCCTATATGCCAACCCTTAAAATTTTGATTTAATCAGTATAATATATGGCCTGGGCATGCATTATTTTCAAACTCTCCAGGTAATTCTGATATGCAACAATTTGAAAAACACTGGCTTAGAGAACCGTTCCATAATCCAAAAGGCCAGTCTTCAGCTGAAGGAATCTTCATGACTTGAATTCATGGGGTATATTGTTATTGTAAGTATCTGATAGGTATCTCTCTCTTTAGGGAAGAGACTTTTCTGTTTTATTAATCATTGTCTCCACATGTTGAGGAATGAAAAGGCACATAGTAGTTGCTAAATAAACATCTTTTAAATGAACACATGATTGCCTTATACTATTTTCATATGTTTATCTTCTAGTAGATTCATGAAGAATGCAAAAAGATATTTATTCAAAAAAATCAATGACTGAAGTAGCTGGGATCAAAGTTTAAGGCAAACCAAAGTCTTACATATACATATTTTAAACACACACATAGATAAATAGATCAAAAGTAAAAAAGAATATACAAGAGTGCAATATTTAGCAGTTGAAAATTAATTCACTTAATTTTCAAATATTCTTCACATTCTTATATTTAGAAACAAAAGTAATCCAAAACTAGTTCTTTAAGCTCATATCCATAAGCATATGTGCAGATAAGTTTTTTTTAAATAGAATTACAGCTTAATCTTGATGAGTACATGTCAGTTTTCAAAATTCAAGTAAATGAAATTTTAGCACACACCACAATAGCTTTTTCAGATAGCTGTATAAAAAACAAAAGATTATTTCTGGTTAAACTATCTGTTATTACCTACTGTTATTTGCTCTCAGTTGAGATCCACAAGTTTCTTAGTAGTTTCATGTTGATAAAAACTATTTTGACACCTCCTTACATAATGTGTTTTATTTAGAAAAGTCTTGTTAATAAGTAGACTTCCTTTTTAGAAGCTGGATTCTTAGATATGGCTTCACTTACTAAAATTCCACAAGTATTACATAATTTTCAATTCAATTAATATCTTAAACTACGAAACTTTGGCTTTTTTAAAATTAGCATGGGTTGCTTGATTGTAGGTTTGTCACCAAAAAGTGCTGCTTCGCTCTCAGACGTGGGAAATCTTTTCTGATATATCAGGGGATATTCCTTCTGAAACTTTAAAAACGCGGTAAGGAGTTAGAAGGTATTTAACATTATCAATCCTAGCTGAAGCCACTGGTCAATATTTTATGCATCTTTGCCCTTCTCAAAAATGTATTACAGAGATGAGTATCCTTTCATTGCCCCCTCTGCTTTACTCCCCCCTCTGCTTTCTCACATATGAAAGGTACATTGTAACAGTTCTTAGATCCCAGTTAACATTAACATTCTAGGATTCTAACAGCATTAATGTTAATTCTCCTAAATTCCAGATGTTCTTCCTTCTCATTGGTAAAGTCTATGGAGGTCACAAGGTTCTAGTATATTTTATTTCTCTGAGTATATCAGACCTGGAATTGGATTTACCAGAATCATATGACTACAGTTTTGTTGTAGAGTTAAAAATTCTAAAGGGTAATGATGCATCACTAAAAGTTATGTATTATAATCCAAATTTTGTAATTGTTTTCTCAGGCCAACGCATGCTATTATCACATAAAACACGAAGTAAGGGAGAGTATCCGTTATTCTGGTTATTGTTAAAATTTTAGGACAGAGTAAAATCAGGTAGGTAGTCTGACATAGCCTATATATGATATTTAAAATCCAAAATATTAAAATGAGAAATCAGATTCCAAATGTTATTAAATAACAATCAGCAATAGCATATTAGAAAATATTTATGATTGAGAACTTATTCTCTCACCTGTTTCAGTTTTTTCCTTTTCTCCTTTAGAGGCAAACTCTTGTTTTTAATAATATTCTCTAAAAGTTCTGCAACTGCAGCTTGAGAGGTAGAAACTTTTTGTTCTTCAAACTCCTGAGCACTAATCTGCTTACAATATGAATATGTTGGCAAAGGAGCAATCAGGACATCGCTAGGATTTTTAATCTGTAGTAAACAAAATGATACAGTCAAATCTATTGACTCTGGTCATGTTCTTACTTGGTAAAGGGCTCTTTTGATGGGATTTAGTACCTCCTATTTTGCCATCAAACACCTGACACTAAGAAAACTGTATTATGTAGCAGGGTAAGACTATATCAGCAGGGTCTAAAACCCAGCCCCACAATCTATTAGTTTTATAATCATCAGCAAGTTATTTAAGCTTGTCCTGCTGTCTTCTCATCTGTAAAATGGGACAAACATGAGATAATGTATATAAAATGTATAGCACACAAATGTTAGATAAAGTGCTCATCTACTATTTTTGAGGTCTAAGAGCATGAATAGGGCCCATAATATCTGCAGAAATAGAAAGAAATTATAGGGGATAGTTATAATTATTCTAAATCATGGTGATATTAGAATAGTATACATAGGATGACACATGAATATATGCACTGGACAGCCAAAAATTGACTATAGTAGGTATCTGCTGCTGTTTTTGGCTGCTTAGATTCCATCTCTTCTTTTTATAAAAGTTCCTTCCCATTCTACTCCAATTATCCTTACCTTTTTTGAAGAAGAGATTCTTCTCTAAGCTAGGTAGAGCTACTCAGAGCATGGCTGCTCTCTTCAACCCACTCACCCTCAATCACCCAAAGGATGTGCATTTAACCTAGACTGGACCAATCTAAGTCCACACCAAGAACTTTTCGAATCAGAAGTGAAGGAATGGTTTTATTTCCCTTTGAGTTGCAAATGTAAGTCTATGACTCAAGAGCTTTAATCAGCCCTATTCCCCATCAAGGGAAGAAGACACTTTTCAAATAAGAACCAAAATCACTATTAGGGATGGCAGAATGGAAATAAGAATCCTATTGCTATTTGAATCTTCACATTCTGTCTACATTCCTGACTTTTAGAGGTTATTTATGTGAGTTGATAAAGTCTCCCTTTTTGTTAGCATAGTTTAAGATGTGTTTGCCACTCGGAATGGCTGAATGTAGAGAATTTTAAGACTTACAATACATACATGGCCCCTTCTTAAGTAGTCAAGATGTTCCTCCACTGTAGTCTGTAAGTAAGAGGGTACTTGAAGAATTTCCTGATGATGATCCATCAAAAAAGAAACTAATCTTGCAGCAAGAAGCTCATCAAGATCTACTTCTTCAGCACAGCGTAACACACACCGAGAAAAAGTATGTATCATCTAGAAATATGAATTTAAAAACAACGTTTTATATAAATTAGAATATCAGTAATTTCTAGGTAGCATTATGCTAAAGGATTGAGATAAAGTGATAAGCAGACTTTTAGCTTAAAAATGAGAACAGCAATTTATTACACTAGGCAGATAAGAATGGCTATTATTCTTTCTAAAGCATTAGTTAAGTATATCCTTAATATAAATTCCAAATGATTACAGAAGGCTTAGCTTTTTAATTTTGTCTATATTTTATCAGTAAACACCACAGGTTCCATTAATACAACATATATATGGTGCTTAAAGACTATTAGATAATAGTGACTTATTAAGTTAATCCCCTAAAACACAAATTAGGAGAATATAAAACATATACACATAAATGATTATCTTTTGAAATTGGAAAATAGTTTTTTGTTTTTGCCTTTTAGGGCTGCAGGTGCAGCATACGAAAGCTCTCAGGCTAGGGGTCGAATTGGAACTGCAGCTGATGGCCTATGCCACGGACACAGCAACATGGGATCCGAGCTGTGTTTGTGACCCACACCACAGCTCTTGGCAATATAGGATCCTTAACCCATTGAGGGAGGCCAGGGATCAAACCTGCATCCTCATGGATTCTAGTTGGGTTTGTTACCACTGAGACACAAACGGAACTCTGGAAAATAGTTTTTGATGCTTATTCCATCTGTCTTTAAAAACAATCAATACAGGTATTTTTCAATTCCATCATGATGATCTTCAAATCCTGGGATCAAGTTTCAAAACTAATTTACTCTCATTCATATCCATGTAACCCACCAAATATAAGACACATACATACATGTATGCTTACACACATGTGCAATACACACATCTCATTATAAATAATTTGAGTATCAGAATTCTATTTTAAGTATTTTGCACATAAGATGGTGAGCATATTTATTGAATTGAAATATATTTTTGGTTTTATTCCTACATGCCCGGTAGGTTTTCCTATCTCCTTCCAAGGTTCATTCCTTAGGTTATTCTTCTTTTCTCAGTTTGGTAGAGCTCATTTACTCTCACAGCTTCAACTACCACCTCTCCAAAAAATATAGCGTCTGCTCAGATATTTCTTTACCAGGTTCACATTTCCAACATTCTGCTTAATAAATTTCACTTGGATGTCCTATAACCTCAAACTCGAAGAGTAAAACCAAAATTATCTCCTTCCTATTCCTATCTTCCCATATAAACTTCCCTACACTTTTTGACGATGCTACAATTACTCAAGATTAATTCTTCCTCTTTATATCAGTCTTGTCATTATCAAAAAACTGTCTTTAGTGAATGGAAGAATGGAGCTTAGTTCCAGATTCCTTGCTGTAAGAGCATCTTGTAAATTGAAGCTGCGCTCTGAGAAAGTGGCAGCTCTTTATAGAAAGTCAGAGAGAGAGAGAGAGATTAGTGATTTTATTTCAAGAGTTCATTTCCAATCGATACCTGCATATAAATGCTTCCACCATCATCTTTATATGGAGTCTAAGACTGCTTCACAGTAGTTTCTCCCCACTTCTTGCTCACAATGGCAAGCTACCTTAATCCACACATCAAATACAGCTTTCCCACTACCACAGTCTCTGAAACACTTTCAAGAGACTTTTTAACTCAAGAATCTAGGATTTCAAGAGCATGATATCACTTGAGTTATAATATTCTTAGATGGTTTGGTTTTCTTTCTTTCTTTCTTTTTTTTTGATTATGAACCAGGGCTTCCTCTTTCCTTAAGAAATCAACTTACCAGTGATCTTGTACCCATTGCATCATGAAGTTGGGGCATATCAACGTTATGACTCATTCGAGAAATCATGCGCATTAATAGCTGAAGCTTTCTACGATTTGGTGGAGGAAGTAACAAACAACACAACTGTAGTGCATCGATGGCAATCCTCTCCAAATGAGGTTGCAGTAAACCTAGAAGGCAAAGTTACCCACCCCAAAGAAAAATCATCAATGACATTAGCTGCTTTCATACTACCAGCACTTACAGTTATATAAAGAAGGCAAAATAACACTTTAACAATTTATTTAACTATTCCCAGAAATTTCCAGTCTTCATAAGCATGGTAGGATACCTATTTTCTTCATAATCCATTGGAGCATTAAAATCCTTCACTTATTACATATAAAGTGATTCAGAATAAGTGCATTGAAAGAAAAGAAGTGCTTTAGGTAAGTAGAATAAATCAATTACGTCATGACAAGTCTTTTACAGTAAGAAACTTTCCTTCTGGAGGAAAAAAATAAAGCAATTTCAGAGAAGAAAAGCCAGGTAAGCAAAACACGGTTAGTAAACACTAAAAGTTAATGTTACATGCATTGAAAGCATCAACCTTACTTTGTGTGCCAGTCAAAACAGAAGAAGCTGGAGGTAAAGAATTTTCTGAAAGTTCTATTGTACTTTTGCAGAGTCTTTTATTGATTGTGGTACTAGACTCTCGGAGTTCACCTTCCATAGCTGTTTGCACACTTGTGCTGCCTTGTCCAAGATCTGGTTTCATGATAATTTCAGCCACTGGCATATTAATACAACTATTCCTTCTTGTACTACTTCTGAACAGTAAACTCTGAGATCTACAAAGCTGTTTTGACTCGCATTTCGCATTACATAACTCCTCTTGGTCTTGAACGGTCAAAGTAGAGGTTCTTTTAAAACCAACACAGAGTGGCTTTTGCATACTTTCCTCTGAATGAAGACTCATTGAGGATCCCTGTTTGGTCTCAGATTCTAAAAAATATTTATTATTTTGTCCTTCAATGTTCAGAACAGATTGATGGAAGACACTGGAGACCTCTTTACTTGAATTCCCTGGTAAATCTATAATTCCTTCTAATGAATAACACCTTGGTTTGATATTAGAGCATAGACCATGTATACTATTTAAGCCTATCAAATTATGACAACTTCCTCCCATTATGTCATTAGCACTGGCTCTTCTGTATTTATAATTAACTAGCTGCATTTTCTTAGCATATTTTTCTTGAAATCCTTGGTCACTTATCTGCAGTCTCTCAGTAGTATCTGATTCTTCTTTGTTTTTGTCTTTATGAAGCAGACTGAGAAGAAGACACTCAGTTGATTTGAAGGAATTCAGACTGTTTAAGTGAAGGATTTTTGAAGACTGTGGATCATCTTGGATTTTATGTATCCCACTGGATCTATCTGAAACTGTGACGTAGCCACAAACAACTACCAGGAAATCAAACAAAAGTTAAGATGCAACCGTATGACAGTGGACAAAAATAAAACAAAAACAACAGTAAAGTTAAAAAAATAAAGCATCACTATAGTACATATTGTTAGTATGGTACAAACAGCAGTTGTTTAATTCAGAAGCCACTTAAATGGGACACATGCAACATTCAGTTACAAAGTGCAAGACTGACTAGAGGTTTTCCAACTTGTGATATAAAATACTTTAAAGTGGAGTTCCCTTCGTGGCTCAGTGGTTAACGAATCCAACTAGGAACCACGAGGTTGCAGGTTCGATCCCTGGTCTTGCTCAGTGGGTTAAGGATTCAGTGTTGCCATGAGCTGTGGTGTAGGTCACAGACCTGGCTCGGATCTGGCATGGCCGTGGCTGTGGCCAGCAGCCGTACCTCCAATTCGACGCCTAGCCTGGGAACCTCCATATGCCACCGGTGCCACTAAATAGCAAAAAAAAAAAAAAACAAAAAAAAACCCCAAAAAATAAAAGTATGTCTATTCTGTCTATAAGTATTAGAAAGCTCTTAATTATAAGACAATTATAGTATAACAAAACATATATTTTGTCTTCGTCTTTGGTACCTAGTTCAGAGCTCCTAAAATCCACGTAATTTCCAGAGTCACAGGAGTTTTTTTTATTACTAATAATGAGACTATTTGAGCAAGGCTGAATTTATGCCAATGAGGCGACTTAGGGCTGGCTTGCCTAGATGGTTGAATCCTTAGCCCTCCCTCAGAGAGGGCGGTGGAAAAGCTGGTGATGGTGGTGGAGATGGAACTTAATCAACAATGACAAATGATTTAATCAGCCATGCCTTAGTTAAAACTTTGAAACAACATGGCTATGGGCGCTTACTTGTTAGTGAATACCCGGACATGCTTGGGAGGGTGAGGTTCCTGGAAAGAACACAGAAGCTCCACATAACTCTTACCGCCATGCCTTCCCCCATATGTCTCTTCCATTTGGCTTGTATCCTTTATAATAAACTGGGTAATCATTAAGTAAAGTACTTTTCAGAATTCTGTGAGGCATTGTAGTAAATTATTAAACCTGGTAGGGGCTGGGGTGTGGATTGTGGGAACCCCTGATTTGGCAGTTAGCCAGGCAGAAGTGGGAGTAAACCTGAGGACTTCATTTGCAGCTAGTGTATGAAGTAAGGGCAGTCTCGTGGAACTGAGCCTTTAATCTGTGGGGTCTTAGCTAGCACTGGGTAGTTAGTATCAGAGCTGAAAGATTACATTCACAACTTTTGGAGTTTGGGTTAACTGTGTAGTTATTGTCAGAAATGAACTGAATTATTAAGACTCCCAATTGGTGTAGAGAATTGGTATTGGAATGGTATATCTGAATTACTGGAAAAAAAAAGTAACAGCAACCAGAGTATTCCTGAATTCTAAAATAATTTAGAGCCTGCCACTTTCATATTTACCTATACTTTTAGATCTTTTAAATTATGGAAGCTAATACAATAAATTTAAGTAAAAATCTATACATACCCAAAATGTTCACAAATAATTCATAATATTCAAAGGTAAGTAGAGGTTCAGGAAGATCTAGAAAATAATCTGCAATTGTTCTGAATACATCTCGTTCAAATCCAACATAAGTTGGGTTACTCATATCATTACTTCTTGGCCCTGAGTAGAAGGCAAAACAAAAAAAAAGGTGAAATATGCTTCATTTTAAATACAAGTTTTAAAGATCCTTATAAAAAGCGTAAAATTTGTATTTATTTCACGAAGGAGTTATGTTTAAAAACAAATTCTGCCACAATTCAAAAATTTTAAAGGGTTGTACAAATCTCATCTTTTAACTAGAAATCACTGCAAGCAATTATCAGCATTTTATTTTAATATCTATATCCCTGAAAAAGTATATAAAAGCAAAATTTGATATATATTTTCAAAGCATCAGGGAAGCTTATTTTAATGGGATTTTTTCACAATTCATGTTACAAAGCAGAGTATGGACAATGAAAATAATTCTTCCAAATTGTCTTTTGTCCTAATTAAATTTTGCCAGACATGAAGCATACTCTAAATGTTTAAATAATTTCCTTATATTGCTATTCCATTAGCTTAAAATCACTGAAATAATCATGCCTACTTGTTTGCTTCTGGTTCACTAATTAAGTAGTTTCCAAATACTGATTCAGACATCTTAACTATAAGAAGCTTCTGAGATGTGATTTTAAAAAAAAGAAAGAAAGATTCCTGACATATTGAATCAACTTAATAAGAATTTTTGGTGTCTTTCTAATGACTGTAATAGGCACTCAGATTTGAGATCACTAGGTTATCTTTTAAGTAAAGGCTAATAAGGGTTTTATGTGGGACAAAATAAACAGACTTTTTTTTTTTCCCTGAGGAGGATATAAGATACATTCTTAATAAACAGATTACATTTTTGATAATCATTAAAAGCTTTCTAAGACAGAAAATACTGGAATTAAAAGTATAGAATGTACAATTGGAGATAATAGGTTTGAGTACATAGCTCCTTATGTATTAGAAAAAAAGACTTTCTAAATCAGTTTTTTTCTAGAAAAACAATTGGGTATAGTGATAAACTGATCACTGATTCTTATATGTCACAGGACTACTGTGGGGCATAAAATAACAAACAAATTTAAGTAAAAGTCAATATTGCCCTTCGCTAGATATAATGTTGTTAAACTGGAATCTAGCAAATTATATCTTTGGTATCATGGACTAGAAAGAAAAAGAAACAAATACCTAAAGATAGGGCATCAGAGTAATCCCTGGAAGTATGTTGAGTTGCTAATCATGAGACAAAGTATGAGAGATAACAGCAAATAGATAGGGGGAAGGTAGAAAGAGAAACACAAAAATCTTGGGCTTCTGATCAAGACCTTTACCTTGATTTTATAAGTAAAATTTCCTGTAACTAACATTATTTACTTTATTGGTATTTATTCTGCTATTTTGTCATATTGACACCCAGTGGACAGCAAGGGAATATATACTTATCCTGAAAAAATACTAATTTTATAAGAACTAGAAAAATCCATTTGTAACACAATTAAAATATAATTTAGCTTTTGATGAGATTTAGAAACACACCCCTCTGCAGAGTTTTAAAATTGATTTTGACAACAATTCAGATCTTGTACTTGAACCATGGTCTTTAATAATAAAAATCCATTATCACTGATCACTGTGGAAAAAGTTTGAAGAAAGAAATGCTAAAAAAATGATTTGATTAGTGACAGGTCATTTTTTTTTCATAAACATAAAAGTCTCATTAATATATTCAATGGAATAGAAGCATGTCATGAAACACCTGAATGTTGAAGCTGTGTGCATGGGACTGAAGTGAATTTTATGAGGCTTCATTTCTGATTGAAACTTTCTATTTACAAGCCACTTTACTTACAAGTTGCTATTTGAATTCTGTGGACTTCCCTGAAGTAACTGATGTAGATTATACATAAAAATTCTTTGAGATTCTCTAGCCTATAATTTTATGATTTATAAGAACTGAAACATAAATAATAGGCTTGGATTACAAAATCACTATTTACATAGAAAAAGGGCTCTATAACATACTCCACGTGCAAAGAAATGTAATCAGTTCTACTAGCTCTTCATTTAAACATCAAGAGAAATAATATACTTTAATTTTATCAGGATTTTTATAAATTATTAAAAATAATTCCTTGGTTCTGGTTAAATACTGTCAAATAACACATACAGTTTGGGTAACTTACAATTTGCTAGGCACTTCATGGCAGATAACACCCAGTGAGGAAGGTCATCTACATAAAAAAATTAATATTGTTTAATAAATTATATAATTTTACAATAGTATATTTAAAACTTCACTTCACTTATATAATTTTATATATATTTACATACATATATATAAAATATGGGTGTGTAAATATATATTTACATATATATAAATACACGTGCAGCATATGGAAGTGATTATTTCCCTGATTTTCCTATATCTGATATCAACACATTATATAAACACATATACAATGCCAGCGTCTGTTCTTCAGAGTTTGGACTTATTGTGTGCTACTTTGGTTTTGCATATATGTCTTTACCCCTTTAATCAAGGTTAAAAATGATTACATATTTAACAAGACACAGGGCCAAGGCAGTATTTTATTTTATTGTTTTCTTTTTATGGCCAGATTTGCTGCATATGGAAGCTCCCAGGCCAGGGGCTGAATCGGAGCTGCAGCTGCTGCCTTCGCCACAGCCACGGGAACACCGGATCCAAGCCACATGTGCTTGTGTCAACACTGGATCTGCAACCCACTGAGCAAGGCCAGGGATGAAACGTGCATCCTCAGAGACAATGTCAGGTCCTTAACCTGCTGAGCCACAAGAGGAACTCTCAAGGCAGTATTTTAAAATACAAGTTTAGAAAGTTACCAAGAGATTCATTTTGATTTTGCCACAATATGTAGAATAATAAGTGACACTAAATCAAGGATTAATTATTTGGAGGGGGTTCAAAAATAAACATTCATCTTTATACACTACTACCATCTTTTCTTTAATCCTCTTTTGTGTTCTACCTATAGCTATCCTCTTTGAATATAGTGATTTGAGTTAGATCTTTGATAGAAACAAGCTTTATTTGAATATTAAGGTGTTTCACAGTGAGGCTTGCTTGAAATCTCTCAACTGGCACTAAATAAAATATGCTGCATAAATGTCATTTTCTGACACAAACACAAAAAACACACATACACTTGACTTGAAAAGTTAATGGTTATAAAGAACTGAAAGCTTAGATGAGACTATATACACTTAGGTTATTGTAGGTAATGAAAGATGGGAAGATTCCAAAGCTAACATGTACACACAACATAGCTCCAGTTTAAACATTTATTTTTTTTGCTCCTGGTTAAAGACTGAAAGTTCTTGCCCACAGAAAGAAACTCAAAGTAATGCATGTCACTTAATTTTATAGATGGCAAATGATTATGAAAAATGAGTCAACATTGAGTAAATTTATTGATACCTTTCCTGTAATATGTTTTCTAATGCACCCAGCTTAAATTATTTCCCTGATTTTCCTATATCTGATATCAACACATTATATAAACATATATACAATACAAAGCCAGTGTCTGTTCTTCAGAGTTTGGACTTATTGTGTGTTACTTTGGTTTTCCATATATGTTTTTATCCCTTTAAAGTTTTATATAACTTATTTAAGTTCCAGGAAGCACAAGCCACTTCCCTCTTGCTCATCACTAAATCTTTAGCACAGTGCCTGGAACATTGTAGGCCCTCAATAAAATGTGCTTAATCAATAGTTTTAATTATATTTGTATACCTTTTGGATATTTAACTCTGCTATTTAAAAAAAATCATGCATGACTCCATCTTAAAAGCTAAAATAACAGTGTGAATAACGTTCATTTAAAAATTATTCCAATAAGGAACCTACTGGATAGCACAGGGAACTACACTCAATATTTTATAAAACCTATAAAGGAAAATAATTTGAAACACACACACACACAACTGAATCACTTTGCTGTACACCTGAAACTAATAAATCAACTATAGTTCAAAAATAATTTTTTTCCACTATGATTATTAAAGCACCTCTAATAAAACAATAGTCTCCCTAATGTTCTCTCAATTAAAGTATTCTACTTTCTACATTTTGGTCTCTATTTCCACAATGGCTGCAACTTTTGTTAACAAGTTTAAAATAACTCCAGTTTCTTCTATTGACACCAACCTGATTTGTCTTGTAGTATAACCACTCCATGTTTACTTGTGTTGGTCATGTTGTACATTATACACTGTGGAATTACTTGTTTGGGGTTTATGACTTCTTCCAGGGATGACACACCTAAAATGGTTTGCAGGCTAAATAGAAGAAACGATACAAACTTTTTTTTCTTCATAAAATAAATGGAATAGAATGTAAGTATGTAAGGGTAAAGCTGGAAAACAAACACAGCTTTCAGAATATTTTGTTTTCTTCTTAATTCAAACCTCTAAAGCTTATATATAATATTCACCTTAAAATATATGCATGTTAGTAACCTTTGAAAGATTCTAATATATACCCCAAGCCAGAGCTACGACTTTTGAGTCAAAGAAAAAGCAAATCATACTGAAAACATTTTAATTCTAATGTACTAGAACTATAGCAAGAGCACTTATTAAGAAACACACATATAGGTTAAATTCTAAGCTTTGAGACTTAATCTGTTCTTCATTTGCATATCTTGATGAAAATATCAAATTAATATTCTAAACACCTCAGGAGCTTGGTTATAGCTTAGTTTTAGCTTACTAGATCAGAACAACATGTCTCCAAACTTCTTCAACATCTTTCTGGTTTATTTCTCTATTATCAACTGAGTTTTCTTGATCTTCATTGACTATGTCACAATTCATTTTCTCTGTATTTTCCTGAAAAAGAATTACTTTGATTTTATATGGTATGCTCAAATTATGTAAATACTGCTGATATTTAGTAATTGTATTAGTATCAGTCCATTGAGGAGTAATGTCACTTGAAATAATGTAATATATGGTAACAGAGCTTTTGGTTTTGCAGCTGCCCCACTAGCCTAAAATTAATTTAAAACAAAGCATGCTTAAATTATACAAATACTATATGTCCCACTAACATTTTTGTCTCTATGAATTCCAAACAAATTTACACATGCATTTTTATTTATTTTTCTATTTAGGCTGCATGTGTGGAAGTTTCTGGGCCAGGAATTGAACCTGTGCCACAGCAGCAACTCGAGCCACCACACGGACAACGCCAGATCCTTAACCTGCTACACCACAAGGAAACTCTGCATTTTTGGAACATAATATAGGTTAAGAGATTTCAAGTACTGGATTCAAATACTAAAGAATCATTCACTTCTACTGATTATAATAACAGGCACATGGTAATTATATTTAAACTAATAATTAGTAAAAGGGATGTTTTACCTGAGAGAAACGTAATCCATGCTTCTTAGGAGTTCTACGGGGTAAGTTTCGTAATTTAAAAATACTATCTTTATCTTTGGAAAAGTTCTCTATGCTGTTTTTTAATTCTGGATGCCTTCGTGGACGAGTTTTAAGAGGAGAACTTACAGGAAATCTGGTTAAAGAATAAAATGCATGCTCAACATCACTGATGATTAGAGAAATGAAAATCAAAACTACTAAGAGATACCACCTCAT
>PVHT020000066.1:6434826-6453800 GCA_004024745.2 Catagonus wagneri | reverse complement strand
GTGGAGAAAAGGGAACTCTCCTGCACTGTTGGTGGGAATGTAAGCTGGTACAACCACTATGGAAAACAGTATGGAGGTACCTTAGAAAACTATACATAGAACTACCATATGACCCAGCAATCCCACTCTTGGGCATATACCCGGACAAAACTTTCCTTGAAAAAGACACCTGCACACGCATGTTCATTGCAGCACTATTTACAATAGCCAAGACATGGAAACAACCCAAATGTCCATTTACAGATGAATGGATTAGGAAGATGTGGTATATATACACAGTGGAACACTACTCAGCCATAAAAAAGAATAAAATAATGTCATTTGCAGCAACATGGATGGAATTAGAGACCCTCATACTAAGTGAAGTAAGTCAGAAGGAGAAAGACAGATATCATATGATATCACTGATAACTGGAATCTAACATACTGCACAAATGAACATTTATGCAGAAAAGAAAATCAAGGACTTGGAGAACAAACTTGTGGTTGCCAAAATGGAGGGAATGGGATGGTAGGGGTGTCTGGGGTTAATAGTTGTAGATTGTTGGCTCTGGGCTGTAAAAGCAAGGAGATTCTACTGTAAAGCACTGGGAACTATGTCTAACCACTTGTGATGTGTAACCTGTCACCACGCTGTACAGCTGGTTATAATGTAAAAAATAAAAAAAAAGGAAAAAAGAAAATAACATGAAATTATAAAAAAAGAATAAAATGCAATTAAATAACACACATTCACAAACTTTCAAGCAAGTTTCATACATTTTTTTCAATAAAAGAAATTCTTTGATAATTCTATTTCTTCCTCTCTTCCTAAGGGAAATCATTAACCTATAGTATATGTTAATATATTCCTTCTTGTTCATGTTTTTATACCATGAACCAACAATACCCCTGTGGTATTTTTTAACATATATTAAACTTATGCATAAGTTTTTAGTGACCTCAGTAACTTTTTCTTTTAAATAAAGAACCAACAATACCCCTGTGGTATTTTTTAACATATATTAAACTTATGCATAAGTTTTTAGTGACCTCAGTAACTTTTTCTTATTCCACTGTCTTAAAATACTTTCTTATATTCTCTCATAAGAATTTTATTTTCATACTGTGGTGTTTAATTCATCTATAACTCATACCAAGTTCCCATATATGTAAGGATTTATATTCTTAGCACTTAACTGTTTTAATTTAAATTTAATTTAGCCCAGATAATCAGGTAAAGCAGTTCTTCCCTCATCATTCTTCAAAATGGACTCAGACTGCTACATTACCAAATGAACTTAAGAATGCTTGTTAAAGTCTACAAAAAATTATACAGGGGTTTTGAATAAAATCGTACTGAATTCATACATCAATAAAATTTTATAATTTTCTTCAGGAAGGTCTTACACATTTTTGGTAAACCTTATTTTTAAGTACTTCATAGTTTTGTTACCACTGTAAAAGGACTAGAGGTAGAGAGATTAGTTAAAGAGTAATACAGAATTCCAGTGAGACAATAACAATCTAACATAAAGAACATTCACAGTGAAGACAGAAGTAGACAGATCAGAATACCAATCAATACAATAGATGCAGTTTGATAAATACATCATATTTAAAGGGGAGAAGGGAAAGAATGATGTTCCTACAGGGAGGACAGTGCCATTCATTCAGATATCAATATAAGAAGGTAAGACATGGTAGTGATTTTCTATATGCTATATTGGAAGTGCCTGTCTAACAGACAAAAAATAGGCCTAAAGCTGAGGAGAGGTATTTGGGTTGAAAGGTGAAAACCATAAGAAAAGTAAGTGAAGACACAGTGTGAGATTGCTGGGAGAGAGGTGAAGTGCCCAAGCCTAGGAACTTGAGGACAGGAACAGTTGAAAAATGAGCAAAAGCAAAAGAACTTAAAAGGTGGAGTTCCCGTCGTGGTGCAGCAGAAACAAATCTGACTAGGAACCATGAGGTCATGGGTTCGAGCCCTGGCCTTGCTCAGTGGGTCAAGGACCAGGCATTGCTGAGAGCTGTGGTGCAGGCTGCAGATGCGGCTAGGATCTAGTTCCTGTGGCTGTGGTATCAGCCAGTGGCTACAACTCTGATTAGACCCCTAGCTTTGGAACCTCCATATGCTGCGGGTGAGGCCCTAAAATGACAAAAAGACAAAAGAAAAACAAAAAAAAGAACTTACAAGGTGATGGACAAGTAGCAGAGTGAGGAGAAATTTGTAGAGTGTTATACGAAATAAACTATTCATATGCTCGTTATTGCAGTTTACTTGTATGACATAAATCATCTTTGACATATAAGCAAGAATCAATTTCTATGACATTTCATTTGAAGAGTACTAATTTTGTAGAGTAAAAAGGCATGGGTATTAGATAGAATCCAAAGACAAAATTTAAGGAATATATAGCCAAGAACTGTGGGTGCATAAGAGAAAAAGCAATTACGCTGGCCTGAGGGAGTCAGAAAGGCCCCACAGAGACTACAATAGAGCTGAAAAGAAATATATTTACTAGTTTGACAAATGTGTACATGTAGAATATATTCCATATTGAGGGAAGAAGATTTTTTGAAGCATGGTCTCAGCCTCCTCACCCATAAAAAGGAGTTAATACTTACCCTGCTTAGCCACTCTAAGAATTAAAGAAGACATGTAAATCATAAAGCAGGGCTTCTGGTACATAATAAATGCTTAATAAATATTCCCTTTAACTTGTGGTATAGTTCTTTTGTTAGTTATTACACAAAGTTTGCTATTATTTATCTCATAACATATATTAGATTATGTCACTTGAAGGCAAGAACCTGTGATAATGTCTTGTAATTCTTAAGTCTATGAAATTAAAGGTTAATAATGTTCTGTCCTTGACATGTTATAGAGCTTTCAGAATATGTAAGTGACAATATCTCATTCTTTCTTCCCAACCCCCTATTTTATTATATATACTATCTACTATTTTAAAAGTTTGAATTGTGCAGCAATTACCTTTAACTAACTTTAAGTTCTACATGTTTGCAATTGGACTGAGAATAGTAAGATTACTACAGAAAATATTACTTCTCCTGAAGAAGCAGCTGTTTTATTAAAAGCATAATAGAAGTGGCATTAAACTTTCTTGTTAAATAATTTGGTTTTGCAGTTATTTCTTTGTTTAGTACCTGAATAGCTGATTGTTGTCATCAAGATTTTCTGATCCCCATTTGCCTTTGATATCTTCAATTACGTGGTTCTTAAGAAATTTTCTCAGTAGCTGGATAGTCTGTTGCCTTGTAACTTCAGGACCAAAATTGCTATTATTTCTTAATAGGTCATAAAGCCAGTCCACTGCTTCTCCTGCTGTAAAACAATTGCCATATTTTTTAAAGTGTTGCCTGTGTTTTCTGAGAGGCATTCCCGATCGAAAAGATGTGGTAACTTCATTCCACTGCAAAAGGAAAGAAGAAAAAAAATTGAACAAATTAGACAAAAAAAATTCTCTCATTCATATCTTATTAAAAAACTGAAATTCATGATGAAATCACTTGACTTATTCGTGCTAAAGAAAATTTTATATCTAATGCTGATTTCTTTTTATTAATTCTAGTGCTGTAACAATATTTTTATGTGATAGGTTTTGAATAAAAGCACTTCTTTGGCTGGTTGGCTTATTTAGGAAACCAAGGAATAATGGAGAACCGCAAGAACCTGCCGTTAGTCCTCAACAAAGAAAGCATTTATTCCTATTTTTTAAACCTCAATTAATATTAATAAGATGCTGGTAGTATTTACGTCAGATACCATGCATTACATTTCACTATTTCTCTTTAATTCTACAATTCTATGAATAGGTACTATTATTCTCCCATTTTCAGATAAGGAGTATGAAGCATAGAGAGATTTAATAATTTGACCAAGGTCACACAGTTAAGCGATAAACCCCAGGCATTCATACCAAAGTTTGACTGACTCTAGAACCTGCATTATAATTAACTATGCAGGCCAAACAAAACTCATGGCAGGCAACAGTTTTACTGGTAAAATAACTTTAGTATGAAAAAGCTTATTTATTATAGCATCTCTTATGTGAAGATTCCAATAGTCAACATAGAACTGATGGAGTAAAGCAAGCTTTAGGCCTATTGTTCGTTTAATGATACCGTGATGTATTTGTTTTAAAAGATACATTTTCCAAATTGTTTGCAAACAACCCAAATTTTGGGGTTTGTGTTCAGGTCTAAGAGTGGAACATGAAGGTGGTGCTGTATAAACATATAACTTTTTAACTGAAATATTCTACATTCGAGGTCAAGAAATCTGATTTATAACCCATACACTTATCTAACTTATGTGGCCCCAACATCACAACGCAGTATTCCCAGGCGTTTCAGGGCCTGCTACCACCACCAAGAACAGGAGTCGCTTAAGGCGGAGCAACGGTAGCAAAAGAGTTGAGATGGGGGACAGACCCTTAAAGTAGGGAGGCAGGCATGTCCTTCAAGGGTCCGCGATACCCGTTAAGTTCCCCTCATTCACCTCTTCAATGACCCAAGGAACTCTGGGACTCATGCCCCCGCCCGAGGAAAAACTACGCACGTTCTCCCGTAAAAGCGGTGGCTGTCATCGCTGCGGCTAGCCAGTCTCGTCTCCAAGCTGTCTTACCAGTTTAGTGGCCCGATAAGGCCCGGGAGGGACACTCCGATTCTCCATTCCGCCCACCGGGCGCGAAGGTCTGTCAGCGCCCGCTGCCCGGCATGGCGGCTAAAGGCGAACCTGCGACCCCGAGGCCCGGGCGGAAGCGAAGCTTCGCACAGGCCATCTGCCCCGCCGCCGATTTGAATACTGCAGAGGGCTGCGCTGATTGGCTGCGACGTCGCGTCATGTGACGCGCCGACCCTGTTGCGGTGCGTGTGGGCTGTGGAGACTCTCCCCGCTGTGGTGCTGGCCCCGGGGTCTGGCAACCGCAGGTCTGCTTGTGGGGGCCGGGCTAAGGTGATAGGCGTCCCGGCCTCTCCTGGTTCCCTGAAGCTGCTGCTGCTTCTCGTGGTCGTTGGCGAGGCGGAGTCGTGTCTCCGCACTCCGAACGGGTGAGGCAGTTTAGTCCCCCACAGGACTGTTTAGAGCCCAGCCTTTGGCTTGAAGGAATTTGAAATTTGAAAAGAAAAAACGAACACAAGCCTTTTCAGCCTGGCCCTGCAGGATCTCAGGCGGTGGTTACCACGTAAAACAAATCGTCCCTGGGTAGTAGCTTTCAGTTTACAAACTCCTTCGTTTTGCTTTTAAAAAGTTTCCTGGGTATATGCTACAGTGCTGTCCCCTTATCAGGGACCACCGTTCCATTCTTTCCAGGGCTTAAATGTACATTAATTAGTAAAATGGAGCTTAAGTAGATTTCCATAAGTACACACAATAAAGGGCTTGGGACAGCTGATGCAAAACTTGCCAAATTGCTTCCCTTAAGAAAAACTACCATATCAAGCAAGAATCCTGGTTATGTTTAAATCACGATTATGCTTTTGAGGGATTTTCGAAATCTGCATCAAACGTCGTTTGTCAAATGAAAAAACTAAGTTCCCAACATTTAAGTACTTGCCCCAAATCTTGAATCCTGTTGGCAGAGCTCAGACTTTTAATAAATACTCTAACAGCAGACTGAAACTATTAGATGGTAGGAGTCCTTCAGAAAATTGATAGATTACCTTAGTGATTTGAAGTTTGGAAGAATTCATTTGGAAATTAAACAGCAACCTTGAAAGGATAAACCTTAGGAAAAAGAGATGAGAAAATTTTCTAGGGAGAAATAGTATAATGGTGTGCAGAGTTTACCTATTTTATTGAACTTACGATATTTTGTTGGAGATTTCATGTATTTTCTGAATAGAACCAGTGGATAGGAATTTTCAAAACGCTTTCGGTGGATAGAAATAATCACCTCAGTTTTGCATTTGTGTTAAGGAAAAGAAGTACAGTGATAGATGGTAAAAATAGTGTTAACCATTTTTTATCTGGCTTTTTGACGCATTGTACTAGGGTTTTCTTTTTTCTTTTCTTTTGGTTCCTCTTTCCCTTCAGAATGAAATGAAGATGAGAATGTGGAAGCCCAAATTTATTTTACATTTTTATCCAGCTCCCTAGCTGAAAATTATTTTATATACAGTCTTTGATTTGAGTAGCCAGAGCCTAGTGTTACCTATGTTTCCAAGACAACCTGACAGGGGATGCTATTAATGGCACAAAATTAATTTAAAGTTATAAAGCAGCATCTGAAACAATAAAAGTAAATCCAAAGTTTTCATAAGAGGATGGTTAGAGGAGTTCTGAAAAGTCGTGCAACAAGATTGTAGGTGTCACATCTTTAAAAGGCCTCTGAGACTCTTTTTCAGTTGTTTCCATATTGTCTGTGGATTCACTCTGCATCATCCACCTTCACTCCAGTCATTTCTTTAGATAAGAAAATATTTGAAAATCAAGTTTTCATCAAATGGTGGTTGGCTTTCTTTAAAGTGACTTTGCATATCTTTGCTCTTAGAACAATTTATTGATTTCCTAGTTTGATTTTTGGAAGTAATTTTGGTTCTTTCATTACCAGGATTTTAGGAGTCGTTTTATTATCTTTTCCTTCATTCTCCCATATCAAGGTTTTTCAGATGGGTTAGAAACCATCTGCATTTGAAGTACCTGGGATACCTGTAAAAATGCTGATTCCTTCCCCAAACAGTTTTGAGGAATGTGTGTATGTGGGTAGGTGTTGCAGAGTAGTACAGATAAATTCTTAGAGATGGAGAATCCTGAGTCTCTGAAGATTTTACGGGGCTGAACTGCTAGAATGCCCACAGACTGCCTACCTGTGGATTACATGTGAAAGAAATAAGGGCCTCTGTTAATTTACTCTTATAGGTGAACCTAATCCTAATTGACAGAATGATATCACAAAGTAAAATGAAATGAATGTATCATGTTTTAAATATGATAAGACATGAAATGTGATGAAACAAAATTTTTCCACCTAGACAGATTATCTATCTTGGCAAGCTTTCTCCATTCTGCCCATGTAGTTAGTTTTTTTCCCACTAGAATGAAGATTCTATGGCAGAGACTATGTCTAGTTTGTTCACTGTTCTATATCCAGCTGCTGAACAGCACAAGGTAGGAATTTAGTAAATATTTGGTGAATATGAGTTTTTTCCTTACCACTAAAAAGAAAGCTTATATAGCTGATATAATTCACTTTCCTTTCATAGAGAACTTCCTAAAAATCTTTCAGCATATTTGTAAGATTATTTATCCTTGAAATTCAGCCATTCTACCATATTGAGTTTTGCTGAGTCTGATTTCATGAATATTGACTAATATTTGTCTAGTCTGAGAAATTTTTTTTGTATTGCTCAGTCTACTTACCTCCCTGTTTCCGAAACTAGTATTATTGACTATTTTATTTCCTGGAGCTATCTTATTTTTCTAAGGTCCATTTATAATTTTCATTTTATTATTTTTTGCTTTTATGCTGTGAGAGAATTCTTTCAACTGAGCTTTAAATTCACCAGTCAGATTTACTTTACTCTCTTATGTTTTATGGTGACTCACTATGAGATGTTGAAAACAACCCTTCTCTTTGAATTGGTGATTTTTTTCATTGTGTGCATTAATTTTCTTTTTTTATAAATTACTTAATGAATTTTACTACAATTATAGGTGTACAAAAACCATCACAATGAAATTTTGTAGCATTTCCATCCCAAACCCACAGTACATTCCCCCAGCCCCCAACTTGTCTCATTTGGAAACCATAAGTTTTCCAAAGTCTGTGAGTCAGTATCTGTTCTGCAAAGAAGTTCACTGTCCTTTTTTTAGATTCCACAAGTAAGTTGGAATTTGATGTTGGTGCCTCATTGTCTGACTGGTTTCACTTCGCATGGTAATTTCTAGGTCCATCCATGTTGCTATAAATAATGTTATTTCATTTCTTTTAATGGCTGAGTAATATTCCATTGTGTATATGTACCACATCTTCCCTATCCATTCCTCTGTCGATAGGCATTTAGGTTGTTCCCATGACTTGGCTATTGTATAGAGTGCTGCAATGAACACTGGAGTACATATGTCTTTTTGAGTCATGGATTTCTCTGGATAGATGCCCAGGAGTGGGAGTGCCAGATCAAATGGTAATTCTATTTTTAGTTTTCTAAAGAATCTCCCTACTGTTTTCCACAGTGGTTGCACCAATTTGCGTTCCCACCAGCAGTGTAATAGGGTTCCTTTTTCTCCACACCCTCTCCAGCCCTTATTGTTTGTAGAGTTTTTGATGATGGCCATTCTGGCCAGTGTAAGGTGGTACCTCAGTGGTTTTGATTTGCATTTCTCTGATAGTGAGTGACATATGTCTTCTTTGGAGAATTGTCTGTTTAGTGTTTAGATCATCTGCCCATTTTTTGATGGGGTTGTTCGTTTTTTTGGTATTGAGCTGTAGGAGGTGTTTGTAAATTTTGGAGATTAATACCTTGTCAGTCAATGCATTTGCAAATATTTTCTCCCATTCTGTGGGTTGTCTTTTTGTTTTGTTTAGGGTTTCCTTTGCTGTGCAGAAACTTTGAAATTTAATTAAGTCCCATTTGTTTATTTCTCTCTTTATTGTCATTACTCTAACAGGTGGATCTGAGAAGATGTTGCTGTCATTTATGTCAGAGAGTGTTTGGCCTATGTTTTTCTCTAAGAGTTTTATAGTATCTGGTCTTTATCTAGATCTTTAATCCATTTTGAGTTTATTTTTGTGCATGGTGTTAAGAAATATCCTAATTTCATTTTTTTACATGTGGTTGTTCATTTTTCCCAGCACTACTTATTGAAGAGGCTGTCTTTTCTCCATTGTATATTCTTGCCCCCTTTGTCATAGATTAGTTGACTATAGGTGCATGGGTTTAATTCTGGGCTTTCTATCCTGGTCCACTGATCTGTATTTCTGTCTTTGTGCCAGTACCATATGGTTTTGATGACTGTAGCTTTGTAGTATAGTCTGAAGTCAGGGAGCCTGATCCCTCCAGCTCCATTTTTATTTCTCAGGATGGCTTTGGCTATTCTGGGTCTTTTGTGCTTCCAAACAAACTGTAAAATATTTTGTTCTAGCCCTTTGGAAAATGTCCTTGGTAATTTGATAGGGATTGCATTGAATGTGTAGATTGCCTTGGGTAGTATAGTCATTTTGATAATATTGACTCTTCCAATCCAAGAGCATGGTATGTCTTTCCACCTGTTCAAGTCATCCTTGATTTCTTTCATCAGCATCTTACAGTTTTCAGAGTAAAGGTCTTTTGTCTCTTTAGGTAGCTTTATTCCTAAGTATTTAATTCTTTTTCATGCAATGGTAAATGGGATTGCTTCCCTAATTTCTCTTTCTGATCTTTCATTGTTAGTATATAGAAATGTAGTTGATTTCTGTGTATTAATTTTGTATCCTGTGATTTTGCCAAATTCATTGATGAGCTCTAACAGTTTTCTGGTAGAGTCTTGAGGATTCTCTAGGTATAGCATCATGTCATCTGCAAATAGTGATAGTTTGACTTCTTCCTTTCCGATTTGGATTCCTTTTATTTCTTTTTCTTCTCTGATTGCTGTGGCTAGGACTTCCAGAACTGTGTTGAATAGTAGTGGCGAGAGTGGACATCCTTTTCTTGTTCCTGATCTCAATGGGAATTCTTTCAGCTTTTCACCATTGAGAATGATGTGAGCTGTGGGTTTGTCATAGATGGCCTTTATTATGTTGAGGTAGGTTCCCTCTGTGCCCACTTTCTGAAAGGTTTTTAATCAGAAATGGGTGTTGGATTTTGTCAAAGGCTTTTTCTGCATCTATGGAAAGGATCATATGGTTTTTATTCTTCAGTTTGTTAACGTGATGTGTCACACTGATCGATGTGCTAATACTGAAGAATCTTTGCATCCCTGGGATAAATCCCACTTGATCATGTTGTACAATCCTTTTAATGTATTGTTGGATTCGGTTGGAGTGTATTTTGTTGAGGATTTTTCCATCTATGTTCATCAGTGAAATTGGCCTGTAATTTTCTATTTTTTGTGCTATCTTTGTATGGTTTTGGTATCAGGGTGATGGTTGCTTCATAGAATGAGTTTGGGAGTGCTCCTTTTTCTGCACTTTTTGGAATAGTTTCAGAAGGATAGGTGTTAGCTCTTCTCTAAATGTTTGATCAAATTTGCTTGTGAAGCCATCTCGTGCTGGACTTTTGTTTGTTGGAAGTTTTTTAGTCAGTTTCAATTTCAGAACTTGTGATTGGTCTGTTCATATTTTCTATTTCATCTTGGTTTAGTCTTGGAAGATTGTACTTTTCAAAGAATTTGTCCATTTCTTCTAGGTTTTCCATTTTATTGCCATATAGTTGCATATAGTAGTCTCTTATGATCCTTTGTGTTTCTGTGATGTCTGTTGTTACTTCTCCTTTTTCATTTCTAATTTTATTGATTTGTGTCCTCTCTCTTTTTTTTCTTGTTAAGTCTTGCTAAGGGTTTATCAATTTTGTTGATCTCTTCCAAGAACCAGCTTTTAGTTTCATTGATCTTTTCTATGGTTTTCTTCATTTCTGTTTCATTGATTTCTGCTCTGATCTTTATGATTTTTTTTCTTCTACTAACTTTAGGTCTTGTCTGTTCTTCCCTCTCTAGCTGCTTTAGATGTAAAGTTAGGTTATTTGAGCTTTTTCTTGTTTCCTGAGGTAGGCTTGTATTGCTATAAACTTTCCTCTTAGAACTGCTTTTGCTGTATCCCAGAGGTTTTGAAGTGTCATATCTTTGTTGTCATTTGCTTCTACGTATTTTTAAATTTCCTCTTTGCTTTCTTCAGTGATCCATTGGTTGTTTAGTAGCATGTTGTTTATTCTCCATGTGTTTGCATTTTTTGCCATTTTTTTTCTTGTTATTGATTTCCAGTCACATAGCATTGTGGTCAGAAAAGATGCTTGAAATGATTTCAATTTTCTTAAAGTTACTGAGGCTTGATTTTTAGCCCAGCATGTTATCAATCTTAGAGAATGTTCCATGTGCACTTGAGAAGAATATGTATTCTGTTGCTTTTAGATGGAATGTCCTATAAATATCCATTAAGTCCATCTGGCCTAATGCTTCATTCAGCGCCTGTGTTTCCTTATTGATTTTCTGTCTTGATGGTCTATCCATTGGTGTAAGTGTGGTGTTAAAATTGCCCACTATGATTGTGTTATTGTCAATTTCTCCTTTTAAGGTTGTTAGAAGTCATCTTATATATTGTGCTGATCCTTTGTTGGGTACATAGATATTTAAAATTGTTGTATCTTCTTCTTGGATTGATCCTTTGGTCACTATATAGTGCTCTTCCTTGTCTCTTAAAATGTTCTTCATTTTAAAGTCTATTTTGTCTGATAGGAGTTTGCTACTCTGGCTTTCTTTTGATTCCTGTTTGCATGGAATATTTTCTTCCCTCCTCTCACTTTCAATTTGTATGTGTCCCTAGAAATGAAGTGGGTCTCTTGAAGACAGCATATATATGGGTCTTGTTTTTGTATCCATTCATCTAGTCTTTGTCTTTTGGTTGGGGCATTCAGTCCATTAACATTTACGGTAATTATTGATATGTATGTTCTTATTGTCATTTTATTAACTGTTTTGGATTTTTGTTGCTCATTTTTCTTCCCTTATTCTCTTGTTGTCTCCTCTTGTGATTTGATGACTATCTTTAATGATGTATTTGAATTGATTTTTCTTATTTGTTTGTGTATCAAATATAGATTTTTGATTTGCAGTTACTCTGAAGTTTTGATATAGAAGTCTGTATATAAATGAGATTGTTTAAAGTTGTTGGTTTCTTAATTGCACGTGCATCTCCAGTGTCCTGCATTTGTGCTCTCTTCTCGCGATTTCTGATTTTGGTAGCACAATTGTGCATGGATGATTTAGTATCTTTGCTGTATATATGTCTTTACTGGGGAGCCTTGTCATTTGTGGTGTTTTTATTGCTGGTATGGCCTTTTCTTTTCTGCCTAGAGAAGTTCCTTTAGTATTTGTTGTAATGCTGGTTTTGTGTTGCAGAAATCTCTTAGCTTCTGCTTATCTTTAAAGGTTTTGATTTCTCCTTCAGATCTGAATGAGAGCCTTGCTGGGTAAGGTAATCTTGGTTCTGAAGTTTTTTCCTTTTATCAAATTAAGTATATCATGCCACTCCCTTCTGGCCTGCAGAGTTTCAGCTGAAAAATCTGTTGATAACCTTATTGGGGTTCCCTTGTATGTCATTTGTTTCTTTTCCCTAGGTGCTTTCAATATTTTCTCTGTCTTTAATTTTGGTCATTTTGATTAGTATGTGTCTCGGGGTATTCCTCCTTGGGTTTATTTTATATGGTAGTCGTTGTGCTTCCTGGATTTGAGTGAGTGGTTCCTTTTCCATGTTCGGGAAGTTTTGGGTATTATCTCTTCGAATATTTTTTCTGTCCCCTTCTCTCTCTCTTCTGCCTCAGGCACCTGTATAATGTGGAAGTTGGTGCATTTAACGTTTTACAAGGGTTCTCTGCATCTCTCCTCATTTCCTTTCAATCTTTTATCTCTTTTCTCTTCCGCATTAGTGATTTCCACTAATTTGTCCTCCACCTTGCTGATTCGTTCTTCTGCCTCCTGTATTCTACTGTTGGCTGCTTCTAATGAATTTTTTTATTTCATTTATTGTATTTTGCATCTCTTCTTGCTTAATTTTTATATCTTGTATTTCTTTGCTCAGTGTTTCCTGTAAATTATCAATCTTTGCCTCCAGTTTATTTCCAATGTCTTGCATCATCTTCAGTATCAACAGTCTAAAGTCTCTTTCTGGGAAGCTGATAATCTCCTCATCACTGAGCTGTTTTTCTGGGCTTTTTTCTTTCTCCCTTATCTGGTTATAATTTTCTGTCTTTTCATTTTTATAGGTTTTTGGTGTGGTGAACTTTTTGCAGACAATAGAGTTGTGGCCTTTCTTAGTTCTGGTGTTTGCCTCCCCTGTGGCTAAAGTTGGTATGGAGGGGGTGCTTGCTGTAGGATTCCTGATGGGAGGGACTGGTGCCTGCCCACTGGTAGGTGGGTTTGATTCCTATACCTCTCATGGGTGGGGCTTTGTCTCTGGGTGAGATTAGAAGCTGGCCATGTGCCTGAGGGGTCTTTAGGCAGCCTGTTTACTGATGGGTGGGGTTGTGATCCCCTCTGGAGTATTTGGCCTGGGGCTTCTCAGAGCTGCGTGGAGGGGCCAGATTTTTCCAAAACTGACTACCTCCAGAGAAATGTAGGCTGATGAATGTTTCCAAGAGCTTTGCCTCCAATGCCCTTCCCCCACAACAAGGCACAGTCACACCTGTTTTCCCAGGAGATCCTCCAGGAATTGCAGTCGGGTTTGACCAGGATTCCTATGGAGAGTTTGCTTTGCCCTGGGACCCAGTGCTCATGAAAGTCTGTGTGCGCCTTTCAAGAATGAGGTCTCTGTTTCCCCCAGTCCCATGGAGCTCCTGCACACAAGCCCCACTGGCCTTCAATGCTAGGTGCTCTTGGGGGCTCTTTCTCCCTGTGCCAGATCTCCAGGCATGGAGATTTGACATGGGACTCGAACTCTCAGTCCTGCAGCTGAGTCTCTGTGATAGAGTTACTTTCCAGTCTTTGGGGCTTCCCACCTGGGAGCTATAGGGTTGTTTATATCATGTAATCGCCCCTCCTACCTCTTGATGTTGTCTCCTCTTTGTCTTCTGGAGTAGAATATCTTTTTGAAAGTTTCAAGTCCATTTGGTTGAAGGTTGCTCAGCATTTGTTTGTAATATTGTTGTTTTTATGAGTGAAGTTGAGCTCCAGTCCTTCTATTCCGTCATCTTAATCCAATCTCTTTGAAAAGAGTCCATCAATTTTCTTTAATTTGTTCTTATGAGAAACTTTTAAAAAAATGTACTACCAGTAACTGAGATAAGTCCCAGTGAAGACTGGATAAGTCCATCAAAATAGTAAAAATAACTACTTTTTGCTTTCAACCATTCATTTCCCAGTTCCTGCACTCTCAGGTATGTAAATAGATGCTATCTATGGCTTAGGATTGGAAGTATAGTTGGCATTTATTGTTTCATCTGTTGATTGACTCTCATTTCTTTTGGAAATAGCGTACTTCCTCATTTGGAGCACAGAATCTCCCACTGTAGCATGTATTCTGAATGGACTCTTCCATCTTCCTTGTTCTCAGGAATGAACAATGTCCAACTGGGTCATAACAGTCTGCTTCCCTGAATCAATGAAGTGGACATGTGACCAAGTCGAGTTAAGCAGAGTCCTCTGAGTTTTTTTTTTTTTTCCCCAAACAGTGTCAAGAGGCAGAGCCTTCTCTTTCTGGTGATTAAACTGAGAAGATATGAGCTTGGAGCCAGTGGTGTCTATAATTACAGTTGTATGGGGACTTCTGGCCTGGTAAAATGCACTGACGCCAAAAATTAAACATAAATGAGAGCTAAAGAGTGATACTTTTAGTCTTTCTCAAGCTGGCTTAAATCCCCAGAATTTGATTACATGATTCATAATTAAAAAAAATGTTTCGATCTTTATTATCATCTAAATGTTGCCAAACCAAACTTAGGTCCACTTGCCCACTTGCATTAAAGCCAGTCTGCTGACACTGAGTTGTGGTGAAAGAAAGTACCGTATTTATTGCAGATACCAAACAGGGAGTGTGGGCAGTTAATGCTCAAAAAACCCTGAACTCTTGGATATGTTTCAGGGAAGGTGAAAGGAGAGGAATTGCAGAGTGTATATTCAACTCATGTACAGTTGTCTGATTGGATGATGGTAAGGTAACAGGGTGGTATAACAGGGGTTAACATCATCAATCCTCAGGCTCCAGCTGGTCTAGGGACTATGGTCATCAAGTAGTTCACTTCTTCCATTGGGTGTGGGCTTTACTATCTGTAAAACAACTCAGAAATGTGTATCATAGACTGTTATCTGTGTCCTTCAGGGAGGAGCTAAATGTTCTGTGACTGATTAATGGCTGATTTACTGTTTAAATTGTTACCAGTTCTCTTGGTCCAACTGATATTTTTGTCACTACATGTTCACATTCTTTCAGTTATTAATTCTTAAGCCAGGCTTTTGTGACTTAGGGGAGTCCTGAGAAACTATAGCTTTTCTACAAATAGGAGACAGGCAGAGGACATGGGTGCAGTGGGGTGAGGGCTGTTCCAAAAAGGTCCCAGGGCCCCGATCCATTATGCAAAGATCTCCAGTAAAAGATAATTTTTCAAGAACACTAATGATAATTATAGTACTTAGGGAGGATGCCATTTAACTCAGGAGGGTTTTATATCATTCCAGTACATTAAAGAGTTCTATGTAGATAACAGAGAAGCCATATAATATAGATAATCTATATAGATAATCTCCCTAGTGGGGAGATTATCAGGATTGCTCATAACCAGGTGCTGGTCTTCCTGAGGAGCTTCTCACATGTTTAACAACTAAGCTATTTCTGTGACCTATAACATTTTGTCTTTAGTGGGGAGTTTTACTTCTTGAGACCTCTAATCTCTTACTAGCACACAGTAGATGGAAGTCTCTAACCTATTTCTCCAAAGTTCTAGTAAAGTTCATGGTCTCAGTTGCACTAAATCTGTTGAGGCTTGGGAGGAGAAAGAGCATGATGGGGGCATATAGTTAGACTGCCATAGCTATATTTTTCTGTGTTGTGTTTCTGTGTGATAGAATAATTTACATGAAAGAAACATTGGGGGTTGAAAAGACTATGACAAATTCATTTATGTGATTTTTTTCCCCTATGAAAAATTACATTAACCAGGTTCAGGAGAGCCCCTAGTGATTCATGCTTCCTGGTATTTACTTCCTTGTGTCACCCCTTCACAAACCAGGTTGGCTAACCTGTGTAATCAAATGATATTGCAGAAATGACAATATGAATCTTGACACTAGATTGTAAAAGAAATTCCTGCTCGTGTCTTGCTATCTCTGGGATCTTTTGCTTTTGGGGGAGTCAGCTACCATTATCGTGAGGCCATTCAGGCAATCATTTGGAGAGGTCCCTGTGGAGAGAAACTGAAAAGTGAGCCCCCATTGAATGGATCCTTCAGCCGTGGTCAAGGCTTTGGGAAACATCTTGACTGCAATCTTATGAAAGTCCCGGAGCCAGACCGACTAAGCCATATCTGGATTCCTGACCTACAGAAATTATCTAAAACAATAAATGTTCATTGTCTTAAGCAGTTAAGTTTTGGGAGAATTGTTACACAGCAATACATAACTAATATTGCAGTCCTCATTGTTCTTAAGAAATCAACTGGATAAATGGTAAAGTTTATGCTGATGGAAAAAATTAGAGGAAGAATGACAAAGGAGGCAAGAATATAAAATGGGAAAAAGACAGTCTTTTCAGTAAGTGGTACAGGGAAAACTGGACAGCTGCATGTAAGTTAAGGAAACTGGAACACACCCTCACACCGTGCACAAAAATAAACTCAAAATGGGTTAAAGACTTAAATGTAAGGCAAGATACCATCAAACTCCTAGAAGAGAACATAGGGAAAACATTCTCTGATATCAACCTTACAAATGCTTTCTCAGGTCAGTCTCCCAAAGCAACAGAAGTAAAAGCAAAATAAACCAGCGGGACCTAATCAAACTGACAAGCTTTTGCACAGCAAAGGAAACCATAAAAAAAAAAAAAGACAACTTACAGAATGGGAGAAAATAATTTCAAACGACGCAACTGACAAAGGCTTAATCTCCAAAATATACAAACAACTTAAACAACTCAACAGCAAAAAGCCAACAACTGAATTGAAAAATGGGCAAAAGACCTGAATAGACATTTCTCCAAAGAAGATATGCAGATGGCCAACAAGCACATGAAAAAATGCTCAACATCACTGATTATTAGAGAAATGCAAATCAAAACTACCATGAGTTACCACCTCACATCAGTCAGAATGGCCATCATTAATAAGTCCACAAACAACAAATGCTAGAGGGGGTGTGGAGAAAAGGGAACCCTCCTGCACTGTTGGTGGGAAGGTAAATTGGTAAAACCACTATGGAAAACAGTATGGAGGTACCTTAGAAAACTATACATAGAACTACCATATGATGCAGCAATTCCACTCTTGGGCGTATATCTGGACAAAATTTTCCTTGAAAAAGACACATGCACCTGCATGTTCATTGTGGCACTATTCACAATAGCCAAGACATGGAAACAACCTAAATGTTCATTGACAGATGATTGGATTAGGAAGATGTGGTATATATACACAGTGGAATACTACTCAGCCATAACAATGCACAAAATAATGCCATTTCCAGCAACATGGATGGAACTAGAGACTCTCATACTAAGTGAAGTAAGAAAGAGAAAGACAAATACCATATGATATCACTTATATCTGCAATATGTTATATGGCACAGATCAATCTTTCCACAGAAAAGAAAATCATGGACATGGAGAACAGACCTGTATTTGCCAAGGGGGAGGGAGAGATAGTGGGATGGCCTGGAAATCTGGGGTTAATAGATGCAAACTGTTGCCTTTGCAATGGATAAGCAATGGGATCCTACTATATAGCACTGAGATCTATAGCTAGTCATTTATGATGGAGCATGATAATGTGAGAAAAAAGAGTCTATACATGTATGTGTACCTGGGTCACCTTGCTGCACAGTAGAAAATTGACAGAACACTGTAAACCAGCTATAATGGAAAAAATAAAAATCATTGTAAAATAAAAACAACAACAACAAATTAGAGGAAGAACAAATAGGAACCATGATTTCTGCATTGTTCTGGTTAAGTATGAGATGCCAAGTAACAGTTCAATTGTAGATGTCAAGTATGCAGTTGGACATAAGATTATGGAGTTTTAGAGAGAGGTCAGAGTTACAGAATGAAATTTGAAAGGAATCCGTATATAGATTCTGTTTAAAATTATAGGGAGAGATGTAGATAGAGAAGAGAATGAGCTCAACACTTGGTCACTTCTGACACTGAGGAGAGGAAGAAGAGCCACAAAGAAGTCTGAGAAAGCACAGTCACTGAGAAACTAGCCTATGTGTTAAGGAAGCCAAGAGAATAAACTGTCTCCAGAAGGGAGTGACCCACTTTGTCCAATGACCTGTGAGGTTGAGCAGGAAAATAGCAGAAAAGCATTGTGGGGTTGGTAACACAGGTCAGCAGCACCTTCATGAGAGCAGTCTTAGTGCAGTGGGAGAAAAAATGAAACATAATTGGAGTGATTCGACGAGAATGGGAATGAGGAAGTTAAGACAGACATCACAAACAGATTCATGAAGTTTTGCTGTGAAGGGGCAATGAGAAATGTCGAGGTACTAGAGGAGGATACAAGGGCGAGATGGGGTTTTATTTCTATTTGCTGTATTTATGATTGAAATTTTAAAGATACAGGATATAAGACTATGTAAGCTGATGGAAATAATTAAGCTCAAGAAAATAATTGCTGTTGCAGGAAAAAGCGAATAATGGTGGGAATACACACTGTGAGATACTGAGAAGGAATGGAATGGAAGTAGAGAGACTGGCCTTTGATGGGAACAGGAAGTACTTTCTCCTTTAGTATTAAGAAGGCAATTATAGGCTTTTTCTTTAGTAATACAGGGAACGTGGGAATGGAGAAACAGAAAAATTACCTTGCCATCTCAACCTCTACTATATATAATTAGCTGAAGGAGTTAATTTTTGATAGAGGTTTTTTTTTTCTTTTTTTGTCTTTTTAGGGCCACACCTGTGGTATATGGACGTTCCCAGGCTAGGGGTCTAATGGAGCTGGAGCTGGAGCTGCCAGCCTATGCCGCTGCCACTGCCATGGCAACCAACACCAGATCGGAGCCACATCTGTGACCACCACAGCTCACAGCAATGCTGGATCCTTAACCCACTGAGTGAGGCCAGGGACTGAACCTGTGTCCTCATGGATACTAATCAGATTCACTTCTGCTGATCCACAATGGGTACTTCTTCTTCTT
>PVHT020000066.1:6407472-6433826 GCA_004024745.2 Catagonus wagneri | reverse complement strand
GCATGTGGAGGTTCCCAGGCTAGGGGTCTAATCGGAGCTGTAGCCACTGGCCTGTGCCGCAGCCACAGCAACGCAGGATCCGAGCCAGGATCTGAGCCGCGTCTGCGACCTACACCACAGCTCACGGCAACGCCGGATCGTTAAACCACTGAGCAAGGGCAGGGATCGAACCCGCAACCTCATGGTTCCTAGTCGGATTCGTTAACCACTGCGCCACGATGGGAACTCCCACAATGGGTACTTCTGATAGAGGGTTTTGATTGACCATTCGTTTGACAAGTATTTATTGAACTCCAGCAAGTAGAAGTTACTCGGGCAAAATGATAGAATGTATTTTTCTAGGAGATTAAAACTTACTTCATAAATAATCATGCAAATAAACAATTAGAATACAAGAATTTAATGGTGATAATGGAGATGTGTTCAAAGTGTTCAGAGCATAGGAGAAAGGGGCCCAAGCCTGTCCAGGGGAGACAGGGAAGCCTTCTTGGCTGAGACTTGCTTAATGGAAACTATAAGGAAAAGAAGAACTTTGCAGTTGAGTGGATTAACAATAGCCATAATAATAAAAATAGCAATGCTGATTCTGAAGCACCTCATTCATGCATGGGAGAACACAATAAAAAGGTGATGGTGCATCCTTTTCTACCTTTCCTCCTGTGGCTTATGTGAATGATTTCACATAATTCATTGCCTGTTACCTCTTTAGTGGACTGTCCTTGGAGTTCTCTCTTTATCAGCACATAAGTGTACTGATTTAGGCTTGATTTTAGAAATCTTCAGAGATAGGGAATTGAACATTTCCTTAAAAAATAATACCAATATCTAATAGCTTTCAAATAGAAATACTGTACTGTAGAATTTAAACTACTCTCTGTGAAAACTGTATCTTTAGTATCATGTGTGCATGTGTGTGTGTGTGTGTATGTATAGAAATTCAGACTAAAACATACTTGGGTATATGTGGGGTATACTAGCTAATTGCAATTTTTTGTTTAGTCACGATACTCTTGGTTTTAGTATCTTTCTAAAAATAAATCACCTTCCTTTGATGCTTTGTTAATGCTTAAAATGTATATTAAAATTATGTGGAAAATTTTAAGTAATTTTCAATTTTGTTTCTGTTAGGGTTTTACTATACATGAATATTACGATGTTTAGGTCCTCCCTTTGGATTTCTTCTCTTTGAATAATTCTGTTTGTGTATGTGTGTATGCTTGTTGTATGTGTGTGTGTACACTTAGTGCATGGCCGCAGATAATTGTTTTATAAATTATATTCTGCCATTAATGCAGAACTTTAGCTTTTTCTTTACAGTCATTCACAAGAAGTAGTTTTTCCTTGTTTTCTTTTATTCTATCTGCTTTTTTCTCCTTCATTCTCTCTTCCGATGGAGAGGTAGCAGTTAGGAAGGAGGCTATGGGGAATTCTAGTTTTCATAACATTTATCATTTTATAGATATCTACTTTTCTTTAAACTTTACTGTCAATTTATTCCCTTTTAACTCTGCTTAGGACTTATACTATTCTGCAGGGAGTAAAAATCATTAATGAATTTAGTATATGTGGAAAATGCTAATGTAGTATATAATTATCAATGTCTGATTTATTTTTGTTTAATATAATTTTTGTGTTTTTCAATTAACATTCATTAATAATCAGCTGGTCTTTAGTTTTGCAATTTTACATGTTTAAGATATGAAGGTATGTATGAATTCCCAAATCAGAAAGAAATCCTTGGTTAGACTGTTTTATATTTATCATAGGTACATGGGAAATTTGTTAAGTTCAGGGCATGACAAAAACATTGGTGGAAGGTAATTTATAGAGGGGGGTAGTTTGTAAATTTTTTGGTCAGAAAAACTGCATGAAAACTGTAAATGACTCTGAATTGTAGGAAATTCATAGAATAAGGACTATTATCTCCTAGTGTAGTGAATATTTATTGAGTGATTACACAGCATCCCTTTCCCTTTCTCACCTTCTGTATAATATCAAAATTTTTCTTAGGCCTTCCACTCCTTTGATACATGGCCCAGAAATTCAGGGAGATACACTACTGCCAGGGGGTAGGCCTGGATTGTCTTAAACTAATAAGAACATTCAGTTCTGGATGCAGTTCATGCTGGTTGGATTTAAGCCAATGTGTGTGTTGAATCTGCCATGTTTTATAAAAGTCCTTCCAGATCCTTATTATAAGAGGGTTTTGGAGCCAGGTAGGCACACAGCTGAGGAGGGCTAGCAACTACAAAACATCTGGCAGATATCATAAGTAAGGGGGCAAATACCCAAATAGAATTCTTATGAAGTTGGAATATAAAGGTCAGGAAGTTGTGCTAGAATCATAGTAATATCTGTTTATAATATCATCTTACATTTTCAACTATAATAAGAATCATTAGTGGCATGTTCAAGAGGCTTAACTTAACGCAGTCAAAAATCTACACGTTAAAATAGCCCTTCTTTGAATTTAATTTTCTCTATTTTTCAGATTGAGGAACTCATAGTCTCTTAATCAATAGAGTACCTATATTTGGAAACTAATTTAGGAATTCAACCCAATTAAAAAATTATTCTAGGGGGAATATTAATTCTCAGTTCAACAAAGAGTGAATCATATCCAGTCCTCTGTTGATGGACATTTAGGTAGCTTCCATGTCTTGGCTACCGTAAGTAGTGTTTCAGTGAACATTGGCTTACATGTATTTTTTTGAATTATGGCTTTTTCTGGATATAGGCCCAGGAATGGGATTGCTAGATCATATGGTAGTTCTATATTAGTTTTTTAAGGAACCTCCATACTGTCCTCCATAGTGGTTTCACCAGCTTACATTCCCACCAACAGAGTAGAAGGGTTCCCTTTTCTCCACACTCTATCCAGCGTTTATTGTTTGTAGATTTTTTTGATGATGGGACCATTCTGACTTGTGTGAGATGATACCTCATTGTAGTTTTGATTTGCATTTCTGTAATAATTAATGATGTTGATCATCTTTTCACGTGCTTTTTGGCCATCTGTCTGTCTTCTTTGGAGAAATGTCTGTTTATATCTTATGACCATTTTTTAATTGGGATTGGAGAAGATGTGGAACATATAGGCAATAGAATATTACTCAACCATGAAAAAGAATGAAGTAATGCCATTTGCAGCAACATGGATAGACCTAGAAATTAACATACTAAGTGAAGTAAGTCAGAGAAAGACAAATATCAAATGAGAGCACTAATATGTGGAATCTAATAAAAATGACACAAAAGAACTTCAAAACTTTCAAAGATTTTTAAATCAAACTTATGGTTACCAAAGAGTAAATGTGTGTGTGGAGGATTAATTATGGGGTTAGGATTGACATATACATACTACTATATATAAAAGAGATAGGTAACAAGGACCTACTTATAGCACAGGGTAATCTACTTAACATATATAAGAAAAGAATATGAAAAGGAATGGATATATGTATGTATATATAACTGATCTATTTTGTGGTAAACCTGAAACTAACACAACTTCGAAAGACAACTATAGTCAAAAAAATTTAAAAAAGAAATAAATGGGAAGGAAGCAAAAAAATGAATCATAAATGAATTTATAAAATACAATCCATAAACTTAGAATTTATTGTATCTATGAGAGGTTTGGCAGTTTACTAGAAAGATTCAAAGAAGGAGTCAAATAATATTGTTTCTAACATAACTTGGCTGTTAAATAGCGATGTAACTTACCCGAGTCATCTCCCTGGTTCTTTATTCTCTTATCTATAATGTGAAGTTGAAGTAAATTTATTGATTCTTTCAGTTCCAGCAAATTTATAATACATTTTTCAAATGCTAGAACACATTTATTTAATAGTGACTTTAATACTGTGTTTTAAAAGTATGTTGTAAAAATATTTTTATGGGTTTAATCTTGTTCTTTTGGATCATTACATATTATTTATAAAAGTAATTTTACTTTTGAGTATTCAATTTAATAGATTAAGAACATTCTAATAATGGTAAGATATATCTGAATAAAATAGTGTAGAGAGATAATTTTAAATGCAGTTTTTTTACTGAATCGAAATGATTTTAAATTTGCTCACTTGTTACAATTATTTTTGTGATGTTTTGATTTAAGAGGACTTTTATTTCCCAAAATAGTTTTATTGCTTTATAATTGTATTATATTACTAATTTAATAGCATTTGCTAGAAATTTTAAACCAAGTAATATATATTAATGTGTATTATATAATATATATAGCATGTTATTAGTATTTATAATAATATGTATATAATGTGTTAATAATACACATATACTAGTATATATGTATATAATATGTATATAATTATATGCATATATGTATAACATGTATTGTATATACATCTATGTACATATTGTATATATAATTGTGTATATGCAATCATGTTATATACATAAGCTTATTATTATGTGATTTATAAATATATATTATATATGTAGTTGACAATAAACATATAGTGGCATATGTGACAATATATCATTACAATACATATTATATATTTATATAATTGACGTAAACATATATATAATGGCATATATGATGACGTATTATTACCTACATTTGAAATGTTTTTATATATGAAATACTGCTTACATTGTCATTCATTAAGCTGACCTTGTGCTAGGTACCATGCTAGTATCCAGGGAAGTAATAAACAATTATTGCTTGCAAGGATCTTATGGTCTACTGAATGAAATAATCAGGTAAAATAACAGGGGAAGAAATATACAGTTATTTGGTTGCAAGGAGCTTATGATCTCTTGAGTGAAATAATCAGATAAAATGACAGTTGCATGGTCAGTTAACATGACTACCATAATAAACTATGTGGAATGCAATGGAAAGTTATGAAACCTAACTTTGGGAGGGCCTTTGTGGGAAGGAAACTCCTGAGCGAATCTGACAGATAAATTGCAGTTAGCCAGGTGAAGAAAGGAAAGAAGGAAGTCTCAGGAGAAGGCATAGCTTTTACAGAGTCATGGAGGTATGTAAACATGAAATATTTGGGGAATTGTAAGTAATTTTTATATGACTAGAGTGTATAGTGCAAGGAAATGAAGAGTGAGATGAAGCTGGAGAAGTAAGCAGTCTTCATGGTAGGTCAAGATCATGAGGATGCTTATATGCTGTGTGAGGATTTGATATTATTCCACTCCCCAATCTATTCCTGATTAATCCTGCTTCTGACTTTCCACATCATTGTCCTATGGACAGTCACATTGCAGCTGGAATCTTTGCATTTAGTTTTGTCTTTCTATAGTTTATCCTTCATAAAAGCACCCAGCTCCTTTTCTACCAACTAGTTTTTATTATCTTTCCTTGTGTTGTAATTATTTTTAGTATTATATCTACATACATTTAAAACTCAGTCAACATTATAATTCTTACTGTCAAATATCAAACATTTTAAAGAACTACAGAGGATAGGAATAGTTTATTGTATTTACCCATATATTTACCATTTCTGTTGCTCTTCCTTCATTCTCAATGCTGCAGGCATCTTTCAGGTATTATTTCTCATGTGTATGAAGAAGTTCCTTTAACAATTCTTTTGAAACAAATATACTGGCAAGAAATTCTCTTAGTTTGTTTACTTTCATCTGAGAAAATCTATTTTACTTTCATTCCTAAAAGATATTTTCTCTGGATATGGAATTCTAGGTTAAAAATCATTTTTTTCAGCACTTTATAGATGCTGTTTTCTTTCCTTCTGGCCTCCGTGAGACATTTGGATAAATGTTTTCCTATAAGTAATGCATTGTTTTTCCTGGCTGATTTCATGACATTTTCTTTGTCTATAATTTTCAGCAATTTGATTACAGTGAGTCTAGTAATGGACTTCTTTGTGTTTATTCGGTTCGGGTTCACTGAACTTCTTGAACTTACAGCCTTGTCCATTTTTCTCCACATTTGGGTAGCTTTCAACCATGACTTCTTCAAATATATATTCATTACATATATACTCATACATACATACAAACACATATTTTATTAACATACTCTTTCTCTACTCTGTCTGGGACTCAGATGACACAAATATCAGGTCTTTTGTTATTGTAACACAGGTTCCTGAGGTTCCATTTAATTCTTTCAATCATTTTTTCATCTGTTTTTCAGATTATGTAATCTCTATTGCTCTACAAGTTAACTAATCTTTGTCATATCCATTCTGCTTTGTAGCCCCTTCAATAAGTTTTTCAGTTATTTTATTTATTTTATTTCATTTTATTTTACTTTTTAGGGTCACACCTGTGCCAAAAGGAAGTTCCCAGGCTAGGGGTTGAATTGAAACTGCAGCTGCTGGCTTACACTACAGGCATAGCAACGTGGGATCTGAGCTGCGTTTGTGACCTACACCACAGTTCATGGCAGTGCTGGATCCTTAACCCATTGTGTGAGGCCAGTGATTGAACCAGCATCCTCATGGATATTAGTAGGGTTCTTAGCCTCCTGAGCCACAACAGAAACTCCTGTTATTGTATTTTTAGTTCTAAAATTTCCATTTGGATGTTCTTTATAAATGCTTGTTTTATTTCAAAGTTTTCTACTTTTCTGTTTATTTTAAGATTATTTGCCTTTACCTTTTGGAATATTTTTATAATAAATGCTTTAAATCTTTTGTCAGATAATAACAAAATCTCACAATTTAGTGTTGGCATTTATTGATTTTTCTTTCCCTGGTTATAGCCAAGTAATTTTCAGTTATATCCTGAACATTTTGAATATTATAAGACTGGATCTTAAGTCCTATGAAAAATATTGGTATTTCTGTTTTAGCTGCAGTTGACCAAGTTGGATTCACACCACAAACTGCAACCAGCTTTCTGTAGGTTGTGGTTTCATTGTTCTGTTTTCAAAGCTTTTATAGTGTAAAGGGTCCTATTTGTGTGTGTACCACTCACAAGTGGCCAGTGTGGGATCTGGGCAGTGGTCTCAATCCTGGTTCAATTCTCAGAGTTGTTTGTGTGCTAAGGTCAAATGTACACATATGCAGCTGGGGTTGAAGATTGTAGTTCATAAACAATTTATGGAGTCACTTTCCCACAATCCCTAGTTTGCAATATTTTCAGTACTTACCTGTTTTCCTGAGGCTCCCCTTTTTGGTCCGCTGGCCAGAAATGTGTCTTTATTTGCTCCACTCTCATTCTTCCTGCTATCCACACCTAGTGCAAAGCAGCAAGAAGCCAAAGGTGGGTGGGTGGGGAGGAGTTGCCTTATACCCTCTTTGGACCACAGCTCATCGGCAGGAGATGAAAGTTTCCCTTGGAGTTTTAGGCTCCGATACCTCCCATCGCCACCCTTACTGTGGTCACTGAGCTAGCATTGGATTGCTTAGGACTGGGACATGAATGGAGAAAATGAGAGTGGAGAAAAAGGAAGAAAAATGAACCTCTTGCTCTTTTTCTTGCTGTCAGGGGATTCCCTTCTAACTCCGTGAGCCACACTGCAGGAATTCTCTTGGCACTCACTGTCTTCTTGACTAAATTCCTAAATTCTGAATTTTAGACTGAGTTGAGTCCCGAATCAGGGGATGTAGGAGTAAAATAAAAGTTAAAAATCATTGCCAGTTTAGTGGTACTTTGATACTTTGATTTCTGTTTTTTTTTCCCTTGATCTGCTTGCTACAGTTTAATTATCAGAATCTTCAAGTAGCTACCCTATGCATTTAGTTAAGGTTTTATAGCTAATTTTGGTGCAGTAGTTAATTATTAATAAGTATTTGGTTGGTTAATTATGGGTGAGAGGTTATCATAGCTTCTCAATTTAGGAATTTTTTTGATGAAATATTTTTTGGAAATCATCTGTTTCTTTTATTAGTGGAAGTTTAATTACTCTCGTAAAAGTCTTTTTCTAGATATTACGCTAATTGTCCTTTCTTATCTTGAAATAAATGGTGTTCCTTACATTATTGTTTATTCCACAAAGTATTTACTGCAGGTTTATATAATTTTTGCTCTTTTAAAAATTAGGTTTTATGTGTCTCTTCAGTCTGATAACTATTTTAAAGTGTTCATTATTGTTTATAGATCTTAATGTGTTCTAGTAATTCAAAATGAAACAAACGCTTCAGTATTTAAGAAACAATCAAAATAAACTATGTAAAACCAACCACCACAGACAAAATACCCTATCAATCAAATAGTCTCAACTGTTTCAGTAACATTTGTTACTTAAAAAAATAAGATGCAATAAATGACGTTTTGTTTGTTACTATACTTCTTCCTTTTTCCTTAAATTAATAGTTGTGTTCTTATAACTTAAAAATAAATTTAAATGAAATTCTTGTATAAGTGGACATAGGAGTAAAGACTTCTTTAATCTTATATTAAATGAAAAGATTTATAACTAGAAAATCACTACTCAAGACATATGGTGACTATTGAGTATAGAAGGGGAAGAAGTATTTATATATATCAAAATTATCAAAACTCTAATTTATTTCTGAGTTTCCCCTTTATAAAACATATAGAAGTTGCAGTTATAAGAAGTTGTAAGGGGATTGTGTTATAGCTGGTACTTTAAAACTCATGAACATTTATTATTATTCCATCTTACTTGCACATAGAGACTTTAGTCTTATTGGACTTTAGTGATTACAAGGAATTTTAAATATAGAAAACATGGTATAAAATGAAGTACTGGACTCTGATAAACAGGGTAGGGCAGGAATGGGTCTAGTTTATCTGCCTTCCCTGGCCATCATCATCATGAGAGTATAATTAGGTTGGGCGCCTACTTCCTGGAAACCTAAGCTTCTAATAGACATTCATTTCCTAGGGACCATGATGTTTTCAATCATAGTCTTAATGTTAACATTAATCCTAAGATTCTGTAGGAGAACTCTGGAAATGACAAACTTTTTTTTAGATTATATATTCTTGACTCTTTGTAAGTAATCATGCCTATCTAAACTTTCATGCATTTCTTCAATAAATATTTATTGACTGCCCTCTGTATACTGGAACTTTGCTAGATACTCATATATTAGTCAGTAAAACATACTTTTACCCAGAGTTATTTAAAATCTAGCAGGCGGAGTTCCCATCGTGGCTCAGCGGTTAGCAAACCTGACTAGCATCCACAAGGACGCGGTTCCATCCCTGGCCTCGCTCGATTGGCTACGGATCTGGCACTGCCGTGCGCTATGGTGTAGGTCACAGACATGGCTCAGATCCCACATTGTTGTGGCTCTAGTGTAGGCTGGCAGCTGCTGATCTTACTGAATCTCTAGCCTGGGAACCTCCATATGCTACGGGTGTGGCCCTAAAAGACAAAAAGACCAAAAAAAAAAATTAAAAAAATAAAATCTAACAGGAGATAAATGCAATATATGTATAGAGAAGTTTACCCAGTATGGTGATAGGAGAAGGATAAAATATTGTAGAGGTATATAAGGGGAACATCTAACTCAAAGACAGCCTAGGATAAACTCAAATCCAAGAACAGCCAAGTGAAGAGATATGGAAGCTTTGCACAAGGAGATCTCCTGACACCTGTAGCTTATAAACAGTGATACTTTATCCTTCCAATTCAATGTTATTTTTTATTTTATAAAGAATGAGTGCTCTTACGTGTTTATGTACTTTTTCTCTACTCTGAATGATGCCACGAGCCTGATTAATATAATATACAATCCTGATCCAGATGCAAATGAGTAAAACAATGATCATAAAGAAATGTTACCATGCATAATTACCAATTGTTAATACATAACTTTATATGTATACAGTCTCAAAAATCAGGCTTATTATGATTCTTGATGGAATCTGTCAGCAGCTTTCCTTTACTGTTTTCTCACTTGAAAGTGGATTCATGTATCGATTTGCTTATCTTACGGTTTTATTTTCCAGAGCCCTTTCATTTTTTTCTTATCCCTTATAATAAGGGATAAAAAATGTCAGTTGTGGAATATCAATCCCATTTTTGTTAGATTCATCATCTGTTTTATCCTCAGTGTTCCAGAAAAAAAATCACCATGGCTTTCAAGTATAGGATATGTTAATTTAATGTCTCCACTAGCTTGTTCTCAAATATCTTTTGCTTTCTTTTCTCCTTATGTCACTAGAGGTATCATTTCTGAGTTTGTTCCTTCAAATTAGTGTTGTAGTATTTTCCCAGCATAGTGAGAGGAAAATAATTTTTTTTGGCTAGGCAAGATAGATGATTGAATAAAGGGAAAGGAGAAGAGACTGTAGAATCTGAAACCTTCAGGAGAGGATGACCATGACTTAAAGGTAACGGTGCCAATAAATATTTCTGTCTTCATGGATGAAGAGGGATTTGAGTGGTCAAGATAATTTATTTCCAGGTTATTTGCAGGTGGACTCCAGACCTCTGGAAGTGTAACAGCATATGGGGACCTAGATACTCTGATGGAGAATCTGCATATTACAACATGTACAAGTAGATGAACTACTAATTGGAGTGCATAGGGAGGAATAACTGAAATTGCTTAGGTTATGGTTGAATGGCCACTGTCTTAAGAATGCAGTGAGCTTGAGTTTTGGGATATGATTTTTGGACTGTAGATTCAGTGAAGGAATTGGCTGACGTATTGTGGCTTTTCAGTAATGTTGTGGACTGAGTCAAGGAACTTGGCTTTATGCAATACCGAGTTTTGTCTCTTTAGAGAAAGCTAGATTTACTCTTATGTGTATTTGCTGTTGGATAGGTGATGTGCAGCAGTGTTGGAGAGAAAAATACACTTGGATAGCACTTGGTCCCTATGAACATGGCCAGTTTTACAGTACATTATAATCTGAGGATATTTGTCTACTCTGAAATCAGGGGGCCATCAGGAATCACTACACACAGCTGAATTTATGTTGTTTTTATTATTACTATGATACCTTCTATTAATATAAAGCAATAAGTAAGAATACCCTGTGATTAATAGTCTGAAACAAAAAATGAGATGCCAGCTTTTTACTTAATGTAATTTCTAGTCTGTTATGCAATTACTCAGTTGCTTGGTTTCAAGACTTTTTTTTACCTCTTTAAATCGTAATTAATATAGAATATTTGATACATTTCTGCATCATAAGCACTGCTTATCCAAGCACTCACAATCTTTTATGGTCCAATTTTGTACTACTATTTTATTTGCTTTATAAATGGGAAGTGTTATGTGTTCTATTATGTTGAGAGAATCTTATTATAGTAGTCGAATAAAGCAACATTAAGCAAAGAATTAGAGTCTAAATACACATTGATCTTAAGAAATGTACATGTTTTGGAAAATCTTAATGTTAGCAAAATTAAAGAATAAGGAATGATGTTTTATGTTTATAAATTCAGTATCCTGGAACATGTTTTATATTTGTAAATTGCTTAAAATTTTCATTACAAAGCTTTTAGGAGCATTTTCTCTTGTGATCATATGAAATATGGCAAGGATAACCCAGAGATTTACAGCTTCCCAGAACATTGCTCTCACTTAGTTCAATTCAAAAGACAGATGTATAGTTCTAAAAAAAAGAATGCTAAAATCTGGTACCTGTTTTCAAAGGTTTTACTCTTTAACTGGGAAAACAGGGATAACTTCAATACAATGCCATGGTAAGTGCTTTAATAAGAGCACAGTGCACTGTAGGTGCACACACAAGAGAAACTTAGCTGGAATGTTCTGTCTTCTCTAGGAATAGCTTCCTGACTTGGGAAAGAGAGTACAGTTTGGGGCAGCCTTGAAAATATACTCTGGGGAAGCTGCAATAATAGAGATGACTGGTGCACCCTCAGATAAGAGTGTCTAATGGAAGGCTGCGTGACTTGGAAGGCGCTTGCAGATGCCTTCATGTCAGACAAGTAACTCAAAGATAGGCAACTAAGCCATAAAGAAGTCAAGTATTACCTAAGGACACATTTTGTTAACTGGCTGTCTGAATCTTGAGCCCCAAACTCCTGTGTTTTGATCTCTGTTATTTCCATAGGATATAGTCTTTTTTCTATTTTCCTTCATTATTTAAGTAACAAATAATAGAAAATCATGGTTATTGATATTTTTGCTGACTATTAAAGTAAAAATTCAAAAATATAAAGATAGTAAAGCTATTAAAAAGTAGAGTATTCTGGTAGTGTCTTTAGGATTTTCTAGGTATAGAATTGTGTCATCTACTGTGATAGTTTTACTTCCTCTTTTCCAATTTAGATTCCTTTTAGTTTTTTCTTCTCTGATTGTCATGGCTAGGACTTCTAAGACTATGTTGAATAACACTGGTGAAAGAAGACATCCGTGTCTTGTTCCTGATCTTAGTGGGAATGCTTTCAGTTTTTCACAGTTGAGAATGATGTTAGCTGTGAGTTTGTCATAAATGACTTTTATTACATTGAGGTGGTTCCCCTCTATGCACACTCTCTGGAGAGTTTTTATGAGGAGTGGGTGTTTAATTTTGTCAAAAGCTTTTTCTGCATCTATTGAGATGATCATATGGTTTTTATTTTTCAGTTTGTTGATGTGGTGTATCACATTGATAGATTTGCAGATATTGAAGAATCCTTGCATCCCTGGGATAAATCCCACTTATCATGGTGTATGATCTTTTTAATGTATATTTGTATGCAGTTTGCTAATATTTTGTTGAGGATTTTTTCATCAGTGATATTGGCCTGTAATTTTATTTTTTTGTGGTATCTTTGGTTTTGGTATCACAGTAGTGGTGGCTTCATAGAATGAGCCTGGGAGTGTTCCTTCTTCTGCAATTTTCTGGAAAAATTTCAGAAAAAATGTGTTAACTTTTCTCTGAAAGTTTGGTAGAACTCAGCTGTGAGGCCATCAGGTCCTGGACTTTTGTTTTTTGGGAGTTTTTAAATCACATTTTCAATTTCAGCACTTGTGACTGGTCTAGTTGTATTTTCTATTTCTTCCTGGTTCAGTCTTGGTAGGTTGTATCTTTGTAAGAATCTATCCATTTCTTCTAGGTTGTCCATTTTATTGGTGTACATTTGTTCATAGTAGTCTCTCATGATCCTTTGTATTTCTGTGATGTCAGTTGTAATGTCTTTTTCATTTCTAATTTTGATTTGAACCTTCTCCCTTTTTTTCTTAATGAGTCTGGCTAATGGTTTATCAATTCCATTGATCTTTTCAAAGAACCAGCTTTTGTTTCATTGACCTTCTTTTTTTTTTCTTTTGCCTTTTTTCGTTTTAGGGCCGCACCCATGGCATATGGAAGTTCCCAGGCTAGGGGTTTAATTGGAGCTGTAGCCACTGGCCTACGCTGTAACCACAGCAATGCAGGACCTGAGCTGTGTCTGCAACCTACACCACAGCTCATGGCAATGCCAGATTGTTAACCCACTGAACAAGGCCAGGGATCAAACCTGCAACCTCATGGTTCCTAGTCAGATTCGTTAACCACTGAACCACGACAGGAACTCCCATTGATCTTATTAATTGTTTTCTTTGTCTCTATATTATTTGTTTCTGCTCTAATCTTTATGATTTCTTTCCTTCTACTAACTTTGGGCTTTGTCTGTTCTTCCTTCTCTAGATGTTTAAGGTGTCCTGGGCATATATCCGACAAAAATTTCGTTGAAAAAGATACATGCCCGTATGTTCATTGCAGCACTATTCACAGTAGCTAAGACATGGAAATAACCTAAATGCACATTGATGGATGAATGTTTTAGGGAGATGTGGTACATATATACAATAGAATACTACTCAGCCATAAAAAAGGGCAAAATAATGCCATTTGCAGCAATATGGTTGGAACTAGAGACTCTCATACTGACTGAGGTAAGTCAGGGAAAGACAGATGCCATATGATATCACTTATATATGGAGTCTAAAATATGGCACAGATGATCTATATACAAAACAGGAAACATCATAGGCATTAGGACAGATTTGTGTTTGCCAGGGGAAGGGAGAGGGAGTAGGATGGATTGAGAGTCTGGGGTTAGTAGGTGAAAACTCTTGCATTTGGAGTGGACAGGCAATAAGATCCTGCTGCATAGCAAAGCGAACTATATATCTAATCATTTATAATGGAACATGATGTAGGATAATGTGAGAAAAAAGTGTATATATATATGTATGACTGGGAGTTCCCTTCGTGGCTCAGTGGTTAACGAATCTGACTAAGAACCATGAGGTTGCGGGTTCGATCCCTGGCCTTGCTCAGTGGGTTAAGGATCCGGCGTTGCCGTGAGCTGTGGTGTAGGTTGCAGACGCGGCTCAGATCCCGTGTTGCTGTGGCTGTGGCGAAGGCCGGCAGCTACTGCTCCTGTTAGACCCCTAGCCTGGGAACCTCAATATGCCGCATGTGCGGCCCTAGATAAGGCAAAAAGACAAAAAAAAAAAACACAAAAAAACACGTATATGTATGACTGGCTCACTTTGCTGTACAGCAGAAATTGACAGAACATTGTAAATCAATCATAATAAAAAACTAAAAAAATAAGAAAAAAAAAGTAGAGTAGTTATTAAACAAAAACTGACTATGACATTTCTGAATTAGTCCCCAAAAGTTAGGGAAATGAATTCTCACTAAAGATCATGTCAGCTTGGTCAGGTAAAGTACACCAAAGAAATGATTTTTCTTAAGGCAATGTAATAGTAACCTTTCAAAGTTCTGCTCATGATACTTCATGTGGACAATTTTTTTTTCTTTTGATTAGCAACCTGCTCTAAGTGATGTGTCAAGGCTTTGGCCCTCACTCCTTTTGTCACGCTCTGCCTGCAAATGGAACTAGGTGTGATGTTCTGGTCCTGGCCCTCATTACTGAGGCCAGAAACTGTTAAGAGAGGCATTGAGTTGTCAGCATTAGCTTTAGATTGCATTCTCAAATTGTGGGGAGTTTGGCTTACCACTAATTCTTCCTCATGTGGTTATTGCCTTTGACAAGCTACTACTCATGAGCTAATTAAGAATTGCTGTGTGGCCAGCACAGTACTGTCGCATTTCACACTTTATCATCATTCTGATTGTTTTGTTTGTAGGATTTCAAACTCTGAAGTCTCCCTTTGATCACAGCTTCTTATTCCTCCTCATACCTTCCAACATTTTTGCTTCTCCTGATCTTGCACTTAATTTTTGTCTTTTGACCTTGCTCCAGATACTTTAATTGTCAGATAACAAGCCTCCTGCTTTTGGAAAATAAAGGCAAAATATACGTTTTTAGATCTCAAAGAGCTCAGTCTAGTAGGACAGGCAAATAAAGAATCAGATTATGACAATACGATGTGGCAAATTTAGTCAGATTTATATGCTTTTCTATTGTGGTGTAACAAATTGTCCCTGAACTTAAAGCCTTAAAACAAAGTTTATTATCTGAAAGTGTCTGTGGGTCATGAGCTGGCTTAGTGGTTCCTTTGATTCAGAGTCCTTAACAAGGCTGGGATAAAGTTTGGGTGGCAGTAATCATAAGATTTGTCATGGTGGATCTGCTTGCAGGCCCAGTCATGTGGTTGTTGGCAGGATTCAGTTCCTGGTGAGTTGTTGGACTGAGGGCCTCAGTTCTTTGCTGGTATTGCCTGAAGACCACCTTCAGTTTCCCACCACAGGAAGTGGGGGTCTTTCCATAGGGCATTCCATAGTATGCCAACTGTCTCCATCAGGGTAAGCAAGCAAGGGGACAGAGAGGGAGTGCAAGCAAGAAAGGAGTCATGGCTTTTATAATTTCACCATGGAAGTGACAGTCATCACTTTCACCCTGTTCTGTTTGTTAGAAGCAGGTCACTAGGTTGAGCCCATATTCAAGGGAAAGAGATTATCCAACGACATAAATAGCAGGAGGTGGGAACCTTTAGGGACTATTTTAGAAACTGTCTGCAACAACCAGGATAAAATATCTGTCAAAAAATCCATGGACTTTTCCTTGTAGGAGATAAGAGTATATTTTTTAGGCCAGGAATTGGCTTAGAATTAATTATTGATTTGACAATATATCTCACTTCTCTTTAGGATCAGAGTGTCGCAGATGGATGCAGCTGAAAGGCCTGAAAAAAAAAAAAAAAACCCTAAACATGGAGAGGTGACAAGCACTTACCATTTATTGAAAGGCTCTGTGCAAGAAATTGTACTGGGTAGCTTCATACTTTCATTTAATCTTCAAAAAATGTTGCATGAAATAATTAGCCTTGGTGGTAGGCCTGTTTCACCTTGCTGTGCAGGTTCTACCCTGGTGATACCAGGATATCACCAACAACGTGAGCAGCATGTGTTGGAGTGTGCGCATTGTGGCCGTGTTTAGTGATTACATTCTTGTGTCTGGAGTCTTCACTTTCTTACTAGCGGTATAACTTTAGGTCTCTAAATCTTAGTTTCCTCCTCTCCAAAACAAGGGGTTATGATATTAAGTAATGCTCTGGATTGCTATGAGGATTAAATGAGATCGTCTTCACTACCACCACCATCGTCACTATCATCATCATCATCATCCCTTACTCAGTGCTTACTAGGATTAAGGCACTCCTCTCAGTGTTTTTGTTTTTTGTTTTTCATTTTTGGCTGACTAGCAGCATATGGAGTTCCCAGGGATCAGATCTGAGCTGCAGTTGTGATAACACTAGATCCTTAGCCCACTGTGCCAGGCTGAGCATTGAACCTGTGTCTCAGTGCTCCAGAGATACTGCCAGTCCTGTTGCACCACAGTGGGAACTCCCCATTGTTTTGAATATACTGACTTTCACAGTAACTCCATAGAGAAGGTATTTTTATGGTCTCGTTTTTAACAGTGAGGAAACTAAGACATGGAAATATTGAGTAATTTTCCTAAGGTTACAGAACCAGGAAATGGTCCAGCTCCATAGTCTGTACTTTTGATGCCTAAACTATACTGCTTCTCAGGGTAGAGTTAAGACCGTAACACAGTGGCTAGAACTTAGTGCTTACTTGGTATTAGCTCTTATTTTACCTCCAGGAAATTAAAGACTCATAAGTAGTTAAAAACCTTCCTAAAGAGTAACCCAACTCTTAAATGGGAGACCCATGGTTGTAATCCATATATGGGTAGATCCAGAACTCTTTTTGTTATCTGTTGTGCTTTGTTTTATTCAAAATAATTATGCTACCTCTGAAGAGGTCTTAAAGGAAGACTACCTGGGTAGCACCTCAGAGCACTTCTACACTATAGTACAGCACAAACACTGATGTGTATAAAGATGATTTTAAACCATCAAGAAAAGTACAAATTTTATATAATATATCTCTATAAGAGGATTGGAAGTATTTTATATTTTAATAGGTCCTAGAAAGCTGATTTTATAAGGCTTCTATCATATTCATTAAAACAGAATCAACCTGATACTATAGCGGGTAAGATTCGGCTATCTGTAAAACTGATTTATCTTGCATACCACCTTCCTGAGCAGTGTCAGTTAAATGAATCAGTATAAAACAAGAGAGATAGTGGTTGCAGTAACTTTGGATATTTAGCCTTGAAATGGACCTCAGCAATCTTAGTTTCCTGCAGCTTACTGGAAATATAGAATATTTCCATGAAATTAATTATCTTAAAAAATGTGATCTGGGAGTTCCCGTCATGGCTTAGTGGTTAACGAATCTGACTAGGAACCATGAGGTCGTGGGTTTGATCCCTGGCCTTGCTTACTGGGTTAAGGATCTGGCGTTGCCGTGAGCTGTGGTGTAGGTTGCAGACGTGGCTCAGATCCTATGTTGCTATGGCTGTGGCGTAGGCCAGTGGCTACAGCTCCGATTAGACCCCTAGCCTGGGAACCTCCATATGCCACAAGTGTGGCCCTAGAAAAGGCAAAAAGAAAAAAAAAATGTGATCTACAAAATATACTCCTGTTTTTAAAAAGTATATATACTCATATACCAGTTGTAGCTTTTCCAAATAGGTTTATATATAGAACAAAATTATTAACCATGTACTTTGTTCTGTGCTGCTATCAAGGAATAGAGAATAGAACAGGTAGATACAGTGTTATTTCTTTAAAAAAAAACAAATTTTTTTTTATCATATTTCAACTACCAGCAAAGTTGGTGCTACTGTAAATTCATGTTCTCCATCCTAAATTGGCTGTCAACACTGAGAAGAAAAAAAAACTTTTTTATTTCTGTAAACATCTCACTTTCCTCATCTTACAAAATTTCTAAATTAGCCTTTTATTTTTTATTCATTTTCTGACTTTAAGTGTTTTTCAGTGTTCTTCCTTCTTTGTGTACCTCTAAATGATAATATATACTTTCATATTTCTAAAATGTTCAGAAGGCCATTTAATTCAGAAAGTGGACATTGGAATCAGAACTATTTTTGTTTAGATACCTGTTCTGTTGTTTACCATCTGGAAAACTGGGGAAAGTTTCTTAAATTCTCTTAAATTTTCATTTCACTTCTATGTAAAATAGGCACAGAAGTGGTACCTTAGTTATATTAGGATGTTCTAAGGATTAAATTTGTAACTCACGTGGAACTCTTAGTATAGTGCCTGGCAGGTAGTAAGAGATCAATAAATGTTAATTATTGTTGTTAATGCTGTTACTATTGTTAATAATATATTTTGTGATTATTACTGTTTATAGGTGCTATTATTTTTAAGTGCTGAGAGCTTCCCGCTCTGTACCTTCAGTTCAGGTATCTTTTCTGGGATTCAGACCTGCCTATGCCCCACATTTAGCTTTCCAGAAAACATCTGCTTAACTCCATTGTTATTGCTTATAGTTTTGCTTAAGACTTGGACCAAACTCTGGGGAGAGCAAGGCCATTCACATTGCCTGATGGAATCATGAAAAGACTTTAATATTCCAGGTACTTTTCAGTTACTAGAACAGACCTATTCCAGCATTTAACATCCAGTCTTGTATATTTTAAGACTTCTGTCTCAAACTCTATTCAAAGCTTTCTCTTTTCGTCAAAGCATAGCTAGGACTATCTGTGTCTTCAGCAGCTTGGAGCAGAGTTTCCCCATCTGCCTCCTTCTAGGTGCTAGCTTCTCTGTTAGGTTCTGGTGGAGAGGAAGAAGAGGAAAAAAGCAAACTTCTCCTTGTTGAACTGGGGATGAAAGCACTTACTTGTTAACTTAGGGGAGGTATCAGCTCACACTGATCATTTTTGTTATGGGACAAAGGATGGTCCTGTTCAGATTTCTTGGTGATTCCCTGATAGGGAGATCCAGCTCTGATTTGGTGTTTTCCACCTCCTGCACTCTTAGCTCCTGGCTTGTACCACAGCAGCACCTTTCTGCTGAGGTTCCTCTTGGTAGAAGTTCTTTCAAGATAGCTCATATCTGGCTGCCTTTTGAAATCTTCACCTGTCTCAACCTTAATAGTAATTGAAGTTTCACTGCTTCCCTCTGTTTAGCCCTACCTTCTTTCTCTTTTCATAGCACATGGTGACTCAGGGGCAGACTAGTGGGTCTACTGGTTCTATAGTATACTACTGGGGGACGAAATGCTTTTCTCCTTTTCTGGTAGAAATCCCGATGTTGATTAAGTCATTCTCATGAAGTTTCCTGTTTCCAGTGGATTTTGGAAGGAGAAGCATTCTTGCTGGCTTTTGTTGAGAAAGGAAGAAAATAGTCCTTCTTTTTGGACGACACTGCTTCTGAAAAGGAAATTCACCTTCTTACCACCAGTCTTCTATGTGTTTTGACTGTCAGAGATGATGGGTATTGGATATATAAGAGATTCTTGCCTCTTATTAGGCTTTGGAGTGTCTGGACACAATTGCTAGTGATCTCTGAGCTTAAAATGCAAGAAATTTGGACATTTTACATATAATTTGAGTCTTTGTAGCAATTCCTAGAAAATAGGACAAAATCTCATATGGATCTCTGTTACACTTGACTTAAAATGACCAATACCAGAGATCTGGGATCATTATTCTACTATTCTGATTTTGTATCTCCAGTGTCTAATACAGTATCTACAAAATAATAGGATTTATTAAATATTTGTTGAATGGATGAAAAGCCAAACATAATACATAGAAAACCTGATCTTAAACTCTGAGGCACAATACATGGAGAAGAAACAATCCTGAAAATAGGCACCAGAGAAATTGCTAATGTCATCTTAATACTTTATAACACTAAAGTTCTCAAATTGGTCCCTTTGATACCATTGTGCTTATTGTGTGGATTTCTATAGTTTTATGCTTTAGTTTCACTTTCTATTTATTGAATAGAATAATTACTATGAATAATTACTTTATGAGAACTGTGAGAAAAAATTTAAAACTTTACTGTATTTCTAGAGAGTTCTGCTATAATATAATGACTATGAAATGATCTTAAATCTACTCAGGATTATTAAGAGGCACAGTCCAAGAAGTATTTTTATTTTTGTTCATGCTTTTCCAAATCTGCTATATATCTTTGTTAAAAACACAAAAATAAGCATAAAGTGCTATTCCAGTGCATTTCAACAGTGTTTAGAAAGGAGAAAAAGATAAAATCTTTAAATAAGTCCTGTTCAAAAAGTTGCTAGGAATTTGTAGAGATTGCTAAAGAAATAACTTGCATACTCAGCCTATTGCTTGACTATTTCACATATCTATGGAGAATGGGTTTAGTAGGACAAATGACCAGGAAATCTTTCCTCACTGGTAAAGGATAATTTTGTACTAGGAGTCTGTGTGTTTCAAGGATGTAATCTTGCTATGCTTCCATTTCATCTAGGTTAGCCATTGAAGAGCAAACATTGTAGAGACTAGGTGCTAAGCATTCAGAAGGGAAAAAGCAATTTTTATAACCTTAAGTTGACTATTCATAGTAACAGTACTGCTAATAATAGTACTGGTAATATTAATTAAAATAATTACAAACAGTTATAAAACATTCTATAGTTTAAAAACTGCATATACTTAAATTATCTTTTGGGAGACATTATTTTCATCAGTCTTATCTTAGAGATGAGGAACCTAAAGTCAAGTGCATGGTCCATGGCCAAAAGCACTTAAACAGGAGCTTGCAAGTTGTATAAAGCCTCCTCGATTCCAGAGCATTTACCCTTTATACATCATCCATTTTTCTAAAATAAAGTTAAGCCCTGGTCTTGCTTATGAGAGGATGCAGAGGCAGGTATAGCATGAATAACGGAAGCATAGTTTCAGGATCCCTTAATTTGCCTGGGCTCATTCCAAACATGTTCATATATTTGTATAAAATTTTTCAATGTTTTTTTTAAAGTAAGATTTTAAAAAAATATGTAGTCAGTCTTTCCACTGCGTCTTTACCTCTCTCTTATTTCCCCTTATATTGAGTTGGCATTCAAGTAGCTGTGGACGGTTTTGGGATCTGGCTTAGAGGAAATTGATTTGTCAGTATACTTGATTTAATGATATTTATTTATGTGGTTTGCAGTTGCTCCCTCATATAGTTAAATCATTGCTAGCCATGTTGATGCAGAGATGATTTTTAGGAATGTTACTTTCATCCACTCTGTGTACTCAGTCAGGGCTGAAACATAAAAGTGCATCATAGGCAGTTGTTTATAATATGAATTTGTCCTATAGAGTCAACACCTAAAAGTATGTGGGGGAGATAAAAAAGTTAGAAATGTTCAGAGCCAGAAGCTGATTTGTGGAAAATTCTTTCAAATATCAGATGAGTAAAATATAAGCATAGAAATGGGCACTAACTAACCCTAGTCAAAATATTCTTCTTGATGGATAGATAACACGTGCGCGCGCGCGCACACACACACACGTGTGTATTTGTATGTCTATTTCACTTTGCTGTAGACTTGATACTAATACAACATTGTAAGTTACTTATACACCAATGAATTTATTTTAAAAAAAGGAATTCTGAAAATAAAACAGTGGGAGGAGTTAATTTTAATGACGCCAGCTGGCATTCTTATTTTTAAAGTTCTCTTGTTCTTCAAATTTATATGTAATTGGCATATCTTGGAAGTGATTATAGCGATTTAATTCATTTTTCTGGTATCAGCTTTTGAGTCAAATAATCATAAATGTGGACCAAGAAAATTGAAAATGATGTTAGAACATCACAGTCATAGCATAAGTGTAATGTTCTAAGTATGATGGATAAAATGGTTTCATTTATTAAAATATATACTAGCTCAAAAAAAACAGTTTTCCTGATAGAGGTTTTACCAGATAAAACAATCCTAAAATTTTACACCTCGTTACCAATGACAAATTATGAATTTGAAAGTTAATTTAGTAAAGGAAGTTAATTGTTAGAAATAAGCCATTTTTCTCATTTTAGGTTTTTGATATTACAACTTAAAATTTGTAATTTGTTTTGATTTGTCATTCCAAATAAATACTTTCCTAGATGGTTTTATATTTATAATTTTATATTATTGTTCTTAAAGGGCCCCTTTTCTTTTAAATTGTGTAAAATTAAGCCCTCATAAAGACTACATCCTCTGTTGAAGTTTGTGTGCTCAGCAAATATTTGTTGAATGAGTAAACCATCTTCAGGAATTGATTTTTTTAATAATGATTGTTATTTTTTCCATTATAGCTGGTTTAGAGTGTTCTGTCAATTTTCTATTGTACAGTAAGTTGACCTAGTTACACATACATGTATACATTCTTTTTTCTCACATTATTATACCCATCATAAGTGACTAGACATAGTTCCCAGTGCTATACAACAGGATCTCATTGCGTATCCATTCCAAAGGCAATAGTTTGCATCTATTAATCCCAAATTGGGAATTGATTTGGATGCCAAGGTGACTTGTATTCTGAAGATTTCACCTTAAGAAATTGTTGGTGGATTTTCTCTTTAAGGCTGGGAGAAGAACCCTGTACTTTATTTATTATTATTCATTTATTTCTGTTTGAAATGGAAGCAATTTATTTTACTTTTTAAAAATTAAATTTTTACACAGTTGTAAAGGTTACTTTCCATTTAGAGTTATTGCAAAATATGGGCTGTATTCCTCATTTTGTATAATACATCCTTAACTCAATAGTTTGTACCTCTTACTCCCCCATCCCTATAATGCCCCTCTACTCCCACTGGTAACCACTAGTTTGTTCTCTATATATGTGAGTCTGCTTTTTTCTGTTGTTATATTTGTTGTTACATTTTGTGTAATTTTCAGATTCCACATACGAGTGATACATAATATTTGTCTTTCTCTGTCTGCCTTATTTCACTTAACATAATGCCCTCTAAGTCCATCTGTGTTGCTGCACATGGCAATGTGAGTATAAATACCACAGCTTCTTTTTCCATCTATCTGTTGATGGACATTTAGGTTTTTTCCATATCTTGTCAACTTGTATATAATGGTGTTGTGAATACTGGGGTGCATGTATCTTTTCAAATTAGTGTTCCTGTTTTTTTTTTTTTTTTTCCAGATATGTAGCTAGGAGTGGAATTGCTGGGTCATATGGTAGTTCTATTTTTAGTATTTTGAGTAACCTCCATACCATTTGCTACACTGACTATACCAATTTACAGTCTCACCAACAGTGTACAGAGGTTCTCATTTCTCCTCTTCTTTCCAACATTTGTTATATGAGTTCTTTTTTGATGATAGCCATTCTGACAGGTGTGAGGTGATATCTCATTGTGGTTTTGATTTACATTTCCCTGATGATCAGAGATATTGGGCATCTTTTGGTATGTCTATTGGCCTTCTACATTTCCTCTTTGGAAAACTATCTATTCAGTTCTGCCCATTTTTTAAATCAATTTTTTTTTTTTTTTTAAGAACTGAACCTGGGGCATATGGAAGTTCCCAGGCTAGGGGTTGAGTTGGCGCTTCAGCTGCCAGCCTATGCCACAGACACAGCAACAAGGGATCCGAGCTGCATCTGTGACCTACACCATAGCTCACGGCAGTGCTGGATCCCCGACCCACTGAGCAAGGCCAGGGATTGACCTACATCCTCATGGATACTAGTTGGATTTATTTACGCTGTGCCATAATAGGAACTCTTTGTTTGGTTTTTTAATGCTGAGTTGTATGAGTTGTTTATGTATTTTGGATATTAATCCCTTAATGATCATATCATTTATGAATATTTTATCCTATTCAGTATGTTGTCTTTGTATTTTGTTGATGGTTTTCTTTGCTGTGCAAAAGCTTTTAAGTTTAATTAGGTCCCAATTATTTGTTTTTCCTCTTATTTTCTTTGTTTTAGGAGATGGATCCAAAAAATATGGCTGTGATTTATGTCAAAGAGTATTCTGCCTATGTTTTCCTCTAGTTTTATAGTATCTGGTCTTACATTTAGGTTTTTAATCATTTTGGGTTTATTTTTGTATATAGTATTAGAGAATGTCCTAATTTCATTGTTTTACATGTAGCTGTCTGATTTTCCCAGCACCTCTTATTGATGAGACTGTCTTTTCTCGGTTGTGTACTCTTGCCTCCTTTGTCATAGATTAATTGACCATGAGTACATGGGTTCATATTCAGTTCCATTCATCTATCTGTATATTTTTTGTGCTAGTACTATGCTGTTTTTATTACTGTAGCTTTCGTGATACTTCATGAAATCAGGGTTCATGACACTTCCAGCTTCGTTCTTTCTCAAGATTTTTTTTTTTTTTTTTTTGCTATTTGGGGTCTTTTTTGTTTCAATAGAAAATTTTAAATTATTTATTCTACTTCTGCAAAAAATACCATTGGTATTTTGATAGAGATTTCATTGAATCAGTAAATTGCCTTTGGGAGTATGGTTATTTTAACAGTATTTATTAATTGAATTCAGAAACTCAGAATATCTTTCCATCTGTTTGTATCATTCTCAATTTCTTTCATCGTCTTATAGTTTTCAGAGTACAGATCTTTTGCCTCCTTAAGTTTATTCCTAAATATTTTATTCTTTTTGATGTGCTTGTTAAATGGGGTTGTCTCTTTAATTTTTCTTTCTACATTTCTTTGTTAGTGTATAGAAATGCAACAGCTCTCTGTGTGTTAGTTTTGTATTCTGCAGCCTTACTGAATTCATTGGTGAACTCTCATGGTGGCATCTTTAGTATTTTCTATGTATAGTACCATGTCATCTGCAAACAGTGAGTTTTACCTCTTCTTTTCCAATTTGAATTCCTTTTTCTTCCCTGATGGCTATGGCTTGGGCTTCCAAAACTATGTTGAATAAAAGTGGCAAGAATGGGCATCCTTTTCTTTTTCTGATCTTAGAGGAAATGCTTTCAAGATCCTATATTTTATGAGTCTGCTCTCTGTGAATTTACTATATTTCCACTCCAGTACCTGCCTAAAACTAACTACCTGTATTCTGTATTCAGAGATTTTTCCTCCTCCTCCAAAAACTTAGCCTCTTGCTTTACCGCATATTAGACAGAACCTTCATTTTTGAAAACATGGGGTCATTGAGATGATTCAGTTTTATTATTTTGGACTGGAAGGAGTCCAATGGAAGCATTCCACCTTGGGAGAGACAATGTTAGAGTCCCTGAGCTTAGGTGTCACAGATAAGGGACGATTTCTGGGAATAATAGGGACCAACCTCATGATCCCCTCATACCCATAGTTCTTAGAAGTGATGGTTCTTCCATAAGGCACTAGAAGTCATGGCTTGAGACAATTATTAATGGTTCCTCGGGTCCTAAGTTATCACAGAGTGGGTAGAAGCACTGGTCTATACAGGGATGCTTGGATGATTGAACAGGTCATATCATAGGAGAATCATCTAGAACTGAAAACCATCATCCCCTTCCCCCAGTTTGCTGAACTATGTATGTGACCACTCTGTCCCATAACTCAACTACCTCATCTGATCACTCCACCCAAGACTTGTGTAAGAATGACTACAGTATAGCAATTCTCAAAGTGTGGTTCCCTTTCCATATGTCAGAAGCACATGTTTTAGAAATCCAGATTCTTAGGCCTACTAATTAGAAAGTCTAGGGAGTAATCTGTAGAGCAAATTTATATGTACTACATATGAATCCATGATATTTCACATAACTGAGAAACAGGTGGGTCAGCTGGGCCTCATGAGGAATGGGAAGCAAACACAAAAGCTATCAGGAGACAAGGCAATGACACAAATTCTGGGTACAGGATGTCATGGTCTATCCTGAATTTATGCCATGAATCTTCTGAATTTTTTCTTGTTTAAAGATTTTTTTTTTTTTGCTCCTCTATAAATTTGGCTGAAAAGTGATCCTTCCTTAGTTCCACAAGAGCTCAAGGGGTTAGTAGAGATTGATTAATGAATTGGAAACCCAATTTTATTTTTATTATTTTTTTATTAATGGATTTTATTTCAATTATAAGTGTACATAAATCATCACAAGTCAATTTTACATATTTTGTATCGCAAATCCCCAGTGCATCCCCCCACCCCCCAGTTGTCTTATTTGAAAAACCAAGGTTTTCCAAAGTCTGTGAGTCATTGTCTGTTCTGTAAGAAGGTTCATTGTGTCTTTTCAGTTTCCACATGTAAGCGGTAGCATTGG